>CM031238.1:849570027-850170027 GCA_018340775.1 Taxus wallichiana var. yunnanensis | reverse complement strand
AGAAAAGTTACCACTCAAGGCATTGCACTTGCAGCCAATAAGCAGTGTTAACACATAACCAACGATAGTTAGTTATACCAAAAGACCGTGAGGAAAATATGGATGAAAGATGCTCGTAATCCTAATGTTGACATGACAAAGGGATTGGAGATGTAACTTGTATGTGGGAAGAAGGTTCTCCAAAGGTGGTGTTCCTTATGCCTATGCCCCAAATGACTAGAAAAGGGAAAGAACAACAGAAGAAAGTTGATCAATGCAAGAAGCTTTCTAAAATGTTGATAAAAGGAAGGTTGATCAATGCGGAAACCTTCCAAATGCCATAACAAAAGAGTATCCATCCTTCGAGGGTATGGTCTACTATATACATAATATGGATGGAAATAATAATATATATGATAGTCGTCCTTTAAGGGATCGGTCTATTTCTTTTGATTTTGCTTTGATTTTGATTTGTATGATTTTTCTTTTAGTTTTCTTTTTTTTTACATGAAAAATGTCCTTTGAGGGATCAATCTATTTTTGATAACTTTGATTTTCCTTTTGCATACATGAATTTTAGCTTTACATGGGGAGAGCTGGGAATAGCTAAGTAGACCACTTAGGAGGGGATAATGAATGTACAAGAGACACCCCTGACCCTTGCATGACTGCAATAGGATAATGAGAGGGTGATGGATGTAATGGTTATGGGGCCATATCAAAGTAGTGAAGGTAGACTGCATAATTCATATCATTAAATGGAAGGGGCTAAGGATGGAGGAATGATCTAAGGATATAACTAAGTGCTCATTGGTAGATATGCTAACAGTAGACTAGTCGCAAGTGCAATGCATTAAGAGGTTACATCTCTGGTTTACCACCAAGAGAGGGAAGATATTAAGTTGCAACAAGATGAGATGATAGACAAGCAGGAAATAAAACTATGTCCTTAAGGAAACAAAAATATGATCACAACGGTGGATTTGGATGAAAATAAATGATGCCCCAAGAGAGACATAAACATAGGACTTTGAGAAAAAGGTCCTTCAATGGAGAGACAAACATGGCCTCAAAAAAGGACTTCGATGAAAAAACATGGTGCCCCTTCGAAAAAAGATGGTGTCATAAACATGACCAAAATGGTGGACTTAAAATGAGTGAGGATTTGGGTAGAAATAGTTTAGATTGGATGAATGTGAAGGAGGTAGACAAAACAACGTCAAGGAGCGAAGTCTCCTAGTGACAAGGGATTTGTACAAATGATGTGCTCAAGGGCGAGGGAAGGTTGTTCCCCCAATGAGTTAAATGTGAAGGAGTTAAAGGATGTCGAAAGAGTTTAGATGAGATTGTTTTAGATTTGGATGGGATAAATGATTGGAGACCACAAGTGTGCTTGGCAAGATAAGCGGTATTGATTGACAATGAAGGACCTTCCTTAGGAGGAATGTCATGTGCGGGTTAGGGATGTTAAGGAGGATATGGATGGAAGTATCGTGGGAAACGTGATGATGGGATATGAATTGGATTCAATGTAGATGGAGAAGGAAATTTCCCCTAAATGAGGAAATCATCTTTCTCAATAAGATTGTGGACGATTGTCTAAAATGCCTTACAATGTTCGATGTCATGGCCTGGGGTACGATGATAAGCACAACTACAATTAGGATTGAACCATGATGGCTTGGGACCATAGGGATTAAAGGCTTTAATGGGAGGAAGTGTGATGGCAGATATTCGAGTTAAATGTCAAAGGATATCTATGTAAGACCCCATTGAAGTGTCATGGGGAAGGTAACTCTTGTGGGTTTTGATAGGATATCTCAGCTTGGAGTTAGGAGAAAAATTGGATGTAGATTGGATGGGTGGATTATACATCTTAGATGAAAAATCGAATTGGATTGGAGGAGTGGATTGTTTGGCTATAGATTTATCGTTGCGAGATGTCGTAGACGGAGTGACTAATCCTAAAATAGATGTTGTGGCATTGGATTGTTGAGAAGAGGGAAAATATGAATGTTTTCGAGGATGCATGGGGACTGTCTGGGGATGTTTACCACGAGCCTTAGACTTCAATCAAGAATATTTATCTCTAGTAGGGATAATATCAATCCGAAGGATCCGGTAGTGGGGTGTGGTTATTAATGGAGAAAATGTCCTAAAACAAGATGAGGATGTTAATGAGAGAGATAGGTGTTTTATGATGTGATAATGATATCTATGTGAGATGTGGATTGTTTGGTTTTGGCATGGAAAGAGTTGATTTGGTATAGGGAGAATTCAAACCATCTTTATTTGTTTTATGTGGGTGTGTTCGTTCATTAGATGATCCAAAGGGTATCTTAGATAGGGTTGCGAGATCGAGAGGATTTGGTTAGGTGTGATAGACAAATTTAGGCAAACAAGATCTGGGTAGACTCCAGGTGATGTGGCCATGGGCGAGGATATAGGTAAAGATGTCATGGTAGAGATAGGTGGATTTATTAATATGATAGATATATGGGTAGTTAGCATAGATAAAGATGTAGGGATATTTGGAGATGTGGGTGATGTGATAACCGATGGAGTAGACCTCATGGTTAATGCGGAAAATGCGGGAGTATTTTTACTGGTGTAGAAGTATATGGGACCGGTTGTTGTTTGTTTGAGGGGTAAGAATGATATGTTTGTTAATGGGGTTGATGTCGAAGGTGGCACTTTGTAAGGGTGCATGTAGTATAAATGAGTTTAGTTGGGATGGTTGTGAGTAATGTAGGTGTAGTAATAGGTGTATTTGATAAAGATGTGGGTGAAGGAATAGGTGTGAGAGATGTAGGGATATGTGTGGATATGAGTGGGGCCAAAATAGGTGCTAAGGATGAATCTAATGTGGTAGATTGGGGTGTGTTTGAAGTGATGGAAGTGGATGGTATAGTCAAATTTGATGTGGATGTGATAAGGATAGGAGAAGGTGTAGGTTCGGGATCGGTAGTGAAAGTCATATAGGTGTGTTAGGTTCTAATAAGGAATGGGAATAATGTCCACTGTAGGAACATGTGGAGTTGGTGATAAGATAGGAGCTTGACTGATAGTGTCAATCATATAAGAATTTGATAGTTGGGATGTAAAGGGGTGATGTTATTTTTGGTGGTTGATTAGGCAAATTTTGGATAGTGGAGCTATCGATTTGGATATCCCCTTAATTTAAGATTTGTTGGACATGATCTTTGAAGGAATGACATTTCTCAATGTCATGCCCTTTGACTCGATGATATTTACAATAGTGGGCTTTGTGATACCAAATAGGCTTGGCTTGCGAGTTTTCCACAGGTCATATGGGAGGAATTTGGATGGATTTTATGGCCACCAACTTATCAAACACAGAGCTATATGATTCTCCTAAGGGAGTGTAGTTGGATGTTGATTGAGGGGCTCGTTGTTAAGGCCATGTGTTGGATGTTGATTTTAGGTTTGTTCGATCTAAGTTTAAGATGACCCTGTTCAATGGCACAAGTTTCGAGTTTGTGAGCCATCGTGAAAGCTTCATCAAAGGTTTGGAATGATTGGATTTGCAAAGTAGATGATATATGTTTTGCACATGAATGCGAGAATAATTCAATGAGTTCAGTTTGCGGGAGAGTGAAGGACAATTGGTTTATAACACCACACCACCATGCGACAAAGTCGGTGATGGGATCATCTTCAAATTGTCGAATGGTGTATAGATCAACGATAGTGGTTTTGCATGTGATGTTGATAGAAAAGTTTTTAAGAATAATTACACAAATTGGGTGAAAGAGAATATGGAATGTTGTGGGATACCATTGTACCAGTCTAACGCAGAATGGACAAGGACATGGGGAAAGTGCGAAGAAGTATATCATGATCATGTGCAATAAGACAACATGCATGTTTGAATGCGAGGAGATTTTGTTGGGGATCTTCCTTATTGTTGAACTTAGTAAACACATGAAGTTTCCAATGAAGAGGGTAGGGTTTGAGTGGAACCTGACGGATGAATCGGTTCATTGCAGATTTATTCATAGGATAATGTGTTCTTAGGTGCCAAGGTAATGGTTTCTAAATTAGCCAACCAATTCATTAAAACATGAATAAGATCATTTGACGTGATG
This sequence comes from Taxus wallichiana var. yunnanensis, assembly GCA_018340775.1. Classification (NCBI taxonomy): domain Eukaryota; kingdom Viridiplantae; phylum Streptophyta; class Pinopsida; order Cupressales; family Taxaceae; genus Taxus; species Taxus wallichiana. Next base: position 850,165,939 of record CM031238.1, on the reverse strand, counting down.
TTAGGTTGAGATTGGATTGGTTGTGTGGTTTGAAATGTATTTTCATAAGGCAAAAAGGTATGTTTTTGGATGTGTGGGTATTTGGTGATTTGTTTGGTAAGTATTAGCATGTGTCATGGGTTGAGATTGTTGCATATGTTGACTCACGAACATTAGGGACATGATGTGTTTTTAAAGTTGGGTAGGTTATGGTTGTAAATGATAAGCGAGGATATGTGTGTTAAGAGTTTGAGATGATTGGAGCATATGATGGGCATGAATGTAAGTGTGAAGAGGTTGAGATGGTTAGATAGGCATATATATAACATATGAAATGGAATTGCAAAAATGGGATGTGGGTGGAATGTGATCCACCAATTTAGGAGATTGGGAGGATTGTGAGATTGTAGGAGATTTTGAAGTAAGAAGTCATATATGGGGTTAGGAGGAGGCCCAAGTGTCTCTAGAGGAGTGAGAGATGGTGGTGCAGTTGGTTTCGAAGACTTGTCGGACGAGGATATGAGGATTAGTTTTTAGGGATAATCATGTATGACATGGTTATCAAGAAGCGAGGTCATGGAGACTGAGGTTGAGTAACTAAAGGCATGATTTTGAGTTTAGAATCTTGTTGAGCGAGGTGGAAGTAAATTTATTGGGTGGAGTGGATTGTTGTGTTGTTTCAATTTGAGATAGAGTGAAAATAGGTGTGAAACAGAGAAACATTTTTTTATGAAATTTGTTGACAAACAAATCAAACAACATATTTTTTATCATCCTGATTAATTTAGTTTGTAAAATAAAAGTAAAATGGATAATGAAGGTGCCTAAAGAACGGAAGTCTAAGGCTAGTTTCAGGTAGTTTTGGATTGAGAGATGTCTAAGACGGTTTGCCTATTGGGTGTGTTGGCTAGATTTTCTACATAGCATCAAACCTAGGCGATCATGAGATAAATCTCCCTCATTTAACCTAAGTGAGGCTCCCGTGTCGATTTGTCAATAAAAATGTGTTATTATCTATCGTGGTTTTACTTTAACAACTTAGTTCATGAACCATAACTAAGAAGTTCTCAGCAAGTAAGGCAAATTTGTTTAAGAAAGGAAGTATTTTATAGAAGAAGGAAGTAAAGGAAATACGAGAGAAGAAATGGAGAAGATGTGCATCCCAATTAGTAGATTGCAGAGCTAATTGCATGCACATAGAAGAAACTCAAATAGATTTGAACACACAGAATTATAAAGCAAAGGCAGCTCTAGATCTAGATCTAAAATAACACAAAGTCTATTAAGAGATCTAAGATTTAGAAGCAAGAAACAAAATACACCGTGACACAAAGTTCTCCGGAAACCTGCTTCTTTGTATTCCTCTGCAACAAGTGGCTCTCAGGGGTTCAGCACAAAGTCTAGAACACAAGATTGCTTCTTACAAATTCTGATCGATCATTAACCCGAAGGTTCTTCCTCTACTTATAGAATGTAGAGGGGCAATTACAAGCTGGAAGCTTTAGTTGAACTGACACATGTGGAAGTCGAAAAAGAAACAGCTGGCAATCTCCTTCCTGGAATTCCTCTTTGCGTGACATGTATGATTTGCAACTGAAAATAGAACCTTCTATTATGCACGTCCGCCACCTATCTCCAAGTAATTGACTTCTTCAAGTAATGGCTTTTAAACCAATCACTTAAGTTGTATAATTGAATTGATCGCTCAATTACTTTGTCGAAGGAAAGAAGAAGGAAGAGGAAAGCTGACTTTGTCGGAGGAAAGAAGAAGGAAGAGGAAAGCTAACTTTGTCTTTTTCATGTCTTCACGCAATGATTCAAATTGGCCGATCTGAAACAAGCTAGAATTAGTTGGATCTTGAAGCGGCCGATCTCGAAAAATGGAATCGCAAGTTGGAATTGAAGCACGCTGAATGCAAGCAGTTGGAATTGGAAGCAAGCTGGAATTTTTCCTTCACATTGTCTTCTCTTTTATCCTTTGAAGCTTTTGCAGTTCTTCTGTTGTACATGCATCAGTGCAAGGTTGGCCGTAGATAACTCATCATCCTTATTTTTAATTGCATATGAGCAATTAAAAATTCTGGAAAGCACTCCGGATGAATGAAAATTCAATGAAAGCTTCAACTGGAAGATGAGAGCACATGCACCGGATCTTGGAAGGAATTTTCCACGCACTATCTTCTTCACGGGTTGCATTCAAAACAAGAGGATGAAGCCTTTGTGCCAGAAGCTTTTGCAACTATGAGATCTGGATCTGGATCTGCATATGGATCTGGATATAGATCTGCACCTGCATAACAAACTTTGGCAACTGGGCTATGGATGGAAAAGCTGCAACTTGAATAATTCCACTGCTTTCAATCTGCACGCATGAGTGAAGTTTCTCCTGCTCTGGATCTGTCTATCAATTTAGCAAGAGGTTTCTTTTTCATCTTTCTTCGCCATAGCTTTGTCTATCTTTGTCTGAATGTCTTTTTCTTCTTATTTGACTGGAATTCTTCAATACTGGTGTAGATCTGGACAATTCTTCAGATTCGGAGGATATATGCAATGTATTGGACATTGATAAAAGCTCCTCTTCTTTTATAAAGCACCTGTAATGAATTCCTGCAATTTATTCAGACAAAAATGGCCACCGGGGTATGAATAGTGAATTTAAATTATAAAAATCTGCACTTTTCAAGCCTGCTGCCCCAAAAAATGGTGTTTAATTTGCACATAAAGAGATCATGAATCCTTTTAATCAACACCTGAGCTCCTTTAACACCTGTGAAAACAATTGTGCAGACGAAGATGAACCTTTTCCAAAGCATGCGCCAAATCTGGAAGCTTTTAGCCTTTGTTAGCACTTTGTCTGTGCAAAATCCTTCCTCTAATGGGGGCGCACTTTTTCTCCTTGCTGCAATTCTTTACCTGTGTGTTGAATAATAAATCCATATGGCTGCCCATGCTTATATAACCTTCATAATTCTATAATTAATAATTGCCCTAACAATTAAAGGCAATTAATTAATTAAAAATCATGCTTTTCTCTTTTAAAAAATAGCATGTTTAAGGACAGCCATCCAATAAATTAAATTAATCCAATTTAATCCTCCACACTTCACTTCACTTAAGCTTCACAGTGTGCTTTGACCATAGCCACTGAAAATAGGAATTAATATAATCATTTAATACTTTAAAAAGTATTAATTCCTTCTCAAAAGGGGCTGCATTAAATAAATTAAATTTATTTAATTTTAGAATTCTATTTCCAATTGATTTATTCCCCTTTGCTTTTGTTGACTTTTCCACAAGCCTGGGTGCCAAAATTGGGTGAATAAATATTAACAAATATTTATTTAATGCATTATTATTCACCCAAGGTGGGTCGCACTTTTTTGCATAATAGAATTCTATTTTTAAGAATTTCTGACAATGGGATTTTTTACCCTGCAAGGTAGGCACCACAATCCCATGATCCACTTAAGTGATTTGACTTTGACAATGGGATTCTTTACCCTGCAAGGTAGGCACTAAAATCCCATGATTTCACTTAAGTCACTTTCCTTTTATTATATCATGGGAATTTTCACCCTGCAAGGTAGGCAATAAATTCCCACCTGCCTGCGGCCTCTATTTTTCCCACTGCAGCTTAAGTGACTTTTATAACACGGGAAAAAGTACCCTGCCAGGCAGGTATACAATTCCCATCCTGCCTGCGGCTTATGTTTTTCCCATCGCAGCTTAAATCCTTTGTTTTCCAAAAATGCGCCCATCCCCAGAACTTTCCTCTGCTGCGACTTCACTTTTTCCCGTGATCCGACCTCGATGATGACTTCCTCCGGCAAAATGTGCGTGTATGTTTTCCAAACTCCCAGGCCAAAAATCGGGCTTACCCTTGTGAAGGAGTTGTTCCGAGAAATTTCACAAAATGCAACAGACACCACAAAAACACGAAAAATTGCCAAAAGTTACAAATAAAGCCCAAAACTTAAAATAAGTTAAAATCCTTCAGTATATAGGAATAATAACATATTCGCTCATAATAGAGTTAAAAACAGAGCTTAAATGACCTCATACGGGGCTCAAAATAATTAAATACAAATTTCCCGCAGACAAATCCCGCGACAGAATAAAACAATTTTGGGCATCTGGGTATTTGGCGAAAAGGGCTAATATGGCTCTTTAGGATTATCTTGGTGCAATACAGGAACTTTCAGGCAATAAAAACAACAAATGACCCATTATTTTAAAAGTACGAAAAATTTTCGGATAGGGTAGTCACAGATTTCAGGGTGAAATCTGAGTGACACTTCAGGTGTTCAAGTCCCAATCAATTAACCAGGTAAGAGGAATGTTTTGATGTGTTGATTTTGTTTGTGAAGTTTTAAGCAGATGTGATAGGTGAAATGTAGAAGATTAGATCCTTTATTTAGGCTATGTGAGTAAAGCGGGATGCACAAGGTTCATTTTAGACAAATATTCGAAATGTGAAGTTCAATGCAGATAATCACTCGAAAAGGAACATTTAATGCAAAAAAAGATAAAATAGAGAAAAAATGAAAAACACACGGAGACTACTTTTCCTGTTATTTGATTGTGTGATAATGACGTACTTGAAAGTCTTAGTCAAGGCACGAAACCCCAGTACCCTAAAATGGCAATTTGTTTATATTTGCGAGATAAGGTTGGTAAAAAGTTTTTGTGTGATGTGTTTGATTTCAATATTGGTCTTTGATGTTATGTTATGTTGTTTGCAAGTTGGTGGAGTGTACCTCGTGGATTTCGTAGACTACACCTACAAAAGAAAATAAATGTAATTAGTTGATGTGATTATAACTGTCATAAATATTTTGTGTACAAAAAGTATTTTTATAAAAATAAGAATAAAAGAAATTAATCTAAAGGATTAATAAAAATTGGAATTCAACGTTAATATTTAATTAGAATATAAAATAAACCATTAAATAGCGATGAAATAGATTATGGAATATAAAATTATGAGAATATGTGACAAAAATTATTAATAATGGGGTGATGTGAAATTATAAACTACGTTATGATAGGGTAAATGAAAAATATATCAGTGTGTGTTTCATTTATTGGTTTATGTGAACTATATATAAGAATAACCATAAGCAAAACAAGATAGGCTTAAGATGATAGACGTCTTGAAAAATGATAAATGTTTTGTTCATTGAAAGAAAATGCTTAAATTTGTCGTCGAAATGATGTAAAGGAGGATTTGACCCTACTTTTAATGTGGGGCGGTTGTATTTAGGTGGAAGAAGACAAGCCGAAAGGTGGAGAAAGGAGACTTTTAGAGCAGAAATGTGGAATTATACGTGGAAAATTTGGACTTATACGATGAAGATGTGGATGTGGCTTTTCATATGATGGATGACATAATGAGAATCATAGACAATATAACCGAGAAATGTATAATTAGCTATGGTAAATCAAACACTATTTATAAATGTATACTAAAGATTTGAAAACCACTCTGTCACAAAAGAGGCTATACTGATCACGACCCCAAAATTCCTACGGGGATTTGAAATTGAGCTGAAACAGTTGGAAGATGATTTTTGCTTAAATGTGTTCTGAAGAGTTGTAAGTCGATCGATACAAAGAGACTATACAGTAACTACCCACAGAGCTTGCATGAATTTGAAACTGAGCTATAAGTACTTGGAAGCATCACGTATCATAATCTTATGGGTATGCATAAATATATGCTCAAAATTATAATTCAATCGTTGATAAAATAAATTACAATCACCACCCCCAAAGATGTGCGTGTATTTAGAGCTAGAGAAAAAAAATTGGAAGAATCAAGCCTCATAATCTTGGAATTTTGTATAGATATTCATTTTTGGGTGGGACGTGAGAAACCATGGAGAGTGGAGATATAGGCTCGGGGAGTGGAGAGGATGTCTAAGCAAAGGAAAAATCTGTGTGGGTAGGAAGGGAGATGGGTGGAGAGTTGAGGCATATGTCACATGGAGAGGGATATGGGGAGCCGAGTTGGTTTTGAGGGGTCAGTGAAGTAGAGTTTGAGGTGGAGTGGATTGGTGGCCGAGTGGCCGAGGGAGAGGAGAAGGAACTTGGTGGAGATGGCGATCAAGTGGAGTGAGTCAAACCAGGAGCATTAGGTTGAAGTGAGATGGGAGTCGAGGTAGTCACCGTAGTGAGCCAAGGAAGGAGGGAGATGACTTGTGGAGTGAGTCAAAGGGATGGAAAGAGATGACGTGTGGTTGAGTGGAGGGGAATCGAAATGGAGAGAGGTCACTTACACATGGGGATAGAGTGGAGCGAGGTGGATGGTGGGTGAAGTCGGTGGGAGTGGCTGAGTGGAGGTGAGTTGAGGATTAGGTAGTTGAGGAGTAGTTGAGGATAGGTATGTGTGGGAAGATAGGAGTGGAAGGAAAAAGTTTGCATGGCTTGAGTGGGGAGTGGTGTGGCTCGTGAGGAGTGGAGGGAATGAGTGGGCTCAGTGAGGAGAAGGGTAGGTCGGTTAGGGGGATGGGGAGTGAGGTGGAGATGGGGTAGTGTAGGGTAGGGTTAAGATGATCTAGTCTTCTTTTTATTATTATTATTTATTAGTTTTTTAATTTATTATTTATTATTATCGTTGTTATTTATATTATTATTATTATTATTTTAATTAAGAGCAATAACAATAAAAGTTTATGCTTCTTATAAACAAATCAATAACAGATCTTTTCAAATGAAAAATCGACGTACCTTAATGGCGACATAAATGACTACATGTACGCATCACAACACATGGATAGAGATAGTACCAAAGATCCTACAAGCGGGTGAGTCTACAAACAAAACTGCATAACATATATCTAGATTGACGCGATGTCATACTTACGATAATATAAAACACAATAATTGTTATACATACGACACCTATACTAGGTGAGAGAAACAAAACATGACTAGAACTTGGATCTGGTCCCACACCAGGCATGCAAAATGTTGTACATGAAACTTCATTCTCACATGGGTGAAATCCAATATTGGAAGCCACCAACAACTTCGAATGATGGAGGGCTTAGGAACTCAAATGCGAGATGTGGATCTACGGCGCAAAGAAGATAGATGTGTGATACAAAAAGATAGATCTGCAAAACTAAAATAGATGTGATTAGATACAATATGCAGGGGTTTCCCGTATAATCTCGATTTTAGAGAGAATGTTAACTCCCTTGGAGGATGTCAACCCCCATGTGATAAATAATAATGATAAAATACAAGATAAATAGATAACATGTACAAGCTAATGAACAAAGGAACCTGACGTTGTGGGTATGTAGATGATGTTATTGATCTGATCCAAACACAACATGCAACAAGAACCACGCTATGCAAACTAACAAATCATGAGCAGAGTATTGTGGGGATTATAGTGTCATTACCAGGGCACCATGAGAATATAAAGATAAATAAGAAGCTTATAGTTCAAAACAACATTTTCAAGAGTTTCCAACTTTTCTCCTCTCTTTTTCTCCTCCCGAAAGATGGGGAAAACCCATATTTATAGCTTGGAGGTGAGGTTAGATTGGGGTTAACGAGTAACCGGGATTGGGTAGAGTAACCAGTTAAGAGGTATGATGTGATTACATGGGGCCCACAATGGTTTGGCTTTATTAGGTGAGTGGGGAGCATGATTTACATGGTAGGTGAGATGATAGATTCCATTTGAAATTAGGAAAGGGGTGTCGATGGGTGTATTAATACCCATAAATTGCATACCTCCTCCTTCACGTTTCCATAGAAACCTCAGAATGGGCTAGGAAACTGGATTGAGCCCCGATTGTGTGATATGTAGGTGCTTTTCTTCAAGACGGAGCAAGGCCTTCCTACAACAATGATCCACTTACTTTGCACCAAATGGGAAAAAGGATTATGGATTTGGGGTGCTTCAGAATGAGGCTATTTGGGCATTAGGATGAGGTAGAAGGATGTTCTTTGCTCAAAGGATGCAAGAACTTAGATAGGGCATTCAAGCTTATTCTCCGTGTCTTTAGAGGGGAGGGGTAAGGTTGTATTTATAGCCTGGGGAGTGATTAACTTAGAGTAATTTAAGTAATCATGGTTTGAAAATGTGGGCAAGATTAGGTGAGTGGGGACCACGAAGAATGGGTGAGGATTTGATTTTAGATTTTTAATTCATAAGTGGAGGATTTTAGGTGAGTGGGGACCACGAAGAGTGGGTGAGGATTTGATTTTGAATTTTTAATTCAATAGTAGAAAAACATGGAGAATAATGACATGTGGTGAGGATTGGGTTATTTTTTAGATTTTGAAATGGATAATTAATCAAATTATATTTGATTAATTCGAAGTGTATTTTTGTGGGAAATGAGGAAGGGGAATTAATTGATTTAGGACAGATGTGAAATTAGGGTGTCTACATTTTCCCCTCTTTGGAAGGGTACTATGAAAGTAGTGTCCTTTCAAAGAAAGTAGACGAGATGGGGGAAGAATTCAATCTACTTTTCTTAAGCAAAAATAGAGAGTGATGTTTGTTGGGGAGAATAGAAGGTGGTGAGTGATGGATGTCATGGTATCCTCCAAGACAAAAATGTCATGAGAAGATGTGATTATGGATAGATGTGATGATGCCCCCTCGAGAGGGCTGACGAGAATGGAATATACGACAGAAGCTCTCAAAAGAGGAGAGATGAATTCTGCGAGAAGAGGATGATAATGGAGTGGAAGAGACTAGAATGACCACACGACACAAATGGAGAAAGGATTCAATCGGCCTTGAATGCTAGGTGTGAGGGTGTGAAATGGGAAAGAGAAAAGGGAATGGATAGGATTGGGGGTTGATTATGAGAAGAGTAAGAAAGGTGAAGAGTAATGGAGATAGGGGAGGGAAAAAAAAAGAATGAAAGAGGTAGAAAAGAATAAGAGAGAGGGATGATAGGGGAAGAAGGGAATGATGAAGGACAAACAAGGAGAAAACAGAAAATGACAGAGTAGAGGGTGAAGGGATGAAATAGAGAGATGTGCCAAATGAAGGAAGCAACAAAGATAATAAAGAGGGATGCATGAAAGTGAAAGAAATGATAGAGCTGAGAAAAGTAGGAAATGGGGAAGGATAAATAAGAAGGAGAAGATGAGGTGGGAGTAGGGGTGAAATCGATGAAAATTGAAAGAGGACAAAAGAAGAAGTAGAACGGAGAAAAAAAAAGAAACTATGAGGGGCGAGGAAAGTGTGAAAAAGAGTAGAGAAAAGAAGAGAAACAGATACAAAATGAATGAAAAGGTAGGGGTGGTAGAGAAAAGGAGAAGTGGTCAAAAGAAACATGAAAATTAGGGGAGAGGAAAGGAAGATAGAGTGAATACAGGGAAAAGATTGAAGGAACCGTGTCATTGCATGAGGAAGACCAAGGAAAAGAATATGGAACAGACCATATGGAGATGCATGTGGAGGGTGGTATGATAAAAAGATAGGACAACACTGAAGAGCCAGGTTATCGATGGGGAAGTAAGGAGGAAACGTGATGGAAAAAGGGGAAGAAGATGATACAGGGGAAGGGAAATAAGATGAGGGGTGGGAGAGAGAAGAGGATAACAAAGAAAATGATGTAGAAGGAAGGGAATACAGAAAGGGGATAATAAGTGGAAAGTGAACAATATAGGAATGTAAAGAGAAGAAAGAGGGGAGGAATGACATCGATTGGAAAAGATGCGAGATGCATGAAATGAGGATACTAGGATTACGAGAAAATAGACAAAGGATGTATGATGAAGACAGTAAAGATATTGAAGAGGGTGAAGGGAAGATGGAGAGATGGGTAAGAAGTGAAAAGAAAGGGTGGGATTGGGGGAAAATAATAGGAGAGAAAAGAGAATGGGGGATAGAAGAGGCAATGCCAATGAGGGGATGTTAGGGAAAGTCCACTAACAATGAGTGGTGAGGAAGGGTGAGAGAAAAAATGAAGAAAGGAGAAAGGTAATAAGGATTGGAAAGGGTAACGCCAATGAAGGGACGTTAGGGAAAGCCCACTAACAATGAGTGGTGGGCTTAGAGGAGGGAAGGAATGAAGGGAAACTCTAGAAGGTCCAAGGGAGTGAATGAGGTCATGTGGAATGAGGATTGATGATTTTTAGGGAAATTCCACTAACAATTATTAGCACGGGAATAGAAGATGATGATGAAAGAATGATAGAGGAATGTTAACAATAATGGCGAACACATGTGTGTGGGTAGAAATGTGGGAGATTTGAGAAGATGAAGTGGAAAGAGTAAAGAAAATGGGAGGGATGAGTTGGGACTAGGTGAAAGCAAGGAGAGGATGCGGGATGAGGATGAACAAGGTGAGGATGAAGAAACAAGACATGAAAAGAATGGGAAGAAATGGTATGAAGGATGATGGATCAAGAAGGGGAAAATGGGGGAAAAGAACATGATTGTAGGTGGAAGAGATTAGACGTATGTTGTAAGATGATAGGTGGAGAAAGGATAATGGTAGGAGGAAAATGTGGTTGGTAGGAGAGACCAGGTGGAAGAAGCGATCAACAAAGTGAATGAAGAATGAGGTGAGGGAAAAGTTCACAATGATGAGTTTAGCATAGGGAGGACCCTGACATAAGACTATCATGTGATGGAAGTGGTTAAGTAAGATTTCCAAGTGAGTGAAACTAGAGATGACAAGTGGGCAAGCGAAGAAGTGGTGTTTGTGAGAATGGAAAAGGAGGTGAAAGGATGTGATAATGGGGAATGCCGAGAAAAAGTGAAGGGTGAAGGGTGTGTAGTGATGGGGAAAGGAAAGAAGATATATCATCCTTAAGAGGGACTCTTAAGTGAGATCACCATGCCGGGTGAGTGGTTAAGTAAGATTTCCAAGCAGAGGATGGTGATAGTGGTGGTAAAAAGATGTGATGATGGGGAATGAAGAGAAAATATGGATGGTGAGAATGTAGAGTGATGGGTGAGTGTAAGATGACATGTCATGCTTAAGAGAATCTCTTAAGTAAGATCGTCATGCCACCGGAGTGGTTTCATAAGATCACCTAACCGACAGGGATGATATGCAAGGAGAAAGACAAAATTGTATTGGGTACAGGGGTGGAATGGTAGGTTGAAGAAGATGATCGTGATGAGAGAGGTGGGAGAAATAAGATGGGGAAATATGATGGGATGGGGAAGGCCATAGGGTAGATCAACCTTAAGAGGAAGTCTTAAGTAAGATTGCCATGCGGCAAAATGGTTAAGTAAGATCACCAAGTTGAAGAAGAAGAAGAATGATGATAGAGTTGGTGGGAATAGGGTATGACAAAATGGACTGAAGGGGAACCCTCAAGTGAATTTTCCATACTATGAGAGCGTGTAAGTAGGATGACCAGGCATAAGATGGATTTGGGGAAGGATGAGAAAAGAGTGAGTGATGTATGCCTGAGTGGAAGAGGATACGAGATGAGGTGATAACAAGAAAGAAAGGAAACAAAGGAGTGTAACATGAATGGATGAAGGAATATATGTAGTGAAGGGCGGAGAGTGTGAGGGGAATCCTTAATTGGGATGCCCACGTGGTGAGAGTAATGATGCGAGAATGAGAAGCAAGAAGAGGTGGAATGGGAAGATGTGTGTGGGTGATGTTGTTTGATGAGAGGGGAGGTGGTGAAGAAGCTTCTACAATGGGGAAGATCTTAGGGAGAGGGTAAACCTCCACCGAGGATCCCATATAGAAGGGGTTATTAAGTAAGATTGTCAAGCGGGAAGCAGAAGAGTGAAAGGAAAGAATACAAATGGGTGAGAGGGGACAAGAATGGTGAGAAGGGTAATATGGGGATAAGTGGCGGAGGAGTAAAAATGAGGAGCGAGGATGAATGGATCAAATACATGGTGATCATGGTGGGGGAGGAGGAGTTGCTGGATAGTGAATGCTACTTGAGAAAGATCTTCAAGTAGGATTCACAAACTGCAATGGTGATCAAGTAGGATTCCCAAACTAGGGAATGTATTAGTATGGGTGAATGGATGGGGTGCAAAGTAAGATGTTGATCATGCAGAAGATACTCACGTGATGAAAAAGCATCTTAATTTTAATATAGCACATAACATGATGCATCGTGATATAAAAGATCAGGATGACTAGACTATAATATGCGTGATAAAGATGAGATAGGGGCCATCAAAAAGGTTTGATGCCCCAGTACGATATGCAAGTGGAAGAGAGCATAGATAGAGGCCATCAAGAAAGTATGATGCCCCAATATGATATGCAATCAGATAACATAAGTATATTAGAGAGAACACCAGATACATAAAATCAAGATGCCCCCTATAATATATCAAGATACAAGAAAGTAATTAATAATTTATAACTAATAATGCAACACAAGAACCAATAAACATGTCCCTAACATGTTCCATAGTGAGGATTGATCGGATGTGCCCCCAAGCAGGGGTACAAGGACATAGAAAAGGATTGGGTCATTGTCCTCAAACAAGGAAACAATGAGAGCCGGATTTTCCCAAGCGAGGATTCATGCGAGGAGAAGTGGTTTGAATTTGGTAGTCATAAGGTGATTGGATCATTCATTGGGGATAATAGTTCAAAGGTTGAATTGTGTTGGTTATTTTAGAGTTTTTGTGATTTTGTGGAGTTTACAATATTTTTATTTTTGTTTATTATATATATATATATTATATTTTTTTTTTAATGATTTTTTGATTTTTTTGATTTTTTTTTTTGATTTTTTTTTTTTTTTTTTGATTTTTTGTTTTTAGATTTTGATTTTCTAATTTTTTGGATTTTTTTTTTTTAATTTTTTTGGATTTTTTTTTTTTTTTTTTGATTTTTGATTTTTTCTAATGTTTTTGGATTTTTGATTTTTCAAATGTTTTTGATTTTTTTTTTACATGTTTTTGATTTTTGACGATTTTTTTATTTTTGTGATTTTTACACTGTTATTGGCAATTTATGGACCAGAGTGCAGACTTATTTTGAGAGGTGATAAACCAAGATATTATCCACATGTACCGTGTTCCTCATGGTAACTCATGCTTGAATAACACAAATTCTCATTCCATTGGCAGGATATGGTGGTGATGATATGATGAAAAGAAGTCCAACTCCATTCTTGACTCCACACAACTAGTAAGATGCGTGGGCTCATCACCGAGAATCAAGAAGGACGCAGGAGGTAGATAATGAGTATAGAGACAAATGCTAACAACAATCCCTTTGGGAAATTGTGACTCAATTCTTCATAACGTTATTGAACCGGTTTCAAAAATGGCTTTCACTTTATGAGTCACGTGCTAGACTTAGACAATTACGTGGCTCACTTGATTGGTAAGATATGAGGTGAAGGGATAGTTCTCTCTTCACTTAGGCATCTAAATTACTTCTTTGGGGATTCTATAATTGCAAGCACTGTAAATTTTTTGTATTTTTGAAATGACTCCCTATGCCTTGCCCCATGCTACTAGTGAGAAGCAAGGGCTCATCACCGAAGGCAAAACATAGGCGAGTGAATTCCCTTTTGTCTTTTTTTTTTTTTTTTTTTTTTTTTTTTTTTTTTTTGAATGTTTTTGCAATATTTTTATGCTTTTATGAGAATGACCCTCTACGCTTTTCCCCATGCCACTTGTAAGAGGCAAGGGTTTATCACCAAAGACAAGACGTAGATGAGTAAGGGCACCTTCCTCCATTCCCAGTCTCACACTACCAAGAAGAAGTGTGGGCTCAACACCAAAGACTATGAAGGATGAAAAGATGTGACAATGAATTATTCATAAGTTATTGAATTGATGGAATTTTACAATAGTGCTTTGTATTTGGGAAGGAACGTCTGCCCCCAATCTCAGCCCCACACGACTAGTAGGACGTGAGGGTTCAACACCAAAGACTGAGATGGATGACCAAACAAACTAGGTAAAGAAGTTTAGAGCTTTGTTATGAAAGAGAGAATGTCTTTGAAGGGAATATATTACCATCAGTAAGCTTCTAGGTATGACCATAGGTGAAAGCGACTAAAAATGGGAGATATTATAAGAAGTATGATACTCACAAACTTAATAGGATCTATATTAGCACCTGTCTCATGATGATAAATATGAAGATGTGATTTTGATAAAGAAAATATCTGACCAATGGAAATGAATAAATTTAAATTATTCAGAGATAAGCAAGATAAAAGGAACAATGTACACATTGTTGTTTCTAAATAGTGAACATCTCAAGGATAAAATTTCTTTAAATGAACTACATTCATTGGTTCATCAAGATCTTGACCATCTTCAGTGGCCAACTTATAGGCTCCAGAGCCAAATTTAGTTGTAATTACATAGGGTCCTAACCAATTAGGCTCAAATTTTCCTTGTTTTTCTCACTCTTTAGTGGTATTCTTTTGATTTTCTTTTAAAACGAGGTCACCAATTTCAAATTCTCTGGGTCTTACCTTTTATGATAATCTGTGTTGCAGTCGGTTTTTTGATAGACTTGAAGATGATTGAGAGCATTAAGTCATTTTTCATCGAGAAGCTCAAGCTCTTGAAGCCGTGACTATCGGTATTCATCCTCATTAATTACATCTTTAAGGGAGATTCTCAAGGATGGGAGTTCTATCTCAATAGGTAAAATGGCTTCACAACCATAAACAAGGGAAAATGGGGTGGCTCCGTAGGGTGTGTGGTAAGATGTACGGTAAGCCCAAAGAGCGGGGTAAATTTGAGTATGCCAATTACGTCCATGGGTGTTGACAATTTTTTCCATGATGGATTTTAAAGTCTTATTGGTTGCTTCCACTTGACCATTACCCTGAGGGTAGTATGGAGTGGACCACTTAAGTTTGATGTGAAAACATGTTTGGCTAGGTCTTTTACATCCTGTTTTTAAATGATTTTCCATTATCTGCGACTAGAGCGGATGGAATACCAAATCGACATATGAGATTATTAAAAATGAATTTCGATATTTGGCTACCGGTAACATAAGTGAGAGGCATAACTTCCACCCATTTAGTGAAGTAATCGTAGCGGTAATGATGAACTTATGTCCATCGACGATGTTGGTCTGATTTTACCAATGAGGTCAAGTCCCCATTGAGAGAAGGGCCATGGTGTGGTTATCGATTGTAATGCTTGGGAAGGTGCATGGATAAGATTTCCATGCTTTTGACATGCTTGACATCATTTGACAAAATGACATGCATCACTTTCCATGGTGGGCCAATAATATCCAACTCATAGGATTTTCTTGGCTAAGGCTATACCATTCATGTGTGCTCTCCACAATACCATAATGGACTTCAGCTAGGACACTTGAGGCTTCTTCCTGATTAAGACATCGGAGCAGGTGCCATCATATCCTCATTTATAAAGAGTTTATGCTAAAATGGTGTAACGAGAGGCACGTTGTGCTAAAGCACGTTTATGCATTGGTTTCATGTCGATAAGAAATGTTTTATCATGAATGAAGGTATAAAGATCATGGTACCAAGGGTTATTCAGACCCACGATCTCACATACCATAGTGTTTTCAGGAAGATCATAGGTAGGCATTAAGAGATGTTCTACGAGAAAATGTGCCTGGGGTTGACTAGATGTGATTTCTAATAGGGATCCAATGGTTTCCATAGCGTCGGCAGATTTATTACAAATTATGGGATTTGATCAAAGCTAATTAATCAAAAATAGCTTCGAAGACTATCCACCATGCATTTATATGGGATAATTTTTTCATCCTTGACCTGGTATTCATCAATAACTTTACTTGATGATAAGTAAAGAATCACCAAATAAACTAATTCTATAAGATTCCAAGATATAGCTAGTTTTAATCCTATGATTAGAGCTTCATATTCTATGATATTGTTGGTACATGGGAATGCTAATGAAATGATTTGGGGATAACGTGTCCACTAGGTGTGATAAGAAAAATACCAGCCCCTGAGCCATGGAGATTACAAGATCCATCAAAAAATAGAGTCCAAGCTAGCGATGTCTATGTGTAGAAGATCTTCATCAGGAAAAGAAAAATGAAGTGGTTCTGTGCCAGGAAGGGGTGCCTCAGCAAGTTGGTCTGCAAGGGCCTGTCCTTTAATTTCCTTCTGCGGAAAAAATTCAACATCAAATTCACTAAGTAATACAACCCAACTAGACATTCTTCCCATGAGAATGGGTCTGGACAACAGATACTTGAGAGGATCAATTTTGGCAATCAACTTAGTTGTGTGATTGAGCAAGTAATGACGTAACTTATGGAATGCAAAGGTGACCGCTAAGCATACTTTTTTGATTTGGGAATAACGTACTTCATGCTCAATAAGTGTTCGACTAAGGTAATATACAACCTGTTCTTTTGCTTGATCATTATGTTGTGCTAATAGAGCTCCTATGGCATGTTCAATGGCAGATGTATAAAGCAACATGGGTTTATCGACAATTGGTGACATAAGAACAAGTGGGCTAGAGAGGTATTCTTTTAACTTAGCAAAAGAGTCTTGGCAATCGTGGTTCCAGTGAAATTGTGCATCTTTCTTGAGTAACTGGTTGAAGTGATGGCACTTATCAGCCAACTGTGATATGAAATGCCAATAGATTGTATTTTTCCTAAAGACTATATAATTGTTTTAGGTTTTGAGGAGGAGGCATTTCCATAATGGCTTTGACTTTTGCAGGATCCACTTCTATGCCTCTTCATGAGACAATAAACCCTAACAATTTACTAGAGGTCACTCCAAACACACATTTCTTTGGGTTAAGATGAACCTTATACTCACGTAATCTATCAAAAATGCATCTCAACACACCTGATGCCCTATTCATGTTTTTGATTTTGCTAATATATCATCAACATAATCTTCCATGATATCATGTAACATATCATGGAAGATGACAATCATTGCTCGTTGATAGGTGGCACCAACATTTTTCAAGCCGAAAGGCATGACCTTATAACAAAAGGTGCCCCATGGTGTAGTAAATGTCATTTTATGTTGATCCCTTCAACAATACGTATTTGATTGTAACCAAAAATCCATCCATTAAGGAAAGCATTTCATGGCCTGTCCGTAGAATCAACAATCATGTCTATATTTGGCAAGGGAAAGTCATCTTTGGGACAAGCCTTGTTGATGTCTCGGAAGTCTATGCATATTCTGATGTCGGGAGTTTTCTTGGTGATGGGAACTATGTTAGATATCCATGCCAAATAATCAATAGGTTTGATAAAGTCAGCTTCCAAGAGTTTCTCGAGTTCAACTTTGACAAGCAATGCAACTTGGGGATGCATTTTACGTAGTTTTTGTTTTTTACAGTTTTGCATCCGGATGTACCACAAGATGGTGTACTACAAGAGATGGGTCCAGGCCTGGCATGTCCTTATATGTCCATGCAAATATATCTTGGAATTCAATAAGGAGTGTTGTGAATTCCATGCATTCTTGGTCAGATAGACTAATGCCAAGTTGTAAAATTTTTGGTTGTTCGGTGGTGCCAATGTTTATGTCTTTAGTTTCTTCTACAAGCATTTTAGATGTATCCTTTTCAGAGAATGATGCTAATGGTTGATGTAGGTCATCGGTGTCGGGTGTTTTAGGGAGTTGGTACAAGATTTTTGTGTGTAATGTTGGGACTTTTTATTGACATGTTTGTTGGATAGGGTGGTGGTGAGATTTTGACTATGGGAAATCTTTGTTTGCGCTTCTGATCCAAATTTTCCAAGGGTGAAGGATCTGAATATTTTATCTCTTCACCAAAATAGGCCGATTCATTTAGATTGATTTCAAATCCTTTTCTATGGTCGGAAGTAGGGATTTGGTCATGAGTTCCAAGGAATTCTTCGATGGCTTCATCATTTTGGAACATGTCCATGGCCACATGATGTGGTTGGCCATGGTCTATGAGAGTCGATGTGTAGGCTCAAAATTGATGACATTAATAGATAAATGTTCAAAGTAAAGATGTGTTTCAACGTGAGGTCCTCAAAAAGGCTACATGGAGACCTGGTGTCATTATCAAAGTTGGTGTCATCATTATCACTTGAAATTATTATGGGAGCAACATCAAACACCTTGAAACCTAGACCATGTTTACCATGATGTTGTGTGTAATTGATCGGGTCTAAATGACCTTGTTCATTTGGACCGAGTCCTTTACCCTTCCATCGCATGTTTTTCATTATTCGATGAGCTTTGGTAAATTGAGGGGACTCATAACATGGAGCAAAGTCATCATTATATAACCAAGATCCTGAAGAACTTGGAATATGTTCATTGTCAAGATAACCAAATTTTTCCAAACTGACTATCCCATTTGGTAAGTGGGATGGATTCTCAGATGTGGAGCGTTAGGTTTTCCATAGCTATGTGGGGATTTGTTGATATAAAAGGAGTCTTCCATCTTTTGAAATTGATATTCACCGCATCCTGTGTCAATGATTTTAAATGTGTGGGATGGGGGACCAATAGGTACCTCATGTGGTGGGGAAGTCAGTTTGGTAGTTTTAAAAGATGAAGAGAATGGGTTATAAGAAGAAGGGGGTGGATTGAAGGATGAAGTTTGGTTATTCACAGAGAAGGTATCTTAATAGAAGAGGTGTGGTTGGATGAAGAAGGTTGGATAGGTGAGGAAGAAGATGGTGTGGTGGAAGAATAATTGTTACTGAAGAAGAAGCTTGATTAGTGGAAGAAGATGATTGATTAGTGGGAGGAGGACTGGTGGAATTGTTGACTAGTGGAAGATAATGGATTGGAAAATGTGTTTTGGTTAGAAGATGATGGTTTCGGATCATTGTTAGGGAGTGTATCCAGATCGATGTGTTTTCATTAGGGATTATGCGAGGTGGAGCATACTTATCTGTTGATGGACAATAGTGATCATGTCGATACCATCCTTCGAGGAATCTACAATACTCAAAGGGTTGGGGATCACACCACATAACGTAAATTCCTTGTCCAAATGAGGAAATTTAATACATTGGTGGAATGTTGATGGGATGGCTTTCATGGCATGAATCCATGGTCGATGGCAATGAGAATGTTATATGCAACTTCTACATCCACCACATGACATACCATGTCTAAGGTGATGGGTCCAACTTGGAGAGGCAACGTGATTGTGCCTTCAGACTTTCTTCACTATTATCATACCCACGAATGGTTATGATATTGTTTTGTAAATCATTTTCAGTGTAACCTAGACAACGTAAAAGTTTCATGGAACAAATATTCAATGCGGATCCATTGTCGATTAATACGCGCTTGATCTTACGATGAGTTATATAACCCTCGACGTATAAAGAATGATTATTAGTGATGTTGGGATTAAGAAGGTCAATGGGACCAAAAGATAAAATAGGATTGGGGACTATAAGATGTGTAATTAAAGCCTGGAATTGTTGTGAATTGATGTCCTCGGGACACGAGCATTATTCAATGTTTGCATAAGGATGCGTTGTAGTGTGAGAAGAATTAAGTAATTCCATGATGGAAATTTGTGTTGCAGTCTTCTCCAATTGTTTGACAATATTGAATGATGGCGTAGGTTGTGGAGAGGAATTGGTGGTGGAATTAGATGGTGGATTAGGAGGTGATGTGGGGGACAAAGTGGCAGATTTTTTTGTTGTAGGGACCCACATTTTTTTCTCTAGTGGTGATCACACAGTCAGTTTTGATCTTTATAGTTTCCACTAAGTCTTGGTCATAGTCTATGGTCGAGATGACTGAGTCATACTCGACATTGCTTGATGATTGACCCTTATCTTTTGAATTGTTATCATGGTTAGGGAAGGGATTTTTGAACATGTGAAGTTTTTCATTAGGTGTTTTTGTCTCAGAAGTATTTTCAACTTCTATGTCTCCACGTTCAATCAAGTCTTGGACGTAATGGCAGAGTTACATGCATCGATCTGTAGAGTGCCCTTTTATGCGATGGTAATCACAATATTCATTTTCCTTATACCAATTTGGTTTGGGTTGTCCTTCTTCGAAGGGTTTGATGATGGGATATGTAATCATATTGGCATTTTCCAAATGACGAAAGACACTAGATAGACTTTCTCCGAGAGGAGTGAACTATCTTCATCTGGTCCCGAGAAGGAACTTCCTTTCTAGGGATTATGATTGGTTGTTTGGATTTTAATGTGTTGATGGGATGGTTTTGAACATTTTAGACATGGCGGAATCAATAACGCCATCGTTGACTATATTTTGATTCCGTTAAAGAATTTAGATTTGTCCTGGTTCTTGAGGGGTGTCTCGATAAGGTTGGTCCCTAAAGGGTGCTTTAAGTAAGCCCTTAGAAATGAGGGATTTTTTTCATTTGTGTGCCCTTTTCAATGACTTCTTCAAAACTATTTAGATAATGCATTTTCATGTGGAATGATAATTCAACATTGAGATTAGGAACAAAAATGCTAACTAGTTGTCTCTCGGGTATTGAGCAGGGAAATCGGCTTGCAATTCCTCACCATCATTGTAAAAAGGAGGCAAAAGTTTTCATTGGCCTTTGCCTAGTGTTACAGAGATCAAGCATGGTTATTTCTGAGTCTAAGTTATAGGAAAAATGTTTGACAAATTTCTCCGATAAGTCTACGAATGTCGACCGACCCTTTGGGAAGATGGAAAAACCAGTCTAAAGCCTATCCTCCTAAACTTTGGGGGAATAATCATAAAAGGTACATGTCTCGATAGGAAACTTCCTAACATTGCATGTAAAATTCCTTGACATGTTCACGGGGGTCACCTTTGCTTTTGTATTTATCAAACTTTGGGATTTCGAAGGATGACGGAAATGGTAAGCGTGATATCTCTATATCAAATGGATAAGGACACAATTCTTCAAAGTTGAATTGTTTTGATTGTTTTTGTAGTCCCTGAATGGTGTCTTTCATATGTTTCCATTCTTGTGCGAATGGAGAGGTGGGGATGGTTATCAAGAATGTCATGTGAGTATTGGGTCTAGATTGGGGTCTTTTAATCTTTCAACTCTAGTAGTTTCTTCCTCAAGTTTCTTTGTTAAGTCTTGGATTTTAGTGAATAACTCATCGACGAAGAGCCATTTGGATTGTTTGGTATTTCGTTGTGATAACTTGATTCACCATTGTCAATAAGTTTGTTTAAATTTTCAGTCCCAAAGTCGGGGGTAGTTTTTCCCCATGGCTAGGATGCGTAATAGATATTCATTTTTGTTTTGTTCTATCACCCTATTGACTTGTTCTTGTTCTTCATTGGTGAGTTCTGGTTGTGTGACTTCTTCATCATCATTTTCATGATTGTGACTACGTGTGAATACCATGATGAAATGTGTCTGATTAAGCTTGAAAAGTGGGTAGGAATTTTGAGCAGGTGTGATTAAATGAGAACTTGATTACTTTGGATTTAGCTCGAATAAGCTCGTGATGACTGATAAGGAGAGTAACTCAAACAAGTTATCTCAATATGATGGTGATGTAACTCAAGATGAGTTATTAGGGAATTTGTTTCACGTTGTGTAGATTTGGCTTGAACAAGCTCTGATTGTTGATGGGGAGAGTAACCAAATAGTTAATCTCAATATGGTTGTGATATAACTCAAAATGAGTTATGAAAGGATTTGTGTTGGCTGTGATTTGGATAAACGCGATGGTGGAAAAATAATGAGTGAACTCAAACAAGTCACCCAATATTAGTTTGATATAGCTGGAAACAAGCTATGAAGGATGTTTTGACAATTGATGATATGGGGAGTGAATGCTAGTCACTCAATATCAGTTGGATATAGCCAAGACAAGCTATGGTAGATGTATTGTTGGCTGAAGCAAGCTAATGAAATTGGTGTGATGTTTTGGTCTTGTGTTGTTGGATTGTTTGATGTTTTCACTTGGTATTGAATTGGTCGAGAAATGATTTTTTTGTGGAACACAACTAGGGTTTGAACTTTTACAATGAACACATTGATATCAACCAAGTTTTATGATAAAACAATGCTAAACTATTTTGTTTTCAAACAACAAGCAATCATGTGGATCAAATTGTTTTGGCTTAGGAGGTAAATTCTTCAGGAATGATCATTGTTTCATGCAATCATACAAGTATGTTGTGGAATGATGGATGCAGGCTCTTATTACTCCAAAAAGATGCGTCCTCCGATATACCCTAGTCCTGATATACCTAATTTTATGTACGGGGACAAAATTGGTATGGGGAACCCTTAGAGCACTGGAGGAGACTCACCAATTCTTACTTGCCTATTTCGGAGTGAATCACCACGTCCAAAACAGGTTTTGTGAAAAGGTGGAAGGTGATGGGGGATGAATGTGTATGGTGTCCTTATAACTCCCCAAATATTTACAGGACGATGCCCAAGCTTCATTGTTACAACTATTTAGGCGTGACTCGCATGCGCCACACGACAACATTACCTATAAGTGAAGAGCAGGGGTGAGGTAAATACCAAATGTTGTGATGAGACTAGGTCTCAAAGTGCAATGCAGATGTAAATGTTGTTGGTGCATGGTAGTCAAGTCCACGTCACCGATGTAGCTTTGGTGGTGATGAAATCCACCTCTACTACGTAAAAACAAAATGATGAAGTGATTAAATGCAAGGTTCTTTCCAACTTGAAATAAATCACTAGCGAAAAATAATTACGTACCTGAGCGTGCTAAAAAAATTTTTTTGGTTTCAACAATTTTCTTTGAATGGTGGTACTTTTGTGGATTTTTTTTTTGTTTTTGTGTTTTTTTTTAATATTCTAGCGATGTGGTCCTACGCAAAAATAATTAGTAGTTATCCTACAGATGACGTGTGTTAGAAAATGATCGTGGTTGTTTTTTATTTTCCAGATCACTCGAAGGCACAGGAAAAGAGCATACACAACCAACAACCAACAAATATTAATAATATGACAAGTAAAATAATGATTGAAATGACAATTAGAAAACAAGGCTAAGGATCCCGCAATGTTAGAACAAGAAACTAAACAATTGCATGACCATTTCGATTTTCCAGATCACTCGAAGGTGCAGAGAAAAGAGCATACACAATACAATTGAATAGAGATTTTTGTAAAATTTTTTTAATAATTATTGAATTAATTGTGATTGTGAAAAACGATAATGATTATCTTCACAAAAAAAAAAACAAAAGAAGAGCAAAAAAAATGTTACCGTATGTCATCTTGAAAATTGGAATGTAAGGCAAAAAAATTTGTTTTTTTTTTCATGGAGCCCGGTGTGGCCTCAATGCAAAAATGATGGGAAATGCGAACCTAATAAGTGTGGTGAGATGTTAATAGTGTTATTGAAAAAGTCCTAAAAAAATGATGAGTAGTTTGTACCTGCACACAAGGTTAGTAGAATGATCACAAAAATAATGTTAAATTTTAATAAATATGCAAAAATCAAAAATTAAGTCATAAAAAAAATGTGAAGTTGAAAAATGGTCATAAAATTCATTAAAGTGTTGTTATTCATGATTAAAGTTAATACTATTGTTAACAACTTATAAAAACATGAAAAATGATCGTAAAAAAAAAAGGAAAAATTTGTTAGAACATTAAAAAAATAATAAAATAAACAATAAAATCAAAAAACAGTAATAAAAAAGTGATTACAAGTGGAAAAAAGAAAAATGAATATAAGTAAAATATTAATAAAAAAAATGAAAGGTAATAAAATTTGATGTATAAATCATGGAAAAATGTGACCTTAAGGATAAGTGTTGACAAAAAGTGAAAGGAAAATTAGTAATAAAAATGATGAAAAGGCAGGAAAAGATGATAATAATGGGGACCTAATACACCGAAAATGAAAAAAGAAAATAACCAAAAATGTACATTGGTAAAAAATGAAATTTTGAAAAATGTATTATGGAGAATGATGGAAGATGACTAAAAATTGTTGGACTTATTAGATTAGGAGGACAATGTGGATTTGGAAGGAGGGAAAATAAAAATTGGCGATGTGGAAAGAAGACTAAAAATATACACATTAGATAAAGTGAAGAGGTGAACTGAAAAAATATTGTGTGTCTTCATGGTCAAATGGACGTAAAAATAAATAAAATGTATAATTTCAAATGATATGTAATATATATTTTGGTAGAAAGATAATGGATATTTGAATAATATATATAAATAATATATATATATAATTTTTCGAATAATTACTATTGGAAAATATGGGAATTGGTAGTCAAGTCTGATGGGAAAAAACAAATGATAGGCCGTGCAAAAATCTCTGCAAGAGATCCTCAATATGAAAACGGGAAGTGAATGTCAATGAAGTCAATGGAAGTATTATGACCAATCAAAGGATCTAATTGTATGTGTGTCAACATGTATGAGGGAGCACGGGTTGGGTCGATCAATGAGAAGATGAGTGGTTAGGATGGTGGTGGAATGGATGGAGGTTGGAGAGGCTCAGGGGATCTAGGTGAAGAGAGTCAGGAGAGGCATGGGAATGGAGGAGGGTTTGGTGGAGTGTGGGGAAGGAGTTTGGTAGAAGGGATGGAAGGAAGATGGGAGAGCAGGATGGGAGGGCCGAGGTGTGGAGTGGTCGAGGGGGAGGGGGGATGTGGGGGATGGATGGACGTGGAGGTGGGGGAGAGTTGTCAAATGGATGGAAGGGTTAGGTCGAATGGTTGGGGGAGATGGGAGAGGGGTACGTTGAGAATGGAGGAGGAGTCAGGAAGGGGAAGGGAAAGTGGGGGATGAATGGTGAGATGATAAGAGAGGTCGAGGGTCATGAGGGAGTGGGGTGGGTTTATGGGGGAAGGTTTAGGGGGAGGTGTGGGAGGAGTAAGGATGGAGGATGGGAGTATTCGGAAGGGGGAGTGGTGGTGGGGAGTGGGGGAGCTCAGAAAGGAGAGGGGGAGCTAAGGGTCGACAAGTGGGAGGAAGGACAGGAGTGGATGACGTGGGAAAAGTGATTGGTGGGAATGATGGGTGGTGACGCGGAGGAGAAGAGGGAAAGGATTTAAATGTGGAAATGGGGGAAGGAGTTTAGTTGGAAGATAGTGGGACATATATTTTAGTTTAGGAGTTATTGTGATCGGGATGGGATAAATGGAGAAGGGAGAAGAAGATAAGAAGAGTGGAAGGAAGGAGATGAGATTGGAAGGGGAGTAGGAATAAATGGTCGACGTAAGATCAAATATATGATGGGTAGATTAGTTTGGATAAAATGATTTATAGTTACCTTAAAAAATAAATTAAATATGAATATAAAATATAAAAATTAAGATTTAAAATTGAAGATTTGATAGATTGAAATGAATATAAAAGAAAAACAAATATATTTTTTGTTTATTTTGAGTTATTTTTTTAATAATAAAATATTTTTGTTTTGTTTTCAAATTTTGCATAAGAGATTTAAAACTAAGATTTAAAAGAAATTAGAAAACTAAAGAATATTAAATTACAAAATAAGAGTATACACTACAAAAAAAAGAAATTAAATTGAGATAAAGAAAAATGAATTTTCGGATTGGTTTCCCATACCAAAAGTTTTCATCCACGGCGACCCATGAGTAGTTAGAGCAGGGGATGAATGTTCTTTCTACTAGACACCGAGCACTATGGAAGATCAAAGAGATGATGAGCATCATAATGTCATTGTTACTACAACCTGCAGATGCACCACAAGACACCGCACAACAAAAACACTACCCACAACGTGAAGGTTAACCAAAGAAGGCCATAAGGCACATGAAAAGGAGAGATAATAACAAACAATAATAAACAAAGAATAGATAAAACCACTAATTGGGAAATTAATGGTAACATATCAAAAGTAACCGAGGCATGCTAATGTAAGCTAGGAAAAATGCACTACTAACAAGGAAGTAAAATACTAATAATCATACCTCCTCCTTCTTCGCTTCCGTAGAAAACCTCAAAATGGGCTAGGAAACTGGATTGAGCCCGATTGTGTGATATGTAGGTGTTTTTCTTCAAGATGGAGCAAGGCCTTCTTGCAACAATGATCCACTTACTTTGCACCAAATGGGTAAAAGGATTATGGATTTGGGGTGCTTCAGAATGAGGCTATTTGGGCATTAGGATGAGGTAGAAGGATGTTCTTTGCTCAAAGGATGCAAGAACTTAGACATGGCATTCAAGCTTATTCTCCATGTCTTTAGAGGGGAGGGGTAAGGTTGTATTTATAGCTGGGGAGTGATTAACTTAGAGTAATTTAAGTAATCATGGTTTGAAAATGTGGGCAAGATTAGGTGAGTGGGGACCACGAAGAATGGGTGAGGATTTGATTTTGGATTTTTAATTCATAAGTGGAGGATTTTAGGTGAGTGGGGACCACGAAGAGTGGGTGAGGATTTGATTTTGAATTTTTAATTCAATAGTAGAAAAACATGGAGAATCTAATGAGTTAGGCGAGTTGGTCAAGGCATTGACCGAGTTCAAGCTAATGAGTTAATTGAGAGTCTTGATAGAGTTGACCGAAGTTCTTGCGATAGAGTGAACCGAAGTTACGTGGTGGACCGTTGGGGCAATTTGAGCCCGAGTTATAGCTAAGTTGTGACGACTTATGCAATCGAGTCGATGCCCAGGTGATGTCGATCGCTTAAGGGTCGATGTATTCACTTGCGATGGAGTTAAATCCATGTTTGTGCCGAATCAAATAGGGATCGAGCCACATGTCAAGGTCAAAGTTATGAGTCAAGCGATGGTTAGCAGAGTAATAATCAAGAATATTTGACACATGTCCTGCTTCAAATTGAGGATTTGACAACATTCCCATCATAGAGTGAGATAGATCCACGTGTTAAAGGGTTCCCATGTAATGGCCCGAGCTATATCACCAAGCAAAGGGACATGAAACTACCGAGAAGAGTGGTGTGGAAGGACTAACCATTGAGTAGTGGAGAACCGAGGGGTACAAAGATTCCATGGATCGAGGCGAGTACAACATAGTAATGTAAACAACAAAGTAATGTGGTCAATAAGGGTGGCGGCAGGCATTGGAGGCATGAACAGAGGTGTAAGCTAGCCCAATCAATGCGAGCACAAGTGGATCAAACACATCAAGAGGTGGATGTCAAACCCATCAAACACAGGGGGTTAGATCCAAGATCGCGTGTTTGGAGTGTAAGTGATGTGAAAGGGAATGCGGAAGATGTTGAGTCGGTGTTCCTACACGACCTAACAATCAGTTCATAAATAACCTCACGGATCAAGTAACAAAACCGTAGACAGAGCCCATCAAGGAAAATGCATACACGAACCCGAGTTGTCAAGACCGAACATAGGTAGATTTATAGATGCAATGATCCGCTAATACATGATTCTACCAAAACATGAGCATGATGTAGGTCAATGGAGCACAAAATGCAAGTCGATGATAAGAAGACCAAAGAATAAACTTAAAAATTAATGCAATGAATGCTCAAACCATAAACAATGCATGGAAAATCTCGAGTCCAAGTGTGCAGACGGTGGTGAGTCAACATAGAGGTACAAGTTTTCAAGGTAATGCGGGACGAGCTATGGGACAACTCTATTCCCAATTTGGTGATATGGGCCAAGTTGGGCCCTTAAATAGCTCTTTTAACCCCTTTAAAACTCAAAACTAGCACCTCAAACCTATAACTTTTTGTAACTCAACATAGAAAACACCAACAGGAAACACACTAAAACAAAACCAAGTATGAGTCCTTTTAAAAATGCAAGTAGAGCACAAAGAAAGAATGAGATCTTGCACATGAAACTACAAGGCGAAGAGTAGTAAACAACAATATCAAACAACAATATTTTGATCCCGTGCTCTAATACCACTTGACGCATGAAAGGAAGGATGAAGACCTGGAGGGAATCCATGCACATCAAGGAGTTACACTCAACCGAGATGAAGTAGCTTCAAGATTCAAAACAAGCACTCAACCATGAAAGTAATGTGCATGCATTAAGGGAAACAAGACTCAATACTCCATTCCATGATCATAGATCAAGAAGAGAGGTGTACATATAGGGAGTGTTGAGTAACTCCCATGCATAAAGATAATGATGCCTCCATGATGGAGAAGAGGAGTTACTCCGAAAGGGAAAGTAACTCCTATGACACACTTACACATATGACAAATTCCATGATGGAATATGTCATAACTAATATGACACCTATGATCCATGCTCCCACCTAAGTGAGATGACTCACCTAGTGAGGTGGCAAATACATCTAATAAATGAATAAAAGATGGAAAATTACCACTCACACCAACAATAACTCGCTTTTATGGGATTCGAGAGAGAGGTGGAGAGATATTATTTTTTAATGCAAACGATTAGTTAGACGACTAAGTGTGGGATGAGAGTGAGGATAATTAACTTATTTACACAACATTCAAAGTTTATTCACATTTCCTATTTGAGAGAGAGAAGAGTTTTGAATTTCATCACACAATTATCATTTTCATTGGGATCACACATTGATAGAGCTCCTTTGTTTGTTCGCTCGATTCTTTTTGAGGATCATGAGCAACACATGAGTTCTACATCTTCACTCAAGCTTGAGAAACCTGAGATTTCAACTGTCAAACATGATCAACCTGACACACATTCTGATGTTCTTTTGCATGCACCCATTGTGCATTTTGCACCAAGTCATATGCAGGCATCTTCTTCATCCATCCGTGTTGATTTGGGGTGGATATCTGATCACTCGTGGAGGCGACATAGGCATTCGTTGAGAGGACTCTATAGGCGTGGCTCCTCCACCATTAGGCCTCTTGATCCACTTTCTATACCTTATGCATTGTGATGCTTCTTGTTTTGAGCATTTTTCTTTAGCAGGTGTAGTGTATCTCTCTTGTTTGTTGAGATATTTTATATCTGTATTTTCGACACTTTTGGCATGTTGATCTCTCTTATGGGGAGCTATTCTCAGTGAGCCCAAGTGTTTAGTTTGTCGGTGTTCGAGTAGTTGATTTTGGGCAACTCATACATATTTGTAACGTCCACTCCACCCATTCAAAAGTAGGTATGGGAGGGTGTGGTGTTGATCATGCTTCTTTGGGTTTAGTGTCTTTGCCTTGTTACCTTGGCTTTTCTTGATTGTGACACTGGAGGAGTTTGTGTCCTTGCCTTGTTGCTTTGGTTATTGTTCTTGGATTGTGGCACACCTATTTGCAGCAGTTGATCAAATTATGTTTGGTGTTTTTTTTTTGCACTTTTGACATCACTCCATTGATAGTCTCCTTGTATGGAGTTATTCTGGTGAAACCCAGTGTCAGTTGTTTTTGAGTTTTGTGATCGAGCAGTGGATTTAGACCACAATGCACACCAAACTTCTTCAGCATTGTATGATTTTTTTGAGCCGAGCTTCTTGGGATGCCTTGGAGCAGGTTTTTACTCTCTTTACTTTGTTGTTACTAGTTTTGGGTACCTTGCGGTGTCCCTTTTTCCCAGTTATTATACATGAGTACCTCATCGTGCTCGATTGCACAGACTCATACCGTGGACATGCCACATCTATTTTGGCCCTAACTTCACTTGAGGGGGTGTTAGAGTAGGTATTTACCTTAGCTCATGTTCACCTAGGTACTTTATTTACCTTTATTGTATTTATCCTCACCCACTTATGTGTGTGGATATTTCTTTTATCTTATTTAGATATTAGGAGATATTATCTAGTTGTTAGGTATAGTTCTTTCCTTGATCTATGGTATTGACTAGATCCTTGATGTCTAGTTCTCTCCTAAATCTATGGTCTTGACTACTTCTTTTATGACTAGATATTTCCTTGATTTATGGCTTGATCTACGACCTTGAATGGTTCTTAGATTGTTATTCCTTGCCTATTTAAGCAAGGCCCATTCTCAATGTATTGCATTGAGTTCCATAATAATATATGATATTGTTTCTCATTTGTTTGCAAAGGTTTTATGTAAAGTTATTCTGGTGAATTGCTTTCATCTTATTGATCATGGTGTTTGATTAGCATCTGTGTTCTTGGCTTGGTATGATCTGGTTATCGTTCCTTTCTGGATACACTTAAAGAGTTTTAATCGGGAAACAACATTTTTAGGTAATCATAATATCCATTTATTATTTTTATTAAATGTGTTTAGAAAGCCTATTTATGGTTACTAACACATCCTCAAACATAATTTTAATAATATCCACTACAAATGTCTTGCAAAGCCAAGAAATGGTCAACGTGACTTAGTCACTTTGTTATTCAAACTAGCCCAAGTAGCTATGAAATTCCCTTAGAAAAAATCACCAAACATCTAAATTGGGACACTATCACTTCTAACCCATTCTTTCTATGGGAAAAATGCAAATAAATTGAAGGAACCGAAATTCAATGACTGACACTCATTTAGGAAGTACCTTCCCAGAGTCGCTTAGTGAAATTTCATCTGCTCTTGAGCAACCTAAGCCAATGTGACTCCAAGACAATCACATGAAAATGTTCTTTCCAAGGAATCCGTAATTCTAAAAATGGTACACAAATTTGTATTTGATAATAAAGAGGTTTGAGGTGGCAAAATCATTTTTGATCCATAGGCATTAAAACCAAAGTAATTCCAAATGGGGTTTGCAACATCGAGTGGTCACCTCCTGCGAGCCCAACTCTCCAACGTGATTTTGAAACCCACTTCAAAAATGCATCCAATAAATGATTTGGAAAATTTTAAGTATTGTGTAGAGATGATTATATATCAAAGAATGCATTTTAGGGATAACTTTACAGGGGTAGGTTTGGAGACATTTTTGCACATTAATTTTGGAGAGGTTTTTAAATGTTTACAAGGCTGATTTTACATTACAAAGTTACATTTTTTCCATGTTTAAAAATCTTGGTTGAGATGCAATGGACAAACACATGGGCAAACAAGTTTTTGGTTTATCTTAAGTGAGTTCATGATTAAGTTATTTGTCACAATACCCATAACGAATTGCTATTTCGTAGTTGGTTAAAAATTGGTACAAAAATCATTTATACGAGGTTCACATTTTTGTTTACTAAGTTTAAAATGATTGCAAATTCAGATCTAAAATCAATTTTGTACTCCTACTCAAAACCAAGAGTGCAAGTATGAAGGAAAAATATATATAGAGGAGCAAACCATGTCTGTAAGTAGTTAAGGTGAGCTTAGATGCTCATGTCCTTTCAATAGACCCATGTGTTAATACCCTAATGAGAATCACCTTCCATTTTACAATATTTCATCCGGGCATTTCCTTGAACAATTTGAGAGCCTCCTAATTAAGAAAATATCGAAACAAATAAATGCTATATCTAAATGTGTACCAGCACAATGATATAAACAATTAAGTACATATTTGATCCAAGCAAATAAGCAATTTGAATTTGAAACCCTAGTTGAAAATGAAGAGATAAAAAGACTTAGTTGATTTGTAGTGATGCCAAAGGTGTGTAGAGTTGGAAAATTGTTAAATATCTAATTTAAAGGCCTATCCTAAGTTTTCTCCACCCCATTATATTTCACCCATGGTTAATTAAACATTAACCATGTAATTCTATCTTCTACATTTATTCCACTTCTACTTATTCACCCCATATCACTTCCCAACCTCCCGTGCTATTATTATCCATCTATCCCACCTATTTCTCCTCTCCTGGAACCATGCAGTGGGATTCTTCCCATATTTGAGTGGGAGGGATACGTTTATTATCCCCATAACTCATTTCTTTTCCTCTTTGGGAAGTTGTTCCCTGATCGGCGCCGACTGATTTTCGGTCGACGCCGATTTTCTAATATTTTTTTCGAAACGCACGATTTTATCTCACCGATTTTATCTTGGTCAGCGCCGATTATAAATTTATGACCTAAGATCCTCTCTGGTTAGATTCAAAAGAGCTGGTGCCTAGAGATTACTTTTGTCTGAGTGATTAAAGAGATTATCAGAGAAAGAGAGTGAGTTTTGTGTAGTTTAATCCCTGAGAGGTGTATTGTTACTCTGTCCACATGTCTACAGCTCTTGTGGGTCTCCACAACTCCCTTGTCATCATCAATCATCAATCAAGCATTTTTCAGGTATTCCTCTTTGTTAGTTTTTGTAATTTCCTTTCGGTCAACACCCGACCAATCCAAATCCGAATCCGATTAGTCTTCAATCAACGCCGGTTTATCCAAGTCGGCACTGATCGGGCCTTTCTTCGGTTTTCTAGGTTAGAATCCATCAATTTCTACCTCGATCCCCTTTTTCTGTCTTCAATCTCTACTTTCTGATCAATCTTCAGTAATCTGGTCTTATGTTTAATCCATTTAGCTTAGCTTGCTTTCTTCTTTTACTCTCTAGCCTTCTTCCTACCCGTGTCCAATCGACGCCGATCACTATCTGAATCGACGCCACTCAAAAATCGATGCCCGATCATTATCATCGATCATCGACGCCGACCCAAACAATCGATGTCGATCACTATTTCGATCGATGCCACTAATCCGCTAGAAAGGTATAGAATTCAGGTAACCCAAGTTCAACTTTTGTTTTTACAGTTTCCTACTTTCTTTCAGTTTCTTGCTATGGTTTTTACATTCTATCTATTGTTTTTAATCAGAAAACCTAAATATTTATTTACATATTTCATCATGTATGTCTTTACTCTTGATTGAAAATGAACGACATCCACCAGAAGCTCATTGCTTCCCGGACACTCCACTTTCGGGCGTTCACCCATATATCGTCTAACGTCATCTTTTTCTACCAAGGATTTGTGCATCATAGGTTTCTTGGATCTACTTTGTAGGATTGCTCATGTGCGCCCATCTTGTCTCCATCGGCATTCTTTCCATCTACGTCTTCGATCTTATCCAATCTATCAGGTATCGATTTCATTTGAGTTTTTAGGTTTTTGTGTTTAGTTTGGTGCATTAACTTGGATAGGTAACAAGCACAAAATTCTTGATCTACATTCTAGCACGCCCGGTGGGACCCCACCAAAGTCCCTTATTGGTAAGTTCATTTCTTTTCCAGTTTTGAGCTTTGTTCTTTTTCTTCACTGATTTTCATCAGTTGCTCTTAAGCATTCCCTTTCATCATTTTGGTTTTGCTTCTTTCATTTCTAGTTTCTTAAAATAGAAATTTCCTTTCCACTAGTATCTTGTTGGATTTGTTTGTGTGTTCTGCTTAACCCTATTCTACTGGAGTGGTTTGCTTGTTCACGGGATTTGTTTGAGGGGAAGAGCTCAACAACGCACTTTTTGAAGTCCACACACCTTGGAGAGCTAAATCTACAGGTATTTCTCTTTTCATGTTTTCTCCTTTTTAAGAACTTAAAAAGAACTTGTTTGTTTGTTTTTATCACACTCAAACACTTCGGTTTTGGTACTTAAAATGAATTAATCACATTGGGAAAGAACTTGTTTGACTTGTCTTCATTGAAATCAAACACTTCGGTTTTAGTGCTTAAAAAGAACATTTTCTTTTTCATTTCTATGTTGTATGTTCTTCACCTAGTTTTCTAAATAGGTTGGAAAATTGATCAAAATCGGTAGTGACACTATTTGATTTTTATTTTTCACCCTTGCACACAAAGCCAAAATCACTAGGTATAAAGCATTTAAACAAAACTCCTTCCCTAGCCTCACCTACTTGGAAGTGACATCCAAGAGGAAGAGCCTACACGGTACTCGGGCATGCGCTATAAATTCATGGAAGTTCTGGTATATATTGGCAAAGCACCCGACTCCCTTATCGCAGCGGTGTGTGAAGTGCGGGTAGGCCCCTATATCAAGCCACGTACCAATCTTTTACTGAAGTGCCTTCGGGACTCCTCACCAAAACATTCCCCAAACCATCCTTAGTTTGGCCAATTGAGTAGTCCCCATTCTAAAAATCCTTCCCAAACATTTTCTTTCTTAAAAGCATGAAAATTTAAAAGAGATAATCACCTACGCTGCTTGAATTGTCTGATGCATTAGTTAGGTTAATCTCTTTCTATGTTTTTGCTTGTTTATGATGGTCATCACCCGGTCACAATCTAGAAAAATGGCTCAACTGGCCTCTTCTTCATCCGAGACCACCGCTAATGTGGATGTTTCGCACCCCTCGGGTCTTCTTCAGGACCGCTGTTAGTTGGTTCCCCATCTTGGTCATATAATCCTTTCTATCATCCTAAAGTGATCCCATCATGACCAGCTTCCCCCAGTCCTTCAGAGGTGTCATCTACTTCTGATATAGAGTATGTTCCTCATGGAGATCCTAAATTTTAGGCACTCCTTGACCACAACCCGTAGCCCTTATGGACTACTTAGTGCATAAATCTACTCACATATCTGATCAGGGACCACCGATCCAACAAGTTTATGATTATTCTCATGAGCCATCCTAGGCTTTTATAGAGCAGTTAGCATGCTTTTTCACCTCAAACCATGAAAGAAGGTGGCACATCTATGCCTCCTTTTTCTCTTCCACCACCATGTCGACTGGTTCTCAAATGACCC
The DNA here is from genome assembly GCA_018340775.1 of Taxus wallichiana var. yunnanensis. NCBI lineage: Eukaryota > Viridiplantae > Streptophyta > Pinopsida > Cupressales > Taxaceae > Taxus > Taxus wallichiana. The sequence continues at coordinate 850,131,592 of CM031238.1, read as the reverse complement.
TACCTATCCCTAGTGCCACGCTACCTCGGCTACCCCACAACCTACTTTCGAGAGGCCCTCTTCTTCAGCTATGATGAGTGTGTCCACACTCCCACAAATTGTTGTTAATTCTTCTATGTCATCTATTACGTCTCAGGGTCAGTATCTCTCTGTGAACCAACCCCCTCCTACGAGTCAATTGGTTCCTCCTTCTCATCCTCCAGCTGGTCTTTCTTCTAATGCTCCAACTGATAGTGACCTTTACCCATCCTTTGGCGTGTCGGCACCCTAATAACCAATCCAGAGTCAAAATCCTCATTCAGAGTTTGTTTCCCACCATATCAAATCAAATCAACACCCACATTCCTCAATCCATTCCGATTCAGTCGGCAAGTGTAGGAACCCACCAATCACAGGCCCCATCTTTCATTCAACCACCTTTCTCTCAACCACTTGTCATCTCATAGCCTATTTATACTCAAGCTCCTTCACAACAAATACCTCACAGGCATCACCTAAAATGCCTAGTTATTCCTCTTATCATCCCGTTAATCAACAGATGAATCCCCCATTAACGCCTCAACAAAACATACCATTCGCTTCTTATATGGGACATACCAACATGCCCCCTCCTCAATCTGATGTCATCCAACTTCTTTTTAAGAAAATCACAGACCTAGAAGCCTCCACCAAAGGGGCTCACCCTTCATACTCTTTTGAAGAAGTATGTAATGAACCGATTCATCCATCAGTGGCTTTTAAGCCTTATCCTCCCCAATGGGAACTTCCTAAGTTCTCAAAATTTCATAGTCGGGAGGATCCTCAACAACACCTACGAGCATTCAAGCATGCTTGCTACCTTATAGTCTAGGATCAGGAGCTTATGCTCCATACCTTTCCTATGTCTTTAGTAGGGCCCGCTTTAGACTGGTACAATAACATACCCCAACACTCTCTATTTTCTTTCTCTCAATTAGCTCTAGATGTTTGTTGAAAACTTCTCAATAAACATCACACATAAGATCTCATTACAGATCTTTATAACATTCATCAATTCGATGATGAGTCTATTGCAGAACTTTGTCACTCATTGGAGAGGAATAATAAATCAATTGTCTTTTTCCCTCCCTCAATCTCAACAAATCGAAGTTGTTTACTCGATCTTGCACCAATCATATTTCTTCCACTTTAAGGATTCAAACCTTTCATACATTTGAAGAAGCCTTTACGATGGCACACAAACTTGAGTCTCGTGCCATCGAACAAGGAAAGTTAAAACTTCATTCTAAGTCTAAACCATATTTTTCTCGGTTTACAAAATCAAACCCTTCCACTTCTAACAAAGACAAGAATCAGGGGTCCACAAATGCTATCATGTTAAAAACATCACGATGATAACACTTCTAATCAAACACCTCGGAGAGACTCTTCATCTTCTCGAAAAGGACCTCCATCATCTCGGTCTTTTACTTCATTGGGGGAATCATATGCTTCTATCTTAGAAAAAATGTTGGAAGTTCACATGATCAAACTTCCCTATTAGAAATTTTGATGAGAGCCAAGAATGACCATTTTGGTATCATGAAAATGACTTTTGTCATTATCATAGAAGCAAAGGCCATGATATTGAATGATGTCAGACCTTCAAAAATCTCATCCAAAAATTCATTGATAAAGGTGAGCTCATTCTGATAACCCAAATGCTCCCCCAAATCAAGCGCTTGATGTTTTTAAACAACCTTTTCCAAATCATTCCCAAACAATGATGCTTCAGGGTCTCAAAAACCAAACACACATACTATCAACTTCATTTCTACTAATGGTTCTTCTTCTAATTCTGAGCCATCTACAAACATGTCGACTGAATCGAACTCTCCTTCCGCTCCTTCAAATTCCGAGATTCCACCATCCTCAGATGGTCCATCTTCGAGTCTTCCTTTATTAGAAATAGAGTCATCTCCCTCGCCTCACCATCTGATCTTCCACCTATACCTGAGATAGTGTCATCTTCATCTGTCTCATCATCAGATATTCTTTCGGTGCTTGAGTCATTTACATCCCTTCAAATTCCCACTACGGATACTTCTACTTCTGTCGCTCCCATTTTTTCCATGACCATGCCTTTGGTTAACGTACCCATAGTTATACCAACTTCTATGCCTTCGAAGCATCTTCGATCTTGACTCTTCCTATCTCTTTTCCTACAATAATTACACCCACAATTACTACATCTAAAGTACCCTCCTCACAAGAGACAACTTCTTCATTACCTACCTCTTCCACCATCAGTGCTTCCTTGCCTATTAAGGAAACATCTAAAGAGATAACATCGACACCTATACTTCCGACTCCTAGACTCAGACATAAACAATTGAGTTTAAGCCTAGGGTTACATCATCAGTATCATCTCCTTTACTTCCTCCAAAATGGTTACAATCACCTTATGCGGTCAAAGTTGTCACCATCCCTAAAAAGGGAAAACCAATATTTCGACCATCAAAACTCTTGGTGCTTTCCCTCAAAAATCCCTCTCTACACCTCATAAAAGATTGGATTTATCCACTGAAAAGGCATCTTCTTCTACAACACCATCTTCACCGGTGCCTCATAAAGTGGATTTACCTACTGGAAAGGCATCACCTCTTTTATCAGAACCATCATCTTCATCACCAAAACCAAGGCACCCTTTGTGCCTCCTATCAAATCTATTTTGGGAGCTCCTCCCCCATCTAAATCAGTCTTATCTAAATCATCATCTGTTTCAGCCAAGCAACCTTCTTCATCTCCAAGACTAAAACACTTGTCACATCTTCGTCATCTTCAAAATATATCTTAGGAGCTCCTCCTCCACTAAAATCAATCTTGCCTCACTTGCTTCCATCTCAAGCACCTAAGGCTGCTTCTCCCAATGTCTAAAAAAGCAAAACAGTCCCTAAAAAGACTGTCAAACCAGATATGCAGGTTCTTTTACCTCGGCAGTCTGCTAAGATTAAAGAGGTGCCTTCTTCACCTCTGTCCTCATCTTCATCTACCGGATTCTATACTAAAATCCTTCACCAACTTATCCAATCTTCATCTATATCTCTTCCTCCAATCAAACCCTATAATCCCAAAGGAGTAAAACCTTCATGGTTCAACTCTGATTTGATTTGTGCTTACCATCGCACTCCAGGTCATGACACCGAGGGATGTAAAGCCCTTCAATCTATCGTTAACAACCTCTTGAAGAAAGTGATCTTCTATTGAAGAGGAGGAGGAACAAGTGTCTCCTATCATCCCAACTACATCTGAGCCTGAACGGTCTACTTAAGCCTCTAATTCTATTGATATCACTCTAGATGATCTTCCACCTTCTCAAATCGACACAATTCATATCACCACTAGAACACAATGGTATGATAATCCATCATCTTCTACAACCTCTCGACCACGAGTCATCATTTCTACTACCCCCGAAGGAGTTCCTCCTTCCTCATCAGCCCCGAGACCTCGGGTCTCTATTCATGCTTCACCTCGGGCTCAAATTCCCATGTCAGTTGAGGAGAGTGTTATGAAACAACTCACCCATGCTCCGGTCAAAATGTCTCTTTTTGACCTCATTCAGTCATCTCCCCAGCATCGCTCAGGCTCTGATTGATAATCTGCACCGTATCATGGTGAATTCAGATGAGCCCCAGCCTTTCGAGATGGTTTTTGGATTGAATAGACCATCAACCACCATCTCCTTTGAGGATTCTGAAATTCCTCCCTTTCTTTCTAGGATTTAGAGGCTCCTCTCTTTATCACAGTTCAAATCAATAACACTACATTAAAACACACTATGATCGATAAAGTGCTGCACTCAACATCATTTCCTCCCACACATTTGAGCAACTTAAGTTACCAAAGAACGTAGTGTCACCACCGCCTTCGCCCTTCGATCATTTAACGATCAGCTGGCGGTTACTTTAGGAACTATGGTCCTACCCATTCGGGTAGGCAAGAAACTTCTTCACGAGCTTTTTTACATTGTTGAAGGAAAATTCCACTACAATATGATCCTCGATGCTCTTGGATCCATACAATGCACTGCGTTCCATCAACCCTCCATCGATGCATAAAATATCAGTATGAGGGCAAAATCTATACTCATCCAGAGATCCTTTTCCCATCCGCACAATGTGACATGACCACAGGGTCTGCCCCTCCAAAGGAGAAATGCTTGTTCTCCTGATGAGGCTTCATCCTCTTCCATACCTACAACAAAACTACCAGATCTACAAAATCTAGAAGAAACGTTGCAACATTTTTTTTAGAGAGCTTCCTCTTCTCTCTTTTGACATCCCATCTCAAACCTAACGAGTATGGTAGGCCAGATAAACAACCTAGAATATCAACCAGATCTTGCCGCATTGTCACCATTGGTCTACCCAATCAATAGACTAACTTCATCTACGGTGGTCTTGATACACCTCACTATCATCCGATTCTCCTCCTAGGGCCAAACCCTATTCGGCAGGGTTTGATTGTCTACAAAATCCCACATTCACAAAAACTTATCTATATCGATGCGCACGTGGAAGGGCTTTGGCCTGGGAAAGTATGAACAGGGTGTGCATGACCTCGCATCCATTCCAACTCTTAAACCACATCAAAAATTTGGTTTAGGGTTCAAACCTCTCTCGAAAGCCACCATCACCATTCTCGATGAGCCTCTTTCCATTGAGGAACCATCTTCTCCCGTTAGGTCGGAAGCATCACTTGATGTGGATGACACCATTTCCATCCCGCCTAACTTTTTTTTAGTCAATACCATTTCCTTAGGTCCACTGACCTATAAGACTAATGGAAAATCCACTTCCATACCATTAGTCTTCCCCAAATAGTTGGAGATGACTCTCCCACTATCAATACTATCCACTATGTGGATGATGATTCTATCCTTACCTATCTAGGGGCAGAGGATTCTTATCTTCCTAAAACCATTCCTTCTGACACATCTACGCTTCTCAATGAAGCCACTGTCGACCTTAATATAGGGACTTCTAAAGACCCTCGCATCATTAAGGTCGGCCAATCTCTTAACCCACAGGAGTTAGGAGACTTCACCGCCTTTCTTTCCCACCATCGCCAAGCATTTTCTTGGTCATATGAAGATATGTCAGGCCTCGATCCTAACATCATGGTCCACAATATCATTACTCTTCCAAACATCAAACCAGTTAAACAAAAACTACGTAAGATGCATCCTCGTAGCTCTCCTCATCAAAGAAGAGTTACAACGCTTGCTTTCCGCCAACTTCATCCAACCCATTGACTATCCACAATGGGTTTCAAATGTAGTACCAGTAACCAAAGCTACTGGAAAATTTGAATTTGCACCGACTTTTGGGATCTTAATCTCGCTTTCCCAAAAGATGATTTCCCTCTACCTAATATCGACTCAACTCATGGATTTAACTATAGGTCACGAGATGCTTTCTTATGGATGGTTTCTCTAGGTATAATCAAATTCTCATCACACCAGAGGACCAACATAAGACTTCCTTCATAACTCCTTGGGGACTTTTTGTTATCGCGTCATGCCCTTCGGTCTTAAGAACACAGAGAGCAACTTATCAACGTGCAATGACCTACATCTTCCATGACCTCTTACACAAAACTATAGAAGATTACGTCGATGACATCCTCGGTAAGTCCAAACACCATCAGGATCATCTTCTCATTCTTGCGCCTCTCTTTGAGAGACTCATTCATTTTTGTCTTCACCTAAATCCATCTAAATGCGTGTTTGGCATTCTCACTAGTAAACTCTTAGGCTTTATCATTTCTATTAGGGGTATTGAAGTCGATCCCACAAAAATAAAGGCTATCCTCGAGATGCCTCCCCTTCCAACTTAAAGCAACTCCATGGTCTTCAAGGACACCTTCAATCAGTGCATCATTTTATCTCACAACTTTGACATTGTCAACCTTTTCATCATCTCCTCCGTAAAAATGTTCATTTTGAATGGGATGAGCATTGCCAAAAAGCCTTTGATGATCTCAAAGCTTATCTTCTTTCTCCACCTGTGCTTATACCTCCACGCGAGGGGGAGCCATTCTATCTTTATATTTCGTGATTGACCATGCTCTGGGAGCCATGATCTCACATCGATTCTAATGGTAAGGAACAAGCTATCTATTATATCAGTCACACTCTTCATGAGTATGAAACACGCTATTCCAAAGCTAAAAACTATGTTGTGCTCTCTTCTTCGCAACTTCTAAACTTCGTCATTACCTCCTTAATCATAAAACCTACATTGTTACAAGTGTCAATCCACTCAAGACAATGCATGTGAAACCTTATCACAATGATCGTATCACTCATTGGCTCATGCTCATGACAGAGTTTGACCTCGAGTTCATCTCACAGAAATCTATCAAGGGTCAGGTCATTGCGGATCAATTAGCTGATGCTCCTCTTCCGAGACACTCAAGTCCCCCTCACTCAATTCCTAGATGAGTACATCCAACAAATCAATTTTGGTCTGTCTCCATTTAAAGTAAAACTCTTCTTTGATGGGTCCAAGTGTCAGCAAGGGGGAGGCGCAGGTTTCATCATGATTCCTCCTTGGGGTGCACCTATCCTATCCCACACACACAAGCTTAACTTTGAATGTACCAATAATATGGCTGAATATGAAGCCCTCATTTTAGGTCTTCAAAATGCCATTAATCTCGCTCGCCATATCGACATCTTCGGTGACTCTGAGCTCATCGTTAATCAAGTCACTGGTGTCTATCAGTGCAAAAATGATATCCTTCAAAAATATCACGATATCGTTCTCTTTCAGCTTCAATCTTTCGATAAATTTACTATCCAGCTATTCCTCACACTACAAACCAATTTGTAGATACAATGGCTTCTTTAGCCTCGCTTATTCCTCCATTCACTGAAGACTCATGACTTTATGTGGTTGTTCAATGTTTAGACCAACCATCTCATCTCAGGTAGTTGACTTCAATCAACGCCATCACAACTAACACTCAAGATGAGTGGTATCAACACATTTTTGATTATCTATCCTATTCAGTGCTTCCTCCAGATCTGACTTCCAATGGCAAAAGATCTTTTATCCAACGCACAAACCGCTATACTATTCTGGGTGGAATCCTTTACAAACGTGGCTTTGATGGTATTTTTACTTCGTGCCTCAAAACCCTAAATCATCTAAAGCCATTCAGGAGGTCCACGATGGTATCTATGGTGGACACTTTGGTGGTTTGGCCATGGCTAAGTACATCCTACGTTTAGGCTATTATTGGCCTTCTCTTAATCAAGACTATTGCGACTATGTCAAGAAATGTGTCAAGTGTCAACAACACGCTAATCTCACACATATCCCTAGCCAGGCCTTGCAACCTCGTAGTGGATTTGTGGCCTTTTTCACAATGGGGTCTTGATCTCATTGGCTCATCAATCCATGCTCTTCAGAACATCACTCTATCATTACTACCACAGAATACTTCACTAAATGGGTGGAGGCTATTCCTCTTTCATCACCAAAGCTAAACCTATTGTTGATTTTGTCTATCAACACATCATTTGTCACTTTGGTGTTCCTCACAAACTCATTATAGATAATGGCAAGTCTTTCAAAAACAAATATTTGCAAAAAACTTTGACACCTTCAATATTAAACTCATCTTTTCTTCTCCATACTATCCACAATCTAATGGCCAAGCTGAGGCTTCTAATAAAACTTTGCGTAATATCCTCGCAAAGGTAACTAGTCGAGCTGGTAGGGATTGGCACTTACACATCCCTTTTTCTCTCTCTAGCTTATCGGACTAGCATTCATACCCCTACCGGTGCTACTCCTTTCTCTCTCATCTATGGGTTTGAGGTTGTCCTTCCTTTGGAAGTCCAGATTCCCTCTCTTCACGTCTCTCTCAGAGAGTTTGTCTCTGATGAGGACTATCATCAAAACCATCTAGCACAACTTGAGTTGTTAGATGAACGTCACCTTAACGCTCTTGAACATCATCAAGTCTATCTTGAGCATGTCAAGCATGCTTATAACAAGCATTTGCAGTAGTGACTTCCAAGTTGGTGATCTTGTTCTTAAAGAAAACCAAAATGTCACTACTCTGGAATGGAGTCAACGTGGTAAGTTTGCTCCTAACTGGATGGGACCATATGTTATCACTCATAAGTATGGGTCTCGGGGCTTATCACCTGTCTTCCATGGATGGTATACCTAAATGGAGCCTCTTAATGCTTTGCATCTAAGGCCCTTCTACTATTAAAATCTATCTTACACGATCTTAGTCGCAAAATAGATCTTTCATCCATCTGCAACTAGTCATGCATTTCGTAGTGATTCGAACTATGTGGTTCTCCACGTTATGTCTTTTATACCTTAAATATGAGTACCATGGCTCTACTCATGGCATTTTCCTTACGGATTTGTTCCTTCTCATGGTAGGAATACCTTAATCACTACTTCATCCACCCTAGGTATTCATCTTGATCAAAACCACTTGGGGGCATGAGTACGTGCTTATACATGTTTTCTTCCCCTCTATCTGATCTATCTGGTCTAAACTCAACTTCTTCCAAAGCTCAAAAAAAAAGAGAGATGCTATCCTAGTCCCAAAAGATAGACTGATCCCTCAAGGACAGCTATCCATGCCTTATCAAATAAAATAAAAATATAGACCATTCCTCGAAGGATGGCTACCATCAAAATCAAAATATAGACCACTCCCTTGAAGGATGGCTATTTGTTTTATGGCATTTTCAGCCTTTGCAGTAACAAACTTCCTCTATTGGCCAGTTTGTTCACTTTTTAGCATCTCTAAAAGACTTCCCGTATCGATCAGTCTTTCTATATCTAGCAAACTTCCCGCATCGATCAGTTTGCTTTTCTATCAAAAGAAAAAAAAATCATGAAGCTATGATATGAGACCTTTTCGATCATATGGAGATCCTGTTTTCCCCATATGGGCATATTTAATCCTTCATGTGTTCTGACGAGATGTATACTTATCTCTCATCCTTATCTACCTCCTAGATCTGGTTTGTGACTAACTAGTGTCAGGTTTATTTTATCCGCGTCTATGGCCTTGTGTGCATCATCTTTCGATTTACCATTAAGGTCTCTATTTATGGTCGGTTAGGGGACTAACTTATCATTCTTTTTCCTATCTAGGTGTAGTGCTTTTTATTTCTAAGGGATAATATCATTACATCACTTTCTTTTCAAAAGACATTTCCCATGTTTATTTGTTGTTCATCCAGTTAAATTGACATTTAACATGTTAATTTACTCAATCAAATCTATCATCTATCTATGCTCATCTTATCTACTTCATCTAAAATCATCAAAAAAGCATGTATTAAAAACACATGTGAATCCATCTATCTATATCATTTAATTGAATTAACATCTTAAACATGTTAATTTAATCAACCATTTATCCATGACAAATCAATCAAATCACATCTATTCATCTATCATCTATAACATTCATCTATATCCATCAAAATTACATAACATCTATCCATAACATCCATCCCTATCTATCAAAATTAAATGCATGAGTCAATCACATAACACAAAATGATGAATATATATACATATATTTGTCTATACAAAAGAATGTATGGCTTCCAATCAAGCCGTATACATCATATCCAAAAATGCCTTCAAATCGAGGCTACATCATATATCTCTACAAAGTATCACATCTATATAGTAAAATCAGATAGGTGGAAAACACTATCTCCTCCTCCCTCCTCCGGTCTGGGATGTCTCTCCTGACCATCTCCTATAGAATTAGAGATGCCCACTACCATGGCCCTGCCACCTCCTCGATCTCCCCTTTGGTGCTCACACCCTCCGATGCACCACCAAGCAAAGAGCTGTTGTCCTCCTCCTCCTCACCCATAACGAGGCACATCTGGGGCATGCATGTCAGGGCATCCTCATAATATCTCACCTCGGCAAGGAGAGCCTGATAAGTACTCAGACTCACCATGTCGGGTGCTCACAATGGCACTTGCTGCTGTGGTGGTGGTGGTCCTCCTACTACCACACCCTTGTGCCCTTGACTTTGAGGTGGTACCTATATCACCATATTTGGCCCTAAGGGCCTCCCTATGTCTGTGATATCGATCTCTCTGTTGGATCACTATATCCCACTCCTAATGAGTGGTGTCTCTCTCCTGTATCAAGGTGTCCCTCTCCTCTCTCAGAGTCCTAATCTCCTCGAGGCAGTCTGGTGTGTCTGAGATCAAGGCAACATGCTCTCCCTCAAGTCTCTCTAGCACTGCTGTTGTGGGGATCCTCCTCACCTCCTCTCTATGATGCGAGAGATGTCCGTGGCAGCTCCTCATGGTACCACGCCTCATAGCCCTCATCCACTCCTGCATCATCATCATCATCTGTGGGAGGTGGGGCCTCCCGAGCGGATCTGCTGGATTAGTATAGGTAGGTCTATCTCTCCCTGTCCATCCTATGCTGGTATGGCATATATATAGTCGGATGATCTGAATCAAACCAAACTACCTCATCACCCATATAAATGGGACTCACTCTAAGATCTCTAGCTCGCCTATGGCCCCTACCACCTTGCTGCCTCAACTCCACCAGAGTGGGCATCTTATCTGGCCCATATCGGATAGACCTTGTATGGTCTCCATATCACCTGTGCTAGTGTCAGAGTCCTGAATCTCTCTGAATACCACTCTGAGGATCTCCCTGTATCTCCTGGGGCCATGTCTTCCCCATCATCAAAATCCATACTCAAGGGCTCCCCTCGCTCCTGGCATCCATGGAAGCCCAAATGGCCTAATCACTGATATATGCTCATATGCCCAACAATGGAGCACAAAACTGACATCTATCCTAGTCCACCTACCTGCGTGGTATACATCCACAACTCGTAATATATTTGTGCCAGTAATGCATCAACAAATGCAAACACTTGCATGAACTCTAGGATATCGCAGACACAGTCAAGTAGGAGTAGTGGGAACCGTCCACCTCCGAATCTGGTAATGCATAGTATGAGATAGCCATCTAGATCAGGGCTATCAATCTACTCCTGGGGTCATCCTATCGGTACTGTGAGGCTATCCTCATAGCCCCGAACACTATCTCTGCATCATCTACCCTTGTCCCCATATAATCATACTAGGGCCCTCCTCTGCTGCTCCCGTGGGGTGATCTCTATCAGGTCCCCTATAATCGGTAACCTGAGGATCCTATAGATGTCCTCATGGGTGATGGTCATCTCACCCATCTCAAAACCAAAATGTGTAGGTCTGGCTATCCCACCACTGCACCAATGCTCGCATGAGCTCCACGTCTCGGGTACCCACCTATAATAACGAAAACCCCTAGTCCAGCTAACTCCAGATGGCACCACTCAACATCTATCACATCTGGCAGTATAGTCTCCAATAGCTCGAGAATAGCATCCCACATGTGTAGGACCTCTCGTGCCTAGCATTACATCAAACATCGTCATTAGTTTCATATTTATCAAAATCAACATCATTAAAATTTCATCAAAATCTTTCTCAAAAGCTTCCAAATGTCTCTTTTTTTTCATCGACGCCGACTCATTTCCATCGGCCATTTCAATTACTTATTCGACGCCGATTGTATTACAATCAATGCCGATCGCATTCTAATCGGCACCAATTTTTTCAATCGACACCGACTAAGAGGCAGAGCGCTAAAAAACCTCTCTTGCCTCCTACTACAAAAAAACATGAAAAAACACTAAATCTATGAAGCTAAGGAAGGACCACTTACCCCTGGTCATGTCCTCTTCCTCTTCTGACCACTTCTCAGAAGCTTCCATGTTGCTCAAATTCAATTTTTGACTTTTTCTAAATCAATCATCATAGTGTAAATGAATCGTTACCATTCACCTTTTCTATACTTATAGGTTTTCGAGCAGTCGGCACCGATTATTTTGGTCGGCATCGATTTTTATGGTCGACGTCGATTAGGGGTAGTCGACATCGATTGGAGCCCATTGGTGCCGATCGGGTATATTTTGATATATTTTGTCATCTCATCCCACCAGACGTGCTTCATCCTCATCTGTTATCCTATCTTACGCATGTGTCACCCGTAACACATTGTCGCCATCATTGAACCTTTATTTTGGGTACTCATACCTAGTCGCCTTGCATAGCCCCACGTGTGTGTCACTCGTGGCTCAGATTTTTGTTATTCCCCGCCTGGGGCATCTCATCATTATATCTTTTACATGTGCCACCCATAACACACCTGTTCTGCCTAGTCTGGCAATGCTTTCTATTACAAAGTCCACTGTAGTGGCCATATGTCAATTTCCGCGGTGGCTCTCCTCTCAAGGCCATCACTTCATCCTTCTTGTCTAAGCGTTGATGCTTGGCTTGTTTATTTGATCATTGTTATGACCTTATTTTCACCTTTCGGCACATATTTTTGGTGTTATCACCCATTCCAAGTTCTTCCCTGTACATGGGTAACTCACATTTTTGCAACCTAAAGATAATGGGTCTGTAGGCACTAACGTCATCTCGTTCAAAGGCCATCTAGTTGTCCCTACCAATGTGTCACTCTTTAGTTGTTGCTATGTTGCAGTCACCTTTAACTCACTAAATCATAGAGCACTTACGTCATCTCATATAAAGACCGTCTAGTTTTCCCTACCAATGTGAGTTCCTTAGGTCACTTTTTTTTGTTTTTTACATGCATCATCAATGATCAAATCTACTCCACATCTCATTTGGGCATCATCCTCTTCTACTTTTTCATCTACCTTTTTCAAACTCGGGATCGGTTGGCTTTTTTGGGGCACCCCATCCCTAGTTTGAGGGGGAGAGGCATCATCAATGTTCTTTCTTCCTCTTCTTCCAACTCCTTGTTTTTGTCTCGTGGCATTGCTTATCACAAGTTACTCGAAAAAAGGGGCAAATGTAGACACCTAAAATTGGTTACCCAATTTAGTGTCCCCTGGGTTCGCTTATCTTCTCGGGTAACCCGGGCACCTTTATATCACCACTTCTCCCTTAGGGTATTAATTAAATATCTAATTTAAAGGCCTATCCTAAGTTTTCTCCACCCCATTATATTTCACCCATGGTTAATTAAACATTAACCATGTAATTCTATCTTCTACATTTATTCTACTTCTACTTATTCACCCCATATCACTTCCCAACCTCCCGTGCTATTATTATCCATCTATCCCACCTATTTCTCCTCTCCTGGAACCATGCAATGGGATTCTTCCCATATTTGAGTGGGAGGGATACGTTTATTATCCCCACAACTCATTTCTTTGCCTCTTTGGGAAGTTGTTCCTCGATCGGCCACCGACGATTTTCGGGCGACGCCGATTTTTAACGGCACCAATTTTATCTCGATTATAAATTTACGACCTAAGATCCTCTCTCTGGTTAGATTCAAAGAGCTGGTTTCTAGAGATTACTTTTTTTTGAGTGATTAAAGAGATTATCAGAGAAAGAGAGTGAGTTTTGTGTAGTTTAATCCTTAAGAGGTGTATTATTACTCTATCCGCATGTCTACAACTCTTGCGGGTCTCCACAACTCCTTGGTCATCATCAATCATCAATCAAGTGTTTTTCAGGTATTCCTCTTTGTTAGTTTCTATAATTTCCTTTCGGTCAATGCCGACCCAGTCCGGTCGAATCCGATTAGTCTTCAATCAACGCCGGTTTATCCAAATCGGCACCGATCGGGCCTTTCTTCGGTTTCTAGGTTAGAATCCATCAATTTCTACCTCGATCCCCTTTTTCTGTCTTCAATCTCTACTTTCTGATCAATCTTCAGTAATCTGTCTTACGTTTAATCCATTTTAGCTTAGCTTTCTTTCTTCTTTTACTCTCTGGCCTTTTGTCTGCCTGTGTGTCCAATCGAATGCATCACCATCCGAATGACACCAACCCAAACAATCGACATGATGACCGAACCCAAACAATCAACCGATCACTTCGATCGACGCCACTATCTGAGAAAATACATAGAATTTAGGTAACTCAATTCAATTTTTTTTTACAGCTTTCTACTTTCTTTCGCTACTATATGGGTTTTTACATTCTGTCTATTGTTTTTAATTAGAAAACCTAAATATTTGCTTACATCTTTTATCATGTATGTCTTTACTCTTGATTGAAAATGTGAACTGACATCCGCCGAGGAAGCTCATTGCTTCCCGGACTCGACCCGCTTTCTCGGGTAGTTCACCCATATATCGTCTAACATCATCTTTTTCTGCCAAGGATTTGTGCATCACAGGTTTCTTGGATCTACTTTGTAGGATTGCTCGTGTGCACCCGTCTTGTCTCCATCGGCATTCTTCCATCTACATCTTCAGATCTTATCCAATCTATCAGGTATCGATTTCATTTGAGTTTTTCAGGTTTTTGTGTTTAGTTTGGTGCATTAACTTGACAGTAACAAGACAGGGTTCTGGGCACCGACATCCTGGTTAGGCATTGTGTCCAGTGAGTCGAAATGTCGAAGTATGAAAAGATAGACTAGGCAAGAAGGAGTGTAAGACCAAAATAGATAACAGAAAGCAAGCAAAGATGGCTAAAGACAATGATCAGTTAGTACTTTTCTCGCTTAGGAATCATATGAATAGTGGTATGTGATCAGGACTAGATAAATACCCAAAGTGCGTGATTTAGTGTCTATGCCTCCTCGACACTAGCATTTTGTTCATATGCTTTAATCATCGTATTCCAAGAAACTAAATCTTTACATGACATTTGTGAAAGAGCTTCAGTAACCTATTTGCATTTCATTGAATAATTACGAATGTATCCTCAATGAGCCTACACTTTGCATATTCAATTAGGAGAGTGATAAAAATAAGGGAATTTTGCTTCACATTCACCTTCCAAATTTTACAAAACAAGTCCATGTACTTCTCACCAAACTTGTTTTGGGTGTATCATCCCATCACGATAGTCCATAAGGCTATATCTCATGTAGGAATTTTGTCAAATAATTGATGTGTATTTTATAAAAATGTGTTTTTGTATATCTAAATCATGCATTTACTATGTACATGTATCCTCTAAATACTTAATTTATAGGCTTGATTCATAAGCAAGAGAACTAGTCATTAACAACCCTCTTTAGTTTTCTTTGACATTGTTTTTATCCTTTTCATCTTTATTGCTTATTGTTTCCAATTGAAAACTTACAATTTTGCACACTAGGACATCTTACTTAGCTTTGATTTCATTATCTGACCTTTTGAAAACCCTGTACAAGACCATCCATTAGGGACATGAGTGCTTGGGAACTATTGTCCCCTTTGGTGGCCGATGTTCTCTTTACCTCTTTTTTGATCTTTCAAATGTTACTTCTTTCTTGTCTTCTTTTATCACTCTTGGTCAACATTTTTACTTGTTAATGATGAAACATAAGCAAGGGAATCATACACACACATACATGCATACATGTCTTATTTAACCTTATTAGGAAGAAAACATTCAAGAGACACATAAATCTGCAAGAGTTAATATTTTCTATCTACCACATCAAAGACTACATTTTGGACTACATACTTCACCAGTATAGGAGGGTTTATTACAATTCCATACCACAAATTTACATTTGGAAAAAGTAGTTGTATCCCAATATCTCTTTGTGTGACTAGCATTAGGGCATCCTAGCTCAAGGGAAACTATTCCAATCACACACATACAAGAACTACATAGAGTCTAAAATGTAATGCAATGGCTCAATGAGAATCAAATTAGGGTGATCGCGAGGTCGGTCGACTCAAGCATATGCATTATTTTATTCATATAATGTGTGCTTGAGTATTGTGCAAGTATCTAGGGTTGATATTGCAGGGTACATGTGCAACACAACAAATTTGATGCAACATACAATGAACAAAGAGTGATACTGACCAACATTGAAAGAACCGATTCCAAGTTATTCTCCAAACACCAACGCCCATAACAGATGCTAGTGTCGAGTAGTCTTGTCCCCTTATGAAGCGTTCTTGTTTCTAAAATTGTCATTTTCGGGATCATAACAGAGCTCATACAATCCAAAATCTACCTTTCCATACCATCCATCATTCTAGAATCAATCCAAACTTATAGTTCATGTTGAGTCATTCTTTATCGTTTATCTTTCACTTTTGCTTGCACTTCTTTTCGCTTGATATCGTGCATATTTATCAATGTTTTTATTTGATCATCAATGTCCTTATCTTAGATTTAATTTTATTAAATCAGTTTGTGGCACCGTGAGTTCCTTACCATTGATGCGAGAGTGAATTTTCTTACCCTCTAAAAGGGATTTCTCAAAGAATGTGGGCCTTTAATAGATGAAGACATGTATAAAAGTATATAGGAGAGTTACATGTATAAAGAAGGAATTGAAACACCTCCTTCAAGTAGTATTCCTTATATAATGTTGTGAGATTGAGATCAATGATGCATGACATTAGTATTGCGGTCACACCACTTCTACCACAAAGAAAATGAAGTATAACAACACCCGTGCCATGCTAAAAAAACTCCCATTTTGTTCATTCCCACCAATATATCGATCCATAAGACCACATTTCCTTGTGGCATTTGGTCAACAAAAAAAAAAATCCACGTGCTTTGGGGGACATATAGAATCTTTCCCAAAGCTCTTATTTTAGCACATTTGTATGAATTTCAACAAAGGTGAGTTGATTGGATTAGGCATAATCGAGAGAAAGTTTGCAAAGGTCGTGAATTTGGTGAGCATTAAGAATAACCTATGTAGGTTCGACGTATACATATTTTCATTGGAGAGATAAATCGAGATGCCATCCTTAGCCTCTTCACAATTGCACAAACCTTAAAAGGAGCTCGATGAGGTAATGTAAGAAGGAAGGTCTCCAATGCTTATTAAATAAGATCACTTTCTACATATCCAATAACCAAAGTGTAGACAAGAAACATATTTCTTTGAGGCATTTGGTCCATCCAAACGTAGTAATTATGAGTGAAAAGACATGTCACATGTCTGTTAGGTTCGTTATTCCTTCAAATCATACACACATCATCTCCCATCCTCCTCCCTTCACTCTTTCACCCCCTCACCATTAATTTCTCTTGCCATCTCCACCAACCACCTTCTTCCATTTCCTTTTTTAAAAATGATTTTTAATATTATTAACATTTATGAATTCAAGTAACTCTAAAAATATATAAATTCACACACACACACACACACACACACACACACTTGAAGGGATATCTTAAATACATTTTTTTGTAAAGTGTCAAGAGTTATCAATCTAGTATTAAATAAGGGTTCAAAACATTATAAAATACATAAGATATAATGATTTCTTGATATAGTTATATATAGCGATGAAGACTTTGAGTGATAATCTAAGGTATCGTGCCAAGGTTGGAATAACAACCAACATGCTTTAATGCAACATCTACTTGTCTTCGACCGAGCTCGGACCATAAGCCAAAACTTGTAAGCAAAACTCACCAAATCTAAGCCTACTTTTTGTCGGTTTCGAGTCACTCACCATGTGAGCCTTTATATGATTATTATTACAATATATCCCAAACGTGATCATGATATTAGAACATATGAGCGTAAGCCCATACCAACACATCAAACTAGGTGCTTGCAAACACTTATAATTTTAGTTATTATTATCTCTCATGAGTGAAGCGTTAAGCACGTTTGGCATAAGCATGTCATCATTAGCAGGGGAACAAGCTCAACCATTCTAGGACACCGAACCTGGAGTGCTTCACAAGTAGGTTTGACAAGGAAAAAGCGAGAGAGACACTTTATTCATCTAAAGTTTTCTAGGACATGCATAAATGACTTCTCCTTAAATTTATGTGTGTTATGACTACCCACAAATAACAAGAAACGTCACTACAAACAACAAACATTGGCATTGTCGGTATTGATCGACCACGCCTTTCTTTATTTTGAGATATTTTCAAAGAATGTTACCTTTATGATCTCTACGCTACACCCTTTCTTCCGTTAAACGATTGACAAAGTTTACACCTATTTGTAACAAAAAGAGTTTGAAATTAGTTCACCCCAATATTTTCCCCACCTCGCACTTTTCCTCCCTCAAACCCCTTCTTCATTTCTCATCTTCCTCTCATAATGTTTCCCTCCTCAAGTTTAACTTCTTGATGCATCCCCTTCAACATCTCCATTGTGTTATTCACATGCGATTGCTAGTTATGCCGAAGGTGATCTCTAAGTTGGATTCCATGTTGCTAACCCTAAGAATTCTTAGAAATTTGACGGATGTTAATATTTTGGTCATTGATGCGAGGATGAAATTGAAACCCTCCACGTGCCTACATCTATTTGGTCGATGTGTGTTCATAGTGTCAACTACCTACATACATGCCTAAAGGTCTAATGTCCAATGTGTGAAAGATAGGCGCACTTTAGAAAGTAATGGGGATTTTTCTAGACTAGCACAAAGAGTGATTCATCATCATGGACTCGTAGAAAAAGGCATTGGAGATGGATATGTTCAAGATATAATCTTGGGTCCTAGTGATTCAACGTTATTGAAATTTCTAAAGTAGATTGGACATGCGATAAGGTTGGGAGCATGACCGCTCATCATCACCATCGCTTTTGTTTATTTCCTTCCATTGTAGAAATAATTCAAAGATACTTAGGGAAAATGCCAATGAATTAAACAAGCATGCAAAGATAATCGATCATAATCCCTCTTAGAAATGCAACATATAAAGGGACTCTTTCCATTTATCTTTCTCCTTTTGCTAAACTCCCACCTTCCCTAAATGTGGCGGAGGCATCGTCCCCCATCCTTGGGTTGCTAAATTAATGATTTTGCTTAGGATATTTTGCACAACATGTGCCACACAAGTTGTCGGCACCTGCCATGTACGGGGAAGGGGACAACCTTTTTTACATCTTTTTGTTGTGTTAAGTTTAATTTTGACTCTCTCATCTACACCCATTTAATTAATTATGTGGATTTGATGGTGACACCACTACATGATAAAATTCGAAGACATTACACATACACTTTGATGGTTTTATTAGTACAAATATTTCCTTATAAATCAAAGTAGTTTGAATTCAATAATATATGAAATCGTATGGAGTTATTGTCTTAATCTTTTATGGCTGGTTTGTTATGGTTTATTCCATGTAGGGTTAATTTTTGATTTTTGGGATGCATTTTGACAATGGGAACAATTGCAATGGAGTTCACATGATAATTGGAAATAAAAGGTCATTGTTCTACTTACATTGAAATAAACAACTCTCTAAAATCATGGACAAACCATCTTACCCATCTTTCCTCTTTTGTAAAAGAATGTCTACCGTGAAAAAGGAACCGCTTAACATTAAAACATTGCACGCATTCAATTTTTTTATTTTTTCCATCTCATATTTCTAACATGTGGAAATTGTTTCCTATTTTGTGCTACGTAGATATCTCATGAACCACTTCATTATTAACTTTCTAAAATAATGCCAACGTCGTGTTGTGCAAGTTCAAACATCACCTCTCTACTCTAAAATATTGCAAAGAATGGACCCACTATAGTGTATTGTTGTTTACATTGATGTACACACCCAAAAGCCTTTGAAGAAAAAAAAAATAAATTTTCCTTGTGTTGAGTATTATGTTTCAATTAAGAAAATGATGGTTTATGATATTCTAAGCTCACTCAACAAATGATTTCATACCAAGTAAACATGTTCATCTCCATTGTAGATCCCGATATAAAAATGTAAGTCTAATTGTTCATTGTAACTAGCAATCACACCCAAGTGGTGCACTGAAGATGCTTGATAGGGATACATTGAAGAAGTTAAAGTTGAAGAATTGAAGGTGGAGCATTAGATAGGGGAAGAGTCATGATGAAGAAGAGGATTGAGGGAAGATCATTTTTGGGTTGAGAAATCTATTGGAGGGAACATAGGCGAACCTCATTTTTCTTTTGATAAGTTAGATATAGACCACATGTCACTTTGTCTTAACATCGCCACATCATCTATTTAATGCAATGTTTGTTGAATATTAAATTTATCTTAACAACCAATAAATTAAAAATCACCGCCTTTTATTGGATTTGCAACTTTAAGGGATTATGACAATGGAAGAAAATAAAAAAGCTGGTAAACACAAGTGAAACACATGGTATATGCATCTCACGGGACCATCAACCTAAGGGTTTGGACACCACAACTCCAATGACAACACTTATTGTTTTTGTTGATGTTATGTTGTCTCTTAACATAGAGGAAAAATTAGAAGGCAAGAATGGGATGGAAGTCATGATGGGAAAAGGAAGAAGCCCCTCGGACTCAAAGATACACAAGCTTCCTTTCTACTGAGGCAATGGTGAAAAGACGCATAAAGCCTCCAACGCCCGGGGAGAATGTGGATGTCGGGGTTAATGGCTTAAAACTTACCCACTTAGACATGAGTCATCATGGTCGCTTAGTAGTTTATAAAAAGAGTTCAACATTGGAGCGATGTTAAACATTTCAAGGCTGTATTTCCTCCTCTACTAGGCCTACGCATTGTGCGAACAACGATACTTTTTGGTGTGAATGTTGGCCAACTCATTCACAATATTTCATAAATCTGTTTGAGGCCCTAAAAGTATCTTATGAGACAATATCTCTACTTCTTATTGTTACATTATGTGATTCCATATGACCCTTTTCGAGACTTGCACAACCATCCTCCAAACCGGGCCAAAATGGGAGTTTAAAGAAGGGCATAGATAACAACTAAATGTTAATGGAAGGTGGATTTTATAGATGTAGTTGTCACAGTATAGGGGTGGAAAGACCCTAGGTGCCAATCTTTTTTTCTACAACTTACCACTCACTTTGTAGAATAATTGAAATAAACCCACAATTCGACAATCCTCTGTTAAAAACAAATATTGAAAAAAGTAGACACCAACACTAATACATACACAAAAGTAATTAAGTATTCATCAACCATGCCTTGCTTTTTGAGACATCTCCATACTACTTTGCCTCGGCGACTTACACATGCACTCCCTTTCTTCATCAAACAATCGATAAAAATGGCACTTGGCTAATATGTGTCTAATCGTAAGAAAAAGTTTTTGCACTTTTTCCCATGACTTGGCTAATATGTGTCTAATTGATGCTCTACGAAAAGAAGCAATGACTTACGCTTCTTCCTTATGTTATTGAAAATAGGGACAAACTCTTCTCCACGAAAGACATCAAGGAAGGGATCACAAGATTAGCGGGGGGAAAGACTTAAGACATAGATGGAGTGTGCAAGTAGAATTCTTAAATTGGGGTGCGAGAAGATCTTGCTCCGCACATTACAAACATTTTTAATAGAGTTATTCAATTCGGTTTTCCAAGCAATCGGACAACTAGCATTGTCATTCCTCTACACAAAAGCGGTGATGTCAACAACCCGGAAACTATGCACCATTATGATTAATCCACTTTTTGGAAAACTTTTTGGCGGCATGGTGGAGCGTAGAATTAGCCTTTGGGCTGAAAAGGAGGGTAAGAGAGCAAAATGACAGGCATGTTTTAGACCAAAGCACTCTACTATTGACCATTGCGTCATTCTTAGGCACTTGATTGAAAAGGTTTGGGACAGGAAGGGTGAAGAGGTATATTGTTGCTTCGTGGATTTCAAAAAGCCTTTGACACGGTTCAGAAGCAAATTGTGGAATAGAATGGAAGAGTTGGGTATTCCGGATAAGTATAGAGCAGTGGTGCACATACTATATGAGCAGGTATAGGCTAAAATCAGGACTAAAGATGGTCTATCAGAGTGCTTTGGGAGCGACATTGGGGTCAAACAAGGTTGTTCGTTGTCACCCACCTTGTTTGGGTTATATATAGACAAGCTAGAGGAATGGATTGAAAAAGGGTGGAGGCGGGATTCATCTTGCATCTTATGTAGTGAAATTATTGCTTTATGCAGATGATCTTATCCTAATGGCTAAAACAGAGCAAGGTTTACAGGAGCATTTGA
Source organism: Taxus wallichiana var. yunnanensis (assembly GCA_018340775.1). Classification (NCBI taxonomy): domain Eukaryota; kingdom Viridiplantae; phylum Streptophyta; class Pinopsida; order Cupressales; family Taxaceae; genus Taxus; species Taxus wallichiana. The sequence continues at coordinate 850,109,587 of CM031238.1, read as the reverse complement.
GAGCTTTAGAGCTATTTTGCTAAGAGGTGGGAATGCAAGTGAACATTGGTAAAACCAAAATCATGATATTTACCTTAAAGAAGAAAAGGAGACAAGTAAGCTTTGAGTTCGAGGGGGACTCCTTGCAAGTTGTAAAGGAGTACAAATATTTGGGACTGGACTTTCACAATTGTCTCAATTGGGAAATTTGTAGAGATAAGAGAATTCGGGGGTTGGAAAGCACTATATATGCTCCAAAACGAAGCGAGAACATCATAATTATGGGACCTGGAAGACCCGTCTCGAACCTTTTGAGTTACTTGGTAATTCCGGTAATGCTATACTTTGTGTGAGATTTGGGGCAGCAGTACATCTATGAAGAAATGGAAGCAAATTGAAAGAATTGAAGCATCTAATTACAAGTAGTTTCAAAATGAAAACCACGGTCCCATATGAAATCATTCTAGTGGAAGCCGGAGCCTATCCGGTGGAAGCGACGGTGATGACCCGACTATTAGGATACTTCAAAAAAGTGGAAAGCATGGAGGATTCCCGGTGGCCTAAAATAGCAATTGAGGAAAAGTTAAACAGGAGGAAGAAAACATGGATGAAACAAAACGGCGAGTGGATGAGCAAATGGGGCATTAGCATGCAGGAGTGCCCTAGCACTAATGAAGAAATAAAGAAATATGTAAGAGAGAAGTTCAGAAATACCATGTGGGATAAGCAACTCGGTCGAAAAAAGAGAATACTATGTCAAGAATTTTAATCCTACTTGTGATCACAGACAAAAACACTACATTGGAGCGATGATAAAGTGGAAGGCTAAAATGTTAATTGTACAACTAAAAACTAGTTCACATCACCTTAGGTGTGAAACCGGGAGATGGAAAATGCCCAAGGAGGAGTGGTCTGAAAGGGTTTGTCAGTTTTGCAAGTCGGGCGCAGTGGAATCTGAATGGCACTTCGTCATGGAATGTGTCGCTTACGAGGATATAAGGAGAAATTACATAGATATTTTAACAGGGGCTGATCTTACAGATTTGTTTGAAGAGGAAAGAGTGACAAAGACAACAGATTTCCTGATAAAAATTCATAGCAGACGAATCAAAAATAGCAAAGAGCTGGAAGAAAGGTTGAAGTAGCAGTTTTCTCGGGCATCTTTTGGTGTTTGGGTGCTTTGCTCGTGTTTTCCTCGGGTCCCATGGCATTTGCTTTCTGGTCTTGTGGAAGTCATTAAAAACTTTCATTCATTCATTCATTTTGCCAACCCTTAAAATTCTCCTCCCTCAAAACCCTTCTATGATATTTCGCTCCCTCAAATTTAACTTCTTTAATACATCGCCTTTGGCGTTTCCATTGCATAGTTCGGGATAGAGCGTACAATACGTCTTCAATATGGTAAAATCGTTGAGACGGGCGTCAAATCTTAGACAGTCCCGCTATATCCACTCTGAGGCTTTTCCAAATTTCTTGCTGATTTTTGTATTGTATTCACCAAATAAAAAGCTCGAGTCTTTTGTTCATGCCACCATTTTTTCAGTTCAATCCATATACAAAGGAGATGCAAAAACTCTGCCGCCTGCGATCTGCAGGCTCAAACTTACTTGAAAACTTTTCTCCAAGAAAAGTTTCACATTATCCTTCCGAATCCTTCAAAATTTTTACCAATCCCTTTTACACGTTCCACAAACCCATTCATGGCATACCACTGTCTGCATTTTGCAGATCACAAGCTTCTCTATGGCACCCACAAATGCATATTATTCCATCCCCTTACCCTCTCGCGGTAAAGTGTTTTCTTTCTCATTGTTTGCCAAAACCCACATTGATTTTTTAGTTTATAGCCAATCAACTTAAAACCAAATTCAATCGATTGGAATAAAATTTTGCAGACGATTCAGAAGAAAAAATTCTCCTCGAAGAAGAAGGATCCGAAGAAGCTGCGTGTTCCGCCTTCCAAGTTGAAGAAGACTAAGATGAAGAGCTATTCGTCAGTATTAAATATTTTACTGCTTGAGAATTTCTCTACTCTCGATTTTTTAGGGTTTAGGATTTGGAGATTAGGGCATTGTTATTCTTTCCAACGCGTGTTTTTGGTAGCTTTAATCTTTCCATTGGGTGTCGCGGGTATTGTTAATTTTGGGTGGTGTGTGTGTGGGTAGGGCAAAATCGATGGTTTCTTACGCAATGTTCAGCGGCATTTCGCAGGTCTTTCAAATTCAGGTTTAGGACTCTTTCTAGTGGTGAAATCGGGCGTTGGAGAGCAGGGAAAAGACACAACGCGCATTCAAAGGTAAGCTCATTTGTTCCCTTCGGAAATTTGCATTGTGTTCTGCAACAGTTTATTTTATAGTGAAGGGTAGACTTAAACTTTAAGGCCACCACATCTCCATTTTCTACCTTAGATTTTGGAAGGCCACCACATCTCCATTTTCTACCTTAGATTTTGGATAACTGTTTGGTTTTTTTGTCTTAAAACTTGGTATATTTCGGGCTGCGTTTATCACGATGTGGTCTGAACTTGGGCTACATTCTTAAGACGAGGGTCATATGTTTGGGCTATATTCTTGAGAGCGGTGTATGCTTGGAACACATTATTAAGATTTGGGTGTGCTGGGGATACATTCTTAGGATTAAAATCTGTGTTCGTGAAGAATCTAATGCATTCAAACCTAGATTGATCCATTCATCGCACAATGTCAGCATATGTCCACTGGGGTATTGGGCTGCCTTACCTATTGGTCTCACGGAGGGGACATTCTTAAGTTTTCTCAGAAGGTGCTGTATAGAAAATTCTGGAAACTTTTGCAGTTTTACTTTTGTAGTTACCGATTCATGTCTGGTTTCGCTTCGGGTTTGATGAACTGGATTTTCTGGTACGGTGATTTTTTTGGCCTTGGATATGGCTTGGGTTCGACCTTACAAAAATGATATAGTAAACAAGAGTTGCAATGCGACTAGTCCCTGCCATAGCTTGAAGAATAGTTAATTGAAACAATAAATTGGTTATATTTGAGCATGAAAAAATTTAATTGCATAGTGAATACATTTTAGAGTTTTTAGGAGGAAACCTATGTTGCCAGGATATGGGTTTGGGTACATGTTCTATACGTAGATACGGTGATTTTAAAAAACCTTGGGTACGTCTGTACACACACACACTACATATACTCATTTTTAGTCCATAAGAAATACAAAACTTGAAAAATATAGTAGGATCAATGTTCAAAACATTCAATATACTTAAGATTTTACATTTTCATTGATCATGTGGCTGCCATACATATGATATACGAATATCATGTCAACATGAATACAAACAAAACTTGAAAAATATAGTAGGATCAATGTTCAAAACATTCAATATACTTAAGATTTTAGATTTCATTGATAATTTGGGTGCCATACAAATTGTCATAGCTAATACATTTCATTGATGAGGATCCACTGCAAATTGTCATAGCTAATACCATTCCTCATATTTTGATAGCTTCTCTTAATATTCCAAACATTCTTACCTAAGAGCATCTTATACATCTCTCTCATATCATGGGAGAAGATCCTACATTAACTAATCATATATCATATGAGATCTTACCTATTTATGAATATGATACCATACCACAAGATATTGTCCCCAATACATATATACATTCAAATACTATCATTTCCGGAAAAAACCCTTCTTGTTCCAGATGATGTGCATTCCATACAAGGTGACATGCCAATTGAGGGTATAAACACTCTAACCCCATTTACTAATCCCATGATCAATATGCATATTTTTCTTCACCTTAAACCTCTAGTAGGAAACATCCTGGTCAACATATAGACACTTAGATTGATAGTTATTTGTATACACAAACTCACAAATGTACACTAATCTCACAATTCCTAAATCTTGCACCATTCGAGGTCACAAGACATATGCATCACTCTGGAAAACATGATATTAAATATTCCTTATAGCCCGCCCCCATTGTCCAAACCCTCGAAACAAAGAATGATGTTAAAAATTAAAAAAGTTTTTTAGCCCCCAATGTCCAAACCTGCATAAACGTCTTGGGTGACGTCGTCCTAGGTACGTCAAATGTATCCGGACGTAGCAAGTAAGTATCAGGATCGCACCGATACGTATCCGTACCAGGTACGTATCCGTACCAGATGTATCCAACATGGTACAGGAGGGTGGCAGCAAACCTTGGCAACATAGGAGGAAACAATATAATATAGTTGTAGTCTCATAGACAATGCTACATGAAAGCAAGTGATATATAATCTATGTTTTTTTTTTTTTTGATAATTAAATCGGGTTGAAGGGGCCCGCACCCTTTACATTCATAAAGGCTAAATCCTCAGATTTTCAAAAATCACCAGAAACCAAAACCACTATGGGAGTAAATGCTGGAGAAATTTGCAAAGAAAACCAGCAAGGATATACATAAGGCATTAGCCAGACTAATACACGATACTGTAAATAATTATAGCCTAACACCTACTATTTATCCTTCAGCATCCGTGGAAACAGAGATGAGAATTTCAGGCTCACCCTGTTCTTCTGAAGAGGAATCATGAAGGAGATCTTGAACTGACAGAAAATTAGCCCATCCATTCCAAAGCATGTCATACGCCGCCCTTGCAGACACCTTGAGCTCGCTCCACCATTCAGGGACAGGGCCAATAGGAGCTTTGACAACCGCTAGATTGGGATACTTTAGATGCGCACCACCAGCCTTCTTGTTTTTGCTGAAAGCCAGCACATTCTCAGAGAAAACTAGGATTCCACCATGCCTTTTCTCCAACTCATTGAAAATCCTTGCGTCAATCCAGCCACTTTGCATCGATACTGACTCAGGTTTGGCTGCCCAAAAGCCGGATTAGCTCTGCCAGTTTTGGAGACCAGATTAACATGAAACGAGGGCTTAATCCAGCGAGTAGCAAGATTAATGGCGTCGGCCTTGCTAGGGCTGATTATTAGCAGGTGCTCCACAAAGATTGATGCCACCTCACTATTCACCCTAGGCCGTCCCTGCACAAGCAAATACTGTTCCTCCAACACTTGACGTTCAACCTTCAATTCATCCTCACAACTGATATGAAAGATAATCTTCAAGCGCTTATCAGAAATGGCCGTCCTAAAAGATATTTCCCTGCTTGTGCTGTCAAGAAGCAGAGAGGGCATTCTTGCCAGATCCATGTCAGAGGAGCAAGGAGCGGAGTGACAAACAACTGGAGGACAACACATAATAACCATCAATCCAAATTTCACATGCTCCGGTACTTCCCAAAAATTATTATCTTTCCCAACATGTCACTTCTTAAAAGGGATTCGAGACCATTCCAATCCTTATAATTATTGCTAATCTTTAGACTTTTTTATCAAGTTGATCAACACCCGAATTTGCAAGAAGATCTGCACAATGATTACTTTCCCTGTACATGTGCTTGATACACCAAAAATTGAAGAGGGACAGTTGATATAAGATTTTTTTGGTACCAACATCCAACTTCCAAGAGAGGGCCTTCTTATTGATGATAGCGTTAACTATCACTTGGGAGTTGCCTTGATTTGCAAGTCTAAAAAATTATGAGAGGGCTAATTCTAAGCCTATGTCCAAAGCTTGGAGCTCGGCCATATTGCATGTTCCATTGCTAAACTTGAAAGAGCCCGCCAAAATTAACTCACCTTTGTCATTCCTGAAGATAAACCTGACACCCGAAGGACCTGGATTACCCCTAGCAGCACTGTCAAAGTTCATTTTAATAACGCCAGAATTGGGGGATGCCAGGAAGCTAGATTTCTTAGAAATTTAGCAGAGGGACCAGGTTTAAAAGCCCCATCCCTAGGCTTTAGGATATTAGGCCATTGACATTGAATTTCTCTACCCCCCTGGAGAAGGAGCTTCCTCTTTTCCAAAAGGATGAAACCTCTTCAGAGATGGCCCAATCCAATCTTAGAATAACTTGTTCAGCAGAATGGATTTCCTCCCTGAAAATTCTCTTGTTCCTTTCCCACCAAAGATGCCAGATGAGAAGGATGGGGCTGCAGATCCAAATAGAGAAAAGAGCATCAAAAGAGAACCCTTTGGGCCAAGCAAGCAGAACTTCAGGTAGAGAATTGGGCTGCACCCAGGGAGATTGAGGCGAGCACAAAGCCAGTTCACAAAGCCAGTTCCAACATTTGAGTGTGAAGGGGCAATGATTCAGGAGACGGTCTCTATGCTCTTCTGCTTCCTTGCATAGAACACACCTAGAAGGGCCACAAAACCCCATTTTTCTTCTTCTATCATGAGTTAGAATTTTACCTTTGAAAGACATCCAAGCAAAGAGACCAGCTCTAGGAGGGCAAAATTTAGATCAACAAACAAGACAAGAATTTTCTTCAGCTTCTTCTAACATAAGTTTTTTATATCCACAGCAGGATGAATATTTACCGGAGACAGCAGCAGTCCAGATGATCCCGTCATCATCATCATCAGTGATTAACATTCTTCTATTTTCCATCTCTTGCTTGTATCTAGATTTGGAGATCTTAGGGACGATGTGATCAATGCTTTTCCAAACCAAAGGGAATGGGGGACGAGCTTCTCTTATTCCGTAGTTGATAACATTTGATCCCCATTCTTCTTCTAGAATTATTTTAACATCCTGAAGTTCTGGAATCGCAATCAAGGCTGGAAGGCCATGCCAAGAATCTTCCCAAAACGTGGCCCTTTCTCCATTACCAATCCTCCAGGAGGCGGCATTCAAGAAAAGTTTCCTGCATTCAACTAGAAATTCCAAATATGCGAACCAGCAGGAAGAATGTCAATCCGAAGAATAGACTCTGGTAGGGGGCACCCAAATACTTCTTTTCCACCACCCTGCTCAGGTAACTGCTTGGATTAGAAAGAAGGTGCCAGACTAGTTTAGCCCCCAGAGCAATATTCTGTTTTCCAAGATTAGGAATTCCAGCACCACCTAATGCCTTGGGTTTAGAGAGGGTGTCCCATTTGATCAAGGGAATTTTTTTCCTCAGCAGTACCTTGCCACAAAAATTTCCTTAAAATGCTAACAATCCTATCTAAAACACCCTTGGGAATCTTCAAAATTGAAAGCATGTAAATGGGAATAGCACAAAGGACTGATTTTATCAACAACAATCTACCAGCCAAAGAGAGCCACCTACTTTTCCAAGACTAAAATCTGGATTCCAAGGCTGAGACTAGGTCTTTCCAAACAGCTGCTCTCCCAACACCCTTGAAGAGGGGAACACCAAGATATTTTAGGGGAAGCTTACCTCTTTTAAAATGGAAGATATTGATGATCCTTGTATCCAATCTAGGGCAAACGTTGAAGAAGAAAATGACTGATTTTGGTAAGCTAACCTCCTGCCCTGCAGCCAGAGAATAGGCATCCAGAGAATCTTTTAATTCTTTAGCCTCTTGAATGCTAGCTTTAACAAAGAGGAAAGTGTCATCAACAAATTGCTGATGATGAAAGTGTCATCAACAAATTGCTGATGAGACACAAGTTCAACTCCCTCAGTAATACTTAAGCCGTGTAATCTGCCAGCATTGATTTTACTCTTGATGGATCTACTGAGAGTTTCAGCTACCAGGATATAAAGGAAGGAAGAGAGGGGATCACGATGCCTAATCCCCCTACTGCCAACAAAAAACCTTCAGCACAACCATTAATTAAAATGGAAAAAAAAAGGGCCCGCAATGCAGCTAAAGATCCATTCACAAAGGTGAAAGGAGAAGCCAAACTTTAACAAGACCTTCATAAGGAATCTCCAGTTTATTTTGTCATAGGCCTTACTTATATACAATTTAAGAAGCATTCCAGGGGAACGATTATTGGACAGAGAATGAATCAATTCATGAGAGATAAAGATGCCCTCATAGATTGACGACCTGGCATAAAACCCTTTTGCTCTGAAGAGATGAGAGAATCCAGGAGAGGTTTTAGCCGGGAAGCAATTGCCTTGGAGATGATTTTGTAAGTTGTGTTGCAAAGAGAAATAGACCTGTAGTCAGCAAAAGACTCTGGACGATCTTTTTTAGGAAATAAGCAGCTGAAGGTGCAATTGAGAGCCTTGAGAACTGGTTTGGATTTTCTGGATTCCTCCACAGTAGCCCACACATCTCTTCCTACTATATTCTAGAAACGTTGAAAGAAGTCAGCTTGGAAGCCATCAGGGCCAGGCACTTTATTTTTTTGCATAGAAAAGACAATACCCTCAATCTCCTCCATAGAAAAAGGCCTTAACAATTGATCATTCTGAAAAGCTGAAATAGTGGGCTGAATACCCTCCAATAACTCATTCTGGACACCTTCATAGGAAGCTTCATCCCCACCAAGCAAAGCAGAGAAAAAATGGATCCCTTCACAACAATATCCTTTTGATCAACCAGAGTATCCCCATTCGCCTTCTTTATACTGGAAATAAAATTAGAGCTCCTTTTGGCCTTGACAGAAGCATGGAAAAACTTTGTATTTCTATCCCCTTAGGCCAATTCTCTCTAGACTTTTGCTTCCAATAAGATTCCTCTCTAAGCAAAAGCTCCCCAAGCTCATCAAGTAGCAATTTTTCTTTTGAAATTCCTCCTGTCCCACACCATGTGAGAAGATGAAGATATTTAGGTCTTGAAGTTCTTTTTCCACTCTGAGCTTCTCTTGAAATATATTCTTAAAGTGTTGTTCTGCTCCATGCCAGTAATTTACCCTTGAGAAGCTTAAGCTTTTGAGCCAAAATGAACATTTTAGTTCCTTTGATGTTGAAGGGGTTCCACCAGGCCTTAATGTTATCTTCCAAGGAAGAATAGTTGAGTCACACAAGCTCAAATTTAAAAGGGATTTCCTCGGGGCTGAATCAAGATTGGAGAACAGTAAAACAGGGTAATGGTCTAAGCCGGACCAAGGCAAAACCTGACTTTCCAGAATTATATTTCTGAGGGCCCAAAGAGGGCTCGACAAGAATTTGTCTAATCTTTCTGAGATATTGCTAAAACCCCTTCGTTTATTACTCTAAGTGTACCAGCCCTGCTTTGGTTCTATATCAATTAAGGATTCCTTCCTAATGAAGGAGCATAAATCTAGCTGAGACTGAGAATTTCTACTGATACCCCCTTTTATCCTTATCAGAGGAAATGGAATTAAAGTCCCCACCCAGAATGAAGAGCTGATCTCTCCAGTCAAGCAAAACGGTGGAAAGATTGAGCCACAGGGACCTCTTGCCAATAATACTGTTCGGGGCATAAATATTGAACAAAAGGAAATAATCATTAAAGAATTTGGGACTGACCTTACAGAGCTGCCAATTGGCTTTTGAGAAATCAAAACTACATCCACCAAATTTGCTTTCCAGAGGAACCCTAGGCCACCAAACGCCCCATTAGAATCCATAAAGAAATCCTTCCAACCCTTACAAGAAGATTCCCAAAGATTCCCAATGTCAGCAGCTACCATCTTCGTTTTCTGAAGCAGAACAATAGAGACATCAGAGGAATAGATGCAACGTCTGAGCAGACATTGTTTATCAGGGGTGTTTAAACCCTGACATTCCAAGAGAGGATTTTCATTGTTTATTGGGAAGGAGTTTCACCTTCCCATTTTCAGATTTTCCAAAGCTAAGAATACTTTGTTTGCATGCTTCCACCTCTTTTTGAGCTATAACCTGCTTAGATTTTCGACCTCTTTTCCCTGAAGATCCACAAATTGCTATTTTTAAACCTTCTAGGCCAGCAACAAGTTTATGAGAGATAGGCTCTTCTATTACAACATCATGCCCAATTTCACCATCTTTCAGAACTGCCAATGGCTCTGACGACATTATTTTCGTCACCCTCGCTGTCTTGGCTAACCCAATCCTCCGAGACTACAAGGAGGAGGCTTCCCTAACTTCATACCCTCCTTAATCGTGGAAGCAAGTTCTTCCGAGTCTCTAATGACAGCCTCAGTTTCTTTCAGAAGAGAACAGGGGGACAAGGAAACCGCAGAATTGAACTTAGAAACATAAATCTCTGGAACACCTATATTCTTGCCTTCTTTCTTCCAAGACTGAGGCTTAGGGATGAAGAACGGAGCTTTCTTTCCTTTGACTGCCTTAGAAGTTAAAGGAACCTTCTCTGTAGGCTTCTCATTCTGTCCCGACTCAAACACGATCCGGCCCCGGAGGGGCAATCCTTCCTCATGTGCCCCACTTTTTGCAAGAGAAGCACTTAATCGGAAGCCCTTTATACTCAAGGACTTGGGTCCAAGAACCATTGAGGGTTTTGAGACACAACACTTGAGGGAGGGAATCTTGGAGGTCCATTTCAACACAAATTCTTGCGGCTGAATTTTTCTAGGAGCTCAACAAAGAATTTTGACTTCTACATGAACCCCGAGCTTCTTAAGAATAGCCTTAAGGGAGGAATCATGCCAAAATTCAGTCGGAAGATTCGGGAGGCAAATCCAAAGGGGGCTTTCTCAATCTTCTCCTCGGAAGGATTAAATAGAGGAGTCCAGGCGAATATAGAGGCTAGAAGAGTTCGAAACCAAGGGCCACCCCCGTAAACTTTATTCAAGGATTCCACATAGGGAAAGAGAACTTTTAAAAAACCATTGGAATTTTTTTACCTTTGGTTTCACTTCTTTTCCCAAAACCAAAAAAACCTAGTCCAGGATCCTCTGTCTTGAATATCGAGCTCCAACAAATTTGCGAGAGCACCTTCCGAATCAAATCTTCACTAGCATCGCTTTCAAGGGCTTGACTCGGATCAATGTCGATGACCTTACTCAAAAGTTTGATTCCGATGCCACCAATCTTTATTTGATTCCTCCACTAGGGCCGAAGTCTCCTAACCAATTTGAATTGAAGAGGGCTCTGGGAGGCTCACCTACCTCCACTACGGGCTGCTTCAAATCTTCCTTGACATTGAAAAGACCATCTTCTTTAATCAGTTCCTCGCCATATTTTGGAAGGTGACTCTGCAAGCTTCTCGGAAAAGGGCTTTCATCAAAGAGCTTGGACCGCTCCGATGGTAGAACTTCAACCGAATATTGACTCCCCATTCACGCGAATTGCTAACAAGAACAACGTTAGCACCGTGAGCGCACCTTTGCCATGCTTGCCCGAAAATTTGAAATCGGAGGACTGCGAATTAGGAAAAGGCGTGGAGCAAAAACGGCTATTTTTGTCGCCGACTCGCTCGGTTCGGAAGTCATTTTTTCCATTGGTAGGAGATTCACAAAAATTCATATATAATCTATGTATGTTATTAGAGATGGTTTCATGGCTTAATGGTAGTATTAAATTGTTTAGTTACATCACAACTAGTAATATAGGCAATGCTAGATGAAAGCAAGTGATATATAATCTATGTTATTAGAGACGGTTTCATGCAAAATAAGTTAATTAATTAAAAAAATTTGCAAATATTTTATTTGGTTCAAGGTAAATAGAATGGTTTTGAAAGCATGGCTTGAAGGTAGTATTAAATTGTTTAGTAACTATATTACAATTAGAGACGGTTTCATGCAAAATAAGTTAATTAATTAAAAAATTTGCAAATATTTTATTTGGTTTAAGGTGACTAGAATGGTTTTGAAAGCATGGCTTAATGGTAGTATTAAATTGTTTAGTTACATCACAACTAGTAATATAGGCAATGCTAGATGAAAGCAAGTGATATATAATCTATGTTATTAGAGACGGTTTCATGCAAAATAAGTTAATTAATTAAAAAATTTGCAAATATTTTATTTGGTTCAAGGTAAATAGAATGGTTTTGAAAGCATGGCTTGAAGGTAGTATTAAATTGTTTAGTAACTATATTACAACTAGTAATATAGGTTGAAGTGTCATTTGATGTTTTTAAAAATATAAGTTGATATGTCATGTTGTATCAAAATGTTTAGTAATTTAATGTTCTCGTCATAATTATTAATATAGGTTGAGGTGTCTTGTGGTGGTATTAAATAGTTTAGTAATTAAATGTTTTACATGACATCACAACTATTTATATAGGTTGAGGTGTCATTTGTTGTTTTTTTTTTTTTTTATAAATATAGGTTGATATGTCATGTTGTACTAAATTGTTTAGTAGTTCAATGTTGTATGTTATATCATAATTATTAATATAGGTTGAGGTATCATTTGATGGTTTTATTTGTGATTTGTGATTTTGCTTTTAATTGTTTAGTGATTCAATATTGTATGTCACATCATAAATATTAATATAGGTTGAAGTGTCATTTGATGGAATTTTGGTTTTTAAAAAATATGGGCTCATATGTCTTTTCGTAATAAATTGTTTAAAAATTCTATGTTGTATGCGTTACATTATAATTACAAGTGCGTGTTAAGATGATTTTTGTTAGTATAAATAGGTGGATAAAAAATATTTAAAACTAACATTGAAAGTAGTGAATGATTATTATATTTAATTGAAGGGAATATTCTGCAATGAGGACAAAAGGAAATTTCCACTTATTAACCAATAAGGAAGAAGATAAATAAATATTAAAACATGCTTGGATAAAAAATATGTAAGTCCAAGCTTTAAGACGTAAGAAATTCAACATACAAAAGATGATACTAGTTTCTAATTGGTTGAAAATGCGAAGTAATACTAACCACTCAAGCAAAACTAATTGTTGTAATACCCTGCCTTTGGCAAATACTAATAAAAATTGTAGAAATTCTAGCCTAATAAATACGAAATTAGTGACACTAACCACATAGTATGCATATAAAAACAAAATAACCACAAAATGAAAATACTAACCAAATGCCAAATGTCATAATAATCATAAATCTTAAATGTCATGCGCTAATCATAATTAATTACATCAAAATTAATATTCATAGTCATCTTGCTCTTCATTGAGAGCATCAATATCAACATTAACATCATGATGTGGTTCACTAGAACCACAAGGACTACCACTCCCACTAGCTAAGCTATGTGTCACAAAAGAGTCAATGTCAACTAAGTGGTGGGAAATGGAAGAATTCAGGTCAACTTCCTCTAGATCTATGTCCCAATACTTTATCGAAAGGCTCCTCAATTAGCATAGGAAAATGACTACAATGATTTTGATAAATCTTCAACCCTAGATCAACAATGGAAGGTAAGTATGCAATGAGAAAATGAGAGGTAAGAGCTTTTGCTTTTGTGTTTTGTGTTCTTTTATCTCTCCTTTTTTAATTTCATTTAGCTTTTAGGGTTTGAAAAGTGTTTTTTTATTATATTTTATTGTTACTTTATGTTTATTTAAATATTTTTAAGCAACAATGAAAACCAAAAAAACCATTTGAAGTCTTGGGTTCCTCACGTTCTTCTGGAGAACCTAGATTTAGAAGAACTTGGGCGAATCCTGATTCCCTAGGCTATACCTTACCTGAATCTCATACAAACTAGACCTATACCCCGTGCACCGAGGCTGCACCAGGTCAAGGTTCTTTTGTATACTCAACCGAATCGGTATCTTAGATTTTTATTTGTAAATGTAATGAAAATTATGATAAAAATACGATTAACAAAGGCAGACCACATGTTAATTGTCAATTTTCAAAAATCCTATATAAAAGTCTGAGTTTCTCCAAATTTCTTGTCCTCCATTGCTAGAAGCAGCTGAACTTCTTTTTCTAAATAATAGCCACCTTGGATTTTTTGAGGGAAAGATTCTAAAATTTATAACTGCAAATTTTTAATGTTTCATAGGACCATCTACACTTACGAATAGGAGTGATAGACCCTCCATTGGACCTCACCTTTATTGGTAATAGGGTTATGGGCTGGCTTATTGCAGTGAGGAGGTATTGCCGCACGGGCTGCTTTATTGTAGCGGGGGCATTGCTGCAGGAGTTATAGGCTGCTTTATTGTAGCGATTAAGTGTTTCAAATGGGGTTATGGGTTGCTTGATTATAGTGAAGGGGTATATCCACTAGGGTTGTGGGCTAGCTTAATGCGATAAGGGGGTATTGCCACTTGGGTCACATAATGATCCAAATCGGGTGATGAAGTGTTAGCAACATAAGCAAACTAGTCAACTATTCTCACGAAGATGAAACAATACTTAGTAGCCAATTTTCAAGGAGTTTTCAGTCAAGAATGAAGATTAGACAGTTTAGGGGCTGATAAAGGCAGAGTTAGGGCTGAGGTGATATGGACACCTCAGATAAGAAGACAGTCAGTAGATTATTGTTCAGAAAAATAGAGTTTTGTGAATGGTTGTAAAACCACAGGTATATGTAGGCTGCAGCTAAGTAACTGTTGGTTCCTTCAGTGTTATGCAACCACCGGTCGGAAAAGTGTCAGCTTCGCACGAAAGTGAGAAATAGGCAAATCAACAGTTGCAAATTGTGTCTCTTCCTCTTCCGAGTCTTTCTAACTTTTTGTTTGAGCGTCTCAAGTTGTAAGCATGTATAAATACACCCTTAGGGATCATTGTATGACAGTTCATAGATCCTAGCAGTTCGTCTCCTTGGTTGAGTGTTTTCAGAGTTGGAGTGTGTTAAGAAACTGTAGGTGAGCAAGTTGTGGAACATTTATGGGTTTTTAGACATGCTATAAATGTGAAGAATGTCCATGAAAGCCTTGAAAAGGCAGTATACCTGTAATTGCAGAAGGATATGGAGGAAAGAGGAGGAAATTCCTCACTATTTTGGAGCTGTCCCACGTTGGGTTTCTCCAGGATAAACCTTGTCTCCTACAGTTCTGTTTTCTTTTGTTTATTAGTAGTTTCTTGCTGTACTTTCATGTTCAGATTTCCTTTCTGTTTTACAGCGCTTCCAGTTAAGTTCTTAACAAATTTATTGATTGTCTTGAGCAAATTTGCAAGCAAACACCAAACTAATCTACCAAGTTTCAGGAATATTTTAGATTTGTATTGATGAGTTAAGCTATGTAGTATTTTTGCCAATTATGGATCGATAATTACAAGCATTCTCCATTACCACTACATCGAAACCCCTTGAACACGAAGTAGTTATTTTTGTTCTATGAGCAATTTATACCAAAAATGAATGCTTTGGAGGAATCAAAGACTCCAATATGATAAGTAAACCACACAATTTTTGTTTAGCTTAATACATGGAAGAAAGATGTGAGGAATTTCTTAATAGAAACCATTCATTATATTGTTTGTTAGAAGATGTGAACACAAAAATAATGAAGAGAAATGAGAAAGGCACATGACACACATTGAGAGGTGTGTGGTGCTCATATTTATTATGTTGAAAGAGGTTACAATATAGTTGGGGAAGTTCATAATCGAACATTAGTTAGTTGATAACTAATAGTTCATTAAACATTAACTAATAATACTTTAATACTCCCCTTAATGACTAAACTGGAGACAACATGTTTGTCCCGAAATTTTACAAATACAATAAAACCAAGGAGTTTAGTCATTAAAATGTAGGCTGCTCCTTAGATATTACTCTGAAATCTGTAGCAGTCATCTGATGTTTTGCTACCGTCCAATGTATGAGCTTCGGTGTAGACAACAACTGAAAAGGACAGCTAACAACAAAACCATGATCCGGTCATGTGGACATAAGATATGATAGGTGGTCCACCAATTGTTCATAGAATGATTCATTGACTGGTGATGAATCATCAATGGCTGATAATTTTAGCTCAACCTCCATAATTTTGAAATCAAAATCTTGGAAATGATGAAAGAGAGTGTACCAAGCTCATAAAACCTGCTCAAGTGCACATAGGACTTGTTGTCCAAAATAACACTCATGCTATTTGGACAACTTCATTCGAGTCATAGGCTCATGCGGCTTTAAGAAAGACATCCACGGAATGAAGAAACTTAGTGTTCCACATAAATTAGAAAATGTAGTGTTCCGGAGTTGCAAACCCGCTTAACAACGGAACATTGCCGTGGTGAAATATGCTACGGAATGAAGGCTAAGTACCATGCAACACTGCGAGGGAAGAAAAGTGAAGTGCAAGAATATTAAAAGAGTTTGCAAGTAAATGTTGTGCAAGTGGATGAATTCAACGGAACAAAGAAAATCTGCATATCAAAGGAACACGCGGAAGGAAAGAGTGGTTCTCCTCGGAACAAGGCAAATTGGAAAATCAACATATCAAAGGAACTCGCGGAACGAAGGAATGGTTATCCGCAAAACAAGTCAAATTGGAAAGTCTGCGAGAATAAAGTCTCGTGATACAGGAGAAATGCCGCGGAACACGTAAGACTCCATGCTGAATGCAACATACTCCGTGGATGGAGGAAAGACCAAGCTACAAATGGTGAAAGTAATTGTGGAACTAGGGATTGGTCACGGATCAAGGAAAAGGTGAAAATGAAGCCACAAATTATCTAAAGGTTCGCCAAACTAAACGAACGCAAAGAGAGAAGACATGATCAAGGTGGCGGAACATCAAAACTCCGCACAACAAAGCAAAGCCACATCTAATTTAGATCAAAGTGCTCAACCACTCCAACAACCATAATTTAATTTTGAACGACGGCGTCCTCCTGCACTAGTGATCTAATGGCATGCGATTGGAGCAACATCAAGCGCCCATACATAGCATGCAAAATCAATGGTGATTGGTCCTTGGTGTTGGTAGGGTGGTTGAATTCATTCATCATTGGATGTGATCGTTTCCCTCTTCTTTCTCTCTCAAATTTCTATAATGTAAATGCGAAAGACACGCAAAGGGGTCCACTTTTCTGCTAAGTTTGGGAGTTACGTGCTTTTGAGCTTGAAGCTTTTGCTCGTAGACCTTTGTAACACACTTGTGAAGGTTTCGCATACCTCTCTTGTGCTAGATTGTGAATGGATAAGTTCTTGATATTATATACAAGTGTGATCTCTTTCCTTTGAATGCGATAGTGTTTAATGTGAATATTTTAGTCCTCTTGCTCGCCTTCAGTCTTATTTTGTTCATTTCTTTCAAAGTTTTGTGTGCATTGTCTTGGATCTTCGCATGTATTGTTATATTTGTCCCTTGGAGCTAGAATCGAACCCTATTCTAGTTTGGTGCATCACCTCTCTTTATTTTAGCATTTCTCTTTCTCAACCCTGGTCCCTTGGAATACTTAGGATAGGATTAGATAACAATAGTTTAGTGCTGGTTAGTTAGTCGCGAAAGTGAATATGGAGCTAGCCTTCTTTGGAGATTGACCTCAAAAGGCGCCATTGTCCCACACTTTGAAGGTCTTTCCATGTTTCATTGAGGTGTTGAATCTGATAGATTCAATAAGGGTGCAATCTCAAAGCATAAATAGGACTCAATTAATCTACAATCCAAATGAGCATGTTCAAGTACCCAAAATCTTCAGCAACACTATGTAGATCTCCTTGTCCAAATTTGATGCGGGGAGCATCCGAGTCACGAGCAACGAGTCACCCAAAATATTTAGAGTTAGTGAAAAAGACTTGCACAACATCGTGCCACTCCTAAGCATTATCAAAGAAATAAGTCTAAACCTAGAATTCATACATCTAAGTAATTATGATAGAGTTTTAAGAATCTTGTAGAAATTAAAAAGAACACAGTTTACATAGAATTTACGTGGGGAAAACTCTTTCGGGTGAAAAACCCACACCAAAACTCTTATTACTTTTGAGGAACAAGAACCCAAAACTTATTCACTACAAACTCACATATAATTAGTATTGCATAGTCTTTTATTACAACCAATATTTCTCTCTTTTTCAAGTGCTTATGCACAAGGGTATTTAAATAGTGGAACGGTAATTGGGAAGGTGGAACCGTTACATTAAATCAACTAATTGATAGTTAATTTATAATTGGGTATAATAACTTTAATAAGTTAACTTTCATATATAGTTATAACTTTTTTATAAGTTAAAACTAAGGAACTTAATACTTATTTGTGAATGGGGCCATAGTTGGTGTGTAACCTAAGCATTATTTGTTCCAAAAAGCATTTAGCACGAAGTTCAATGCCTTAACCATTTCTTGTAGAAGCTTATATAGCTGCAAAAACACCAAGACTACGCAAGCTTGCCTCTGCTGCGAGACCTTTGCCTTGACCGCTCGAGCTAGACTTAGCCGTGCAATGCCCCAAGCCTTAGAACACCATCTCGCACAATGAAACTACATATGCCTTGTGCGAGCGGTTGCACATGCCTCGCACAGAGCGGTTGTGCACGCCTTGTGCAGAGCGGCCTCTCATGCCTTGTGAAGAACGGTCTCGCACGACTTGTGCAAACCATCAATGCTTAACCACACCACAAAACATTGCCTAAAGTTGCCGATCACTATTAAAGTCGCTTAAGCCTCTGTGTTCATGCAAAATCACACCTATTTGTTCCAAGTGATGAGAACTGGTGCATGGGCAAGTGAACAAATAGCTGAGTAGAGCAATGCACAATATAAGGAGAGGGTAGATTTGTGGAGGAGACACTTGGAGTTTGAGGTTGGTGATCTAGTACTTATGCACCTATGCAAAGAGAGAGGCTGCCATGAGGAACATATGATAGACTCAAGTGGAAGAAAACTAGATTATGTAGAGTCTTGAGAAGATTTGTGGAGAATGCATATGAGTTAAAGTTGCTAGAAGGGATAGACATCTCACCTATCTTTAACGTAGCGGATCTATACCCATATTTGGAGGGGCAAACAGTGGAGAAGAGGATTGTGCAAAGTAGATTGGAGGAACCAATTGCTAGAGCAAAGGCTTGCAAAATTGAGTACATTATAGATGACTGTGTAGTGAAGACAACATGTAGAAAGGAGCATGAAAAATATCTCGTGAAATGGAGTGGTAGAAAAATCGAAGATGCGTCTTGACTTAATGAAGCAAAGATTGCAAGACCTGGTCATTCCATTGCAAACCTTTGGAAATCCGCTTGAGAAGGGGCTCAAGTTTCTTCTTATCGGGGTGTTTGATGTAAGAGCATCCGGTTTCACGAGCAATCTTGCGTCACACAAAAATATTTAGAGTTAGTGTATAAAGACTTGCGCAATGTTGTGCCATTGCTAAGCATGCAACACAAAAGTTCAAATGCCTTAACCATTTCTTGAGGAATCCTATCCTAGCTGCACAAAACACCAAGATCTGCAACATTGCTAATGCCACTTAAGCTTGCATATGCCACGAGACCTTTGTCTTGACCGCACAAAGCTAAACTTAGCCGCACAATGACCCAAGTGTCGAACACTATCATGCACAACAAAGCCGTGCACACCTTGTGCGGAATAGCATGCAAGCCTTGGCCTTGCACAAAATGGTCGTGCAGATCCTTGCGCGTTGCACCATCGATGCTTAATCGTGCTGCGAAACACTTCCTAGAGTCGCTGGTCACTATCAATGTTGTGAATCCTTTGTGTTCATGCAAAATCGCTCCCATTCGTTCTAGTGATGAGATCTCGTGTCAAATGGGTTCTTTTGTAGACATTGATATAGTTAACATGAGGTACACATGGTCCTTGACCTATCTATCACGTCTAGGGACCAGCCAAAGGATCTGATTGAGTTCAATCCAATGGAGGGGAACTTCTAGAACATATCAATGACAATTTGAGGTGATTTGAGGAATATTCTGTGAGGTATCTTTACTCGAGGCATCGTTGTTCTCCCGTTAGAAGCTTCTATGGTTTCTATAAATATAAGGGGGCTGCAAGATTGTAAACAATCAAATTCCCAAGAGCAAGGAATTGAGCAACTGTCCTTAGAGAGATTGAGCCAAGTTTGGTTTTGCAGAAGCTTTGCAGAGTTTGCAAGCTTAGGATAGGTCTAGGATTGGAATTCTTAGAAGAATTCTTGCAGAGTCTTGTCATAGGAATGTGATTGGAGTGTATTGCCATTGTGCCTAAGTTTGCAATCTTTCCTTGCATTAATAATATAAACTTTGTTTTTTTTTTGTTAAGAATTGTGCTTGAGATCTTGCTTCGTGAGATCTAAATCCGATATAGGCTGTGTAGTGTTAGGTATCCCTTCCGTGGGAACCTTGACTACAACTGCCCCATTTTTCAAGCGAGAAGCAATTGAAACTGAAATGTCACCATTTTTTCCATAGTTGTAGTAGTAAGAGAAATATCTGTCTCCTCAGTAGTAGGAGAAATAACCATCTCCTCAGTAGTAGGAGAAATAACCATCTCTTCTTGTTGCTCATCTATTCCGCCTGTTGCGAAAAGCCTTTTGTAACAAGATGAGCAAAGTGTCCATGCTTTGCTAACCTTCGAGCCAATACCTATGATTGAGTGACGTGTCTTGTCACACCATGCGCATGCATCTTGGATAGTGAAGTCTCTGTCCACAATTAACTGTGCAATTGAGTGAGGAAGGAATTTTAGCCTCCCACACATTTTTTATCGAGTGAGGAATTGCATCCTCTCGCACATTGTGTGTGGTGGATATTCCCTACACAATGAGTGCATGTAAGTTGATTGAAGTAGGATCAACAAGCCTAGGGAATTTCATCCTCCAACACATCTTGAATGGCGAGTCTCCTTCGACGCGTGCTTGTAAGTTGACTGTATTAGAGTTAATAAGACCATATTGGCCACCTTGCCCAATGCCTAGAGCAATTATCCATCCCTGTTTCACATCCGTTGGAATACAATTTTGCCTAGAGAAATTTATAGAAATATTGGGATTTTTGTTAACTGACAAATAAACAAGAGATTTTTATGCATGCTAGGAACATGCCTAACATTCCTTACTAAGAGTTTTGAGCATTATTAAACACAATGCGTATATCTCCTATCCCTCCATTGCAAGTAAATACAATGCAATTGAATCAGCTAATGCAATTGAATCAGTTTAATTTGTATTCGCAGTAAATGATACATAGCAGCCTCCTCGACATGAAAAATGACTGGATGCGCCAGAGTCAATGATCCACCAAATGGTAGCATCGTTTGTTCGAGCATGATGCTGTGAGAGCATAGAGAGCATACTCTTCCTTATAATGCCATTCATCTGCAAATGCTGCCACATTTACTTCATCTTGTGGCTTGTTGTGTTTGGAAACATCATCTAATCACTTCCGACTATCCTTTTGAAATGCCCAAACTTACGATAGTAATGACATTTCACTTGGTATATAGAAGATTCACCAAAGTGACGTCTTCACTTTACCTTTAGTTGAGCTATCAATGCACTCTTTGATTGTCTAGAACTAGACTCAATTGCTTTTGTTTATTTGTGTTTCTTTTGCAGTAAATGGGAGTTGACTTGATCAAACGTCAAGTTAGGCTTTTCGCTATCAAATGTAGAGCCTCCACAAATGTTTCATAGAAGGGCGACAAATTATTCAAAATCAACGGCAACAAGTTGTCATCATCCACCTTTTATTGTGGGATCTGAGTCGGTCTCAGAGAAGTGCTTTGATAGCGACTCATCCTCCATCATCTTTGTTGAAAACAACAAATGTTTTTAGTTATAAAACCCGACTCTTCTCTAAAGTCATGTACTTGTTCTTCAGACTTGTCCATAGCACACTAGCCTCAGTGGTTTTCTAGACATACGTATGAAATCATCTGACACCAATAACTTTAGCAACAAGGCCTCCGTTTGACGCTTGTCATAATTTGCTAAATTCACAACAGGCCTCCTTATGATGCTTGTCATAATTCGCTAAATCCACAACAGGCCTTCCTTCATTGCCAATAATGATTTTATTGCAGTTTTGATACTCTCACGATTGTTAGAATCTTGTAATTCCAGACATTGTAATTATAGCCAATGAATTTATGCACCTCCGACAGAGCAAGATTTTGAATAATGGCCATTTTTCACACAATCCTTGCTTTTCTGACTTGAAAATCAATGTAACAGAAGAAGAACAGTAAAAAATTTGAATACTTGAATTTTGACTTGTAAATCAATGCAATTAATGAAAGTACAGTCTGTAGTCTGAGTGTATATCAACACAATCATAAAATATAAGAAGGAATATGAAGTAAAATACAACAAACTTCAAAATTCGATTTATACTCTCAGAATAGAAATACTGTGCCCTAGACCAGCACAGGATGCATAGCAGAGGGAATACAGGAAGCATTGCGTGCCCTAACGATTATCAAAAGGTAGAATCCCATGCCCTAGCGAGTCCTGGTCCGTGACTGTTTTGATCTTTTACCAGTTGTGCCCTGGTAGGAAATCATGCCCTTGTACAAACAACCCTTGGTAAAACAAAATGTGCCTGAACAACCCTTGATTTGACCGAACCCGTGCTTTTGCCTTCAAAATTAATGGTGTTTGATTGCTAAAAGAAAAATGGCATCTGTTACTCAGAGACTTGTTTTGCCCTGTCTGACTGTCCTGTGCACTTGAAACTGTATGCAAATGCCTCAAAATAAAAAATCAATGATGTTTTTTCTAAAAACTTGTCCGGTATTTCTGTCTTTTACTATCCTGTGCCCTAGCAGCAACTGTATTTCTATATTTTAGTATCCCGCACACTAGCAGCAACTGTATTTCTGTCTTTTAGTATTCTGTGCCTGTGCTATTGCAGTGACTGTAACAAAGTTTTTCCCTTTAAATTTGCCCTGAAAATCTTCAAAACACGACTGAAAGTCGCATTTTGATTGTAAATCCTCCTGCATGCCCTACCAGCGAGTGCTCTGATCTGCGATCTCTTGCTTCTTTGATCTCATCTTCTCCTCATCGTCCATACTCTACTCCAAAGGCTTATCCGACCGTCAAACTCAGTTGTATTCTTTCCCACAGTCCGTAGCTTCTAGGCTTCCTCAAACTCCGAACTCCTTGAGCACTAATGGCTTTGATACCAATGTTAGAAGATGTGAACACAAAAGAATGAAGAGAAATGAGAAAGGCACACGACACACATTGAGATGTGTGTGGTGCTTGTATTTATTATGCTGAAAGAGGTTACAATATAGTTGGGGAAGTTCATAACCAAACATTAGTTAGTTGATAACTAATAGTTCATTAAACATTAACTAATATACTTTAATAGTGTTGAATTGAATAAAGTGAAGGCTTGTAGCAATAAGAGGCAAATGTTCTAGAATAGGTTATTGATGCAATGGAAAATGTTTGCTTGGAAAAGCGAGATTATTAGGCCAGCACACATTTGTATATAGCCAAAGGTTAATTAATCTATTACTGCATATAAACCCTGTTTGATGGAAAAAAGTGACATCAATGGAGTTATTTATTTTAATAGAAACCGAGTATTAGAAAACCGAAGAGGACAGAATAATAGGAAAGACAGTTTTGCTCTCACTAAGAAGTTTTGATTCTCCTTCCCCTTGGAAAATGCATGGTGTTCTTAAGTTAAATTTATTCATGTTTGGGTAATACTTTGATCCATGTTTGGATCAAAATCTTTTGAAAATTTGAATATAAAATGTGTAGAAGAAAGTTCAGAAGAAATCTGAAGGCTATATAAATTTAGTAAGTGTGTAGTTCAAGCATTCAGGAGTTTTGAGGTGTAACTATGCATAATGAAGATGTTGCCACGCCATTAAAAGCTCCGGATACCTGGGCTTGAAAAATGGCCAAGTACAAGTCATTTTCTGTCCCTGGTATTTAGAATTCTAAGCAATAGTGGAGCATATAAGGTATGCCCAATGCACCTCAAAAGCCTGATGATTCTGATCAAAGAAGTGAAATATAAGAATTTATTGAATTCCTTCAATTGGGGAGTTTGTGACCCTGTATGATATCTGTGCATTTTGAATATGTCCCAACTCCATGGAAAAGTCCAGCAGCCTTGATATAGTAAAAACAGCTATTAAATTTGAACAAAGCCTTTTTACCGAGGTTTGGGAAATTGAGAAGAAACGTGACACCAAAATATGTGTTGCATTGTACATTGAATGCCTGGAGCCCATTTAAATGTTATGTATTGTGAAAGCATTCAAAATCCCAGATAACATGCGAGATTACAGAGGATTGAAAATCCCAATTGGTGGGACAGGAAACTCAACTTAAATCCACCCGTAAGTCCAAGGGTTTATGAAGAAATGCAATACCAAGCTTGTGTCACATGAAATTTCAATGACCTGGGGAACACTAAAAGTTTTGGATAAACTTAAAGCCTTATATGGCGGGCCCTTGGTCACAATACTTGACAGATCTAGACAAAAGATTATAAAATGATGTCATTATTGCTCAGACAGACTCAAACAAAATTTATCAAATTATCTTTCCCTGTAAAGTGGGAATTAGAAGACAATTAACTAAAGATATTTAATGTTATGAACCCTGTAGCAAAAAAAGGTGCCCTTGCTTCAAGAGTATATATATATATATATATATATAAGTTACGAGGAAAAAACAAGTCAGTTGTGCATGGGTAAATCAGAAGTTATGCACTCTCTAAGAGGTTGAGTCCTGTCAGTCAAGTTCCTCTCCCATCGATTGAGGGTCTGAAGGAGTCATTGTACATTGGCAAGTGCTTTTTTAGCTTAGTGCATCTGGTGCCTTGGAAAGAGCTGCTCAACAAGATTGAAGGAGGTTGGCCCAGAGGCAGCAGAAAATGAAAGACCTTTAAGCCAAATGTATGAATATAAGTTAGTCTATCTATTTATAGTATTATACGTATTATGGCTGATGTCATTTCCATGATGTTATGTATTTAATAAGCACCTGCTTATAAATGTGTGCAGGAACAAATCAGCTATGCAGGAATAGGTGAGTTATTTTCTGCAGCAGAGACCAGTTATTATGTCAGTTACTAAACAGTTATGTGGTTCTCATTAAGAATATGTTGGTCACTATAATGAATAAACCGATGATACAGTTGGCAAAAGGAATCTTTAGTTCAATTACACAAAGGCCTTTAAGTCTGCAGGAATTATAGAAGGGCTTAAGCCTCAAGTAAAATGTGCTTTTAATCTGGTGAAGTAATTGAGCAGTAGTCTTTGGAAGGACTATTTGTTTGCCATGTGCATCACCCATACTGCTCTTGGATTGGACCTGAGTTGGTCTCGATACCTTGTCGGAAAAGTTTCTTGTCATCTTATGTACTATCTAGAAACGCTATTTATATTTTAATAAAGTTCTGTTTCAGTTCCTTTTTCAGATCTTGGCATCGTTTTGTCCTGTACAAATACTCTAAATGTTTGATTTTTTTCTTCAGAAATCTCATATTAAATCTTAAAAATAAAAAAATGGATTTTCAGATTATGGATTTAGTCAAAGAGCAGTCAACATAAATATTAACTAGCTATATCAGCAGAGACTTAATAGTATTAAAACAGATTTTGGATATTTTCCATGATACAGTTGCTGTTTTCTATAGACTAGTGGCCAGTTTGTAGATTTGGCTCAAAACTGTGGTAACATATCACTTTTCTGTTCCTCGTGGTGGACACTAACAATGGAAGAGTTTTTTGAAGAACTAACGACTATGTTAATCCTTATTGTTCAATCCAGGCTTGTGAGAAACCCATAACACAGAATCTCTTCAAGATATATAGTTTTCAGAATTCGTTGGCCTTTAAGAAAAGTATAGGAAGTTGAGGGTTCTACAATAGATGCTACAAGCAAGGATGGAAATAGTCCATTTCATGAAATTGTTAGCAAATATCCTGGCTGTAATAATCGATCTAACAAACACGAGGTTCACGATGAAGATGTGGCTCAAAGTTTACTCAATTCTTGCTGTAACATTCCCTAAATGTTCAAATCTGATACTGTTAAGTAAAGTGCAAAATGTCATTTTTTTGACTTCAATAATTCTGAACAGAAAACTTCAATTGCAACTTTTAGCTGTCACAAGATGCAGTTAATTGCCTTAACAGGTATAATTTATAGTTGCATATTTTATCTGCCGTTAGAAACATCCAGCAATAATTCCAGATATATGCTATATGCGTGTTTTTTGCATGTCTGTGAGAAGGGACAATATGTATGGAGGAGTTGCAGGCTTATGTATGTAACACGTAATTATCCAATATCATGTTTGGAGAATTCATAATCCATAATGATCCACACTTATGATGCATGTTCATCTTTCTTTCCAAGGTGGCCTGTATTCTACAGTAGCGACCCATGATTAATTCTGATGTGAACCCAAATTACCCTGACCATGGAGAATGATGAATAAAACACGAAATTCCTTTCACTGTATATCATAAAATTGTGTAGCTAGTAATAATATGTTGCTTGTGATCGTATGGCCAGCTTCATATCTATAAATATGGATTCATTAAATTAGTGCAATTAATGATTTGTCCTGTATCCTTTCCATAGGATGCCTCAAGTGTTTTTCTGTGCTGCATATTATTTGGATGGTTCGTAATCTTATGTTACTTCACTCATCTGGCATTGATTGCTCAATTAGGTTTTGTATTTATATGCATCTTTTTTTCCTTTTGCTATTTTGTCTTCTTGTACACGACTCATATTTTTTCCACATTCAGCTGAAAAATATGGATTTAAATAGTTGGATGTGTTTTTATGGTGAATATGTTTAGATAAATACGACAACTCATGTTTCTGCCTTAATTTTTCAGCTAGCAGACTTGTTTCTGGTTTTGATACTGGGACCCTTGTTATTATTCCTTAAAAGTTAAAACATTTACACTCAGTAAAAGGCAATATATCACCATGAAAAGTTCGACCGTGTTATATTATGGTGAAAATGTTTGTGTACGTAACTGACGACCTGCGCTCAACTTCTGCCCTAACAGGCTTGTTTCTGATTCAGATATTCAGATCCTTTATTATGAATATTTTAAACATTTACACAATCGGCAAATGGCAATACATCACCATGAAAATTTTAATTATGTTGCTTCAAGGCTTCAGTGGGAATGTTTTGTTTTATTTCAGCAAGTGCTATCAAGATTATTTACTCAATCTGTTAAAAAAATTCTTGCATGCTTATAATTGTGAAGGCTAAGGTGAATAAGGTGCTTACCTATGGTGCAGGGAACACACTATATCAACCCACAAATCTTGTCTATGGCCCAACAATGACAGACTACATCCATATAGAAAAACATATACAACATTGATGAAAATTTAAAATCAGTTTGAGGGGTTTCTCCATTGTGCCCAAGCATTTGAGTTAGTGATAAGAAATACTTTGAGATTGGAGTTTCACAATATGTGTGAGCAAGTATTTTCATGTTTGACTCTAAAAATGCTTAAATATTTTCAGATGCATGTTATTGGCTTCTGTTTTTATAATCCGGACTAGTAACTGCGACTTTGGCTCATTTTAGATGCCTGTAATAGTAGAGTATAAACTATCTAATGGAGGTCTTAACACAGACATGTTGTTTCTTAACTCCATTCCATTTTAACACCAATTTCAATGCCACTGGAAATTGCATTCTTTGCTTTTAGCCTGAACAAAAGGTTTGGTCAAGTGGCCATTATAATGACAATCAATAATTTGTATTCACTTTTATTCCTTGTGCTACTTTACACTGAATCAAGCCCTGAGAGTGAGAGGTATCTTTTGTGTGCCATGGTAGCTCATGTCTTATGTATTTGAGCATGGTTTCATTTGTGTTCCTTCCGCACTCATGTTAAAATCTGCAACTAGACATCTCATGGTATGAATTTTTTTGTTGTGCCAGAATATGATTCTTCTCAATGTTAAAAAGTACATTATGCTCTGCTTTCTAATTGCTTGGTAGAAAGATAATGTCATCCATTTGATTTATAATCGAGTATCAGTTGGCCCAAATATCCTATAATCTATTTGAAACTTATTTGTGACTTCTGTGTTTTTGTCAATGTGGCAGTCTAAAAAGTCTAAACGGAGACTTCAAAGCCTTGTCTTGTTCATCCAGCATATGCAAAAGTTATAAAGAGGCTGAATTTTTGTGGTTAAGAAAACTGGGGTAGGAGAAGCTCAGTTAAACACACAACTGTAATGAGCTTTTGCTTTGATACGCTCCATTCCATTCACATTTGCATTGCGGAAGAATCTGATGCAAGTAGCAGTGGAACAAATCTATATTGGTCACTTCAACGAGAACGATTCGATTTGTAATTCAATTTTTGAAGAGTTCATTAATTAAAAGGATAATTGAATTTATTTTCTGATATTTAGGTTATCATTTTTCTGCAATTCAAGTGGCTATCTTGGAATTTGAGCTAGAAAGCTTTTGTTTTCAAATGAATAAATAATGAAAAGGGAGGTATCCCGTAACGTATGCTAATTGACGCATGTTTCATAAAACAAAATGATGGGTCGAAGGAGCAGTATTTAGAAGCACCATATGATAGAAATGCATGGTGTCAAAAGTACTTATTTTAAGTATAAACTGCAAATATTTGCATTGCATGATGGAAGTCAAATGACATTAACTTTGTTGGCATTCATGTTTGAAGAACACTTGTAAAATACCCTTTTTTATGCGGGTCATTGAGACTATTTAACATTTGCTACCAAGGGAACCTACGGTTTTTTCCTTTACCTACAATATATTTTTAAATAAATAAAAATTATTTTAAAGAGATGGAAATCCTATCAAGCCACTTTAGATGGACCACAGTTATTTTGGTAAGAGATTGAAGAAATAAAAAACATATTAGAACTAGTAGAGGGATAGAGTCATGTATCTTAATATGGGAATTTTTAAGGACGATTCTTGCACATGAACAACTATGGTGGTTGATTTCAATGGCCAAACTTTTAGATAGAAAAAATGTTTGTGTTTGAGATTTTTGATTTAAATTTTTCTCAAACTGAGTTTTATTCGTAATCAGTCATTCTATGCTTGTATTAGGCATTGAACTTGGAAGCATCAAGTAACTCGTGTACATCACATTCAATTGCTGCTCTATGCATCTTAGATTTGTTAGTATGATTTTAAATAACTTTATTCAATTAAAAATTAATCCCATGTGGCTTGGTTCGAGATAACCAATAATCCCAATTTATCATGATTCTTATGCCAATAAGGGGGACACCACAATGGAACTGGTCCTCTTTATAACATAATGGTTGATTAATTGTGAGAGTAGCATGTTTGCTTGTTCCTCGCCTTACCTCTCCTCTGTCTGTCTTCATATACCAAAAAAAAATCCTATTCAATAGCTAGCCTCTAAATACACACCTTACTACTCCAAGTCGGATATGCCTCTTCAAAGGTGCTTGGAATTGCTTTTATGACATTAAAAATCCTCATTGAATACATTAGTTGGTGGGGTTGGTTTGCAATAACATATTATCCCGATATACCATGATTTTTAGGCCGATGTGGTGGACACTACAATGTAAGTGGTCATCTTCATAACATAATGGATGATTACTTGCAAGATTAGTATGCTTGCTTGTTTGGCCTTTCCTCTCCTTTGTGTCTTCATATACCAAAAACAATAAAAAGTCCTATTCAATTAATGTTCTCTAAATACATGCCTCACAACTCCACGTGGGATATGCCTCTTCAAAGGCATTTTGGAATTGCTTTTATGACTCCAAAATTATCGTTTAATAAAAAATTAATCACACATTTATTGGTTGGCTTGGTCCGTGGTGCCATATAAAACTCAATATATCATGATTCTGATGCTAATATGGGTGACACCGCAATGGAAATGATCCTTAAACTAACATAACATATTGGTTGATTGATTGTGAGATTAACATGTTTATTTGCTTGGGCTTGTATCTAGACTTTTGTGGCCTCGTAACACCAAAAAACAAATTTCCACACAAATGTTGGCCTCTAAATACATGCCTTGCAGCCCAAATAGGATATGCCCATGTAATGCATCTTGGGATTATTTCAATAACTAAAAATATCAATCCAATAAAAATTTGATCGCACATTGGTTGGTTTGCTTGATTCGTGGTATGTATAAGCCCTAATATACCATTATCCTTATGCCAACAGGGGCGATGTTACAATGGAAGTGGCCCTTCTTACTAACACAATGGTTGGTTGCTTGTGTAATTAATGTGTGCTTGCTTGGCCTTCCACCTCTTCATTTATGACTTTATAATACTAAAAATATAAATTCCATTCAATTGCTAGCCTTTAAATACATGCCTTATAACTCCAAATTAGACATGCCTCTTTAATGCATATTATATTGCTTCTACGACTCAATTTTTTTCATCCTCTAAGGGTTATGTTGCATCGACCATCGCTTGGGTAAGTGTAATGTCTATCAAATGTCAAAAAAATTCTCTTGAGTTATACTTGTTTCACATCAAGCCCCACCCAACAAGTTTTAGCTCTCTATGATAAAATTTGATCAAATCCCGTGTCAAGAGGTCCTTCGCCTTGTTTCCCTTCACAATAGTAACTCCGCTTCCATGGACAATAGACACAAAACCCATCTCCAAGTTTATGAAGATTTTGAGGTGAATAATGCATGGAAGTCCTTGATATTTAATGTATGGCCTTACGCTTTGTACGCACTAAAAAGTGCAGACCTTATGGGTAAACTCGACTTCCCGAGGTCGGGTCGAGGCAACCAATGAGAAGATGATGTGTTATGCATGACTAATGATATGGACATGGGGGATGTGCAAGTCTATGTCAATGCCTTTGAGTGATCTCAACTTGTTCGTTTAGAATTGCAAAAGTTCATGTCTAAAATTCTCTTCCCTTGAGAGAGAACTAAAATAAAAATAATGATATGGAGTGATTCTGGTCTATGTCACTCTCCCAAAGGGGGTTTAGTCCGGTTGGATTAACCTTAGGAATTGTCTATTTCTTTTAGGTTGATTTTATCCAAAAATGGTCATACACGTGTTGGCTTCAAAATTTGTACCAAGGTGAAAATGAGTGAAGATGGCAAGACAAGTCGTTATAGTGAGTTGCTTCTTCACCTATAATGATAAATTTAAGGTCAACAAATGGGAGGGTGGTTAACCTCCTACTCTTCAAGCTCTATGAGACTTAGGGGACAAACCCTCGAGCAATCTAAATGATGTCAAATAACATGGATTATGAAAATATAATGCAACCCATGACCCAACCAATCAGCCTAACCACTATGAATTCCCTCCAATTTTGTTGTCACTAGCAGGTATTCATAAATCTATCCAAGAATGAGAAAATGTTGCACTCATACATATGACGAGGATAAAGATCTCTATAATCTACAAGCTACCTACTCTTTAGACCATCATAATGTTTAAAGAAAAGCTAAGAGACATGAACCCAAAGTTATAACGACTAAAACCTTAAAGCATTTGTAGATAAAAAGTGAGATTTCAATAAGGCATGGAGGTGAATGAAAATATTAACAAAAGAAAGTGATAAGATGAACTATGATCAATGACTGAATCCATTGGGCAAGGAGTCACCAACATTTAAACCAAGTGAATAAATGATAACCAAAAGAAGACAATAATCTACACAATTGTTGCACATTCCACCATAAATTTAGACAAATAATAGAATGATCCTACATGTACCACTCATTACTCATTATAACAAGATATTACAAGATGACAACACACTGATATTAGGACAATTTCAGAAGATACAAAGAAATGAAGACCTACAAGGATTTTATAACTCAACACTTATATATGTCTACACAACACAAACAAATGCTTAATTACCAAACAATGATCTGCATAGTCAAAGCTTTCGATAAAAACCACAACACTTGCTCAACATCCTATAATATTTGCTCTTTGAACCAAGAAAGACTATCACTATTCAATTGCTCATAAAATGAGAAAAACATAGTGCTCAATTAGGACAACCAAGTTTTCTCAATAGCCAAAAGATGAGTATGAAGGATTTCTCCTCCAATTTTATACAACTTCCTTTGCAAAAATGGAAAACAAAAGTACTTAGAATAATCCCTCTAAAGCAATCAAAGGTCGAAAATGAGCCATTTGTCAACACTAGGTGAGAACAAGTCATCTACTAATGAATGAAGAGATTGAAGCATGTCTAGATCATTCCTTGCCAAATCAACATAGAAAGAAACACAAGTTTTGCCTTGAAAAAAATATGAATTTGGCATACAAGTGACATGTGTGGAAGCACCAATGAAAATTTATGAGGAACACACATGTGCTTCCCTAAAAATTAGGAGAATGGATGAGTAGGAAACCACCACTTGCTTGAGGAGATCAATTCTTCACCTTTGGAACACCGTGATTAATTTTTGTTTGATTCACAACATGTTTTGGATCCTCCATGGGTTTTGGTGGGACCCAAAAGGGGGAGATAGCTCATAGGCATCTTCTAGAAAAAGACCAGAACCACCAAAAGCGTTAGAGAGTGATTTAGGCGCCATTAGAGTGAAAAGAATGAAAATGAGACCTCCAAAACTCTATCATAAAAATATTCAAAATGTCCACACCATTCTTTACGAAATTAAGACCAAGGTGTAGCTCCTCAAAAATACCTTTCCAATGATATTAGTCTTGTGTCAAATGAATTTCCCAATGGAAAGTTATGAGTGAAAAACCGAGCTCGGTCATGCCTCCATCGACATCCTCGAGCTCGGTTTAACTCTAAGTTAAATCACAAATTGAATCTCATGAAAGACTCTATAGCCAATTATTTACCGAGACATGGCCTCTATCAACTTCATTGCTCACCATGAGGTCTCAAGGATTTGGTTGTATGCTCGGGCCACAAATGGTTGACATATGGCCACCATCGGTGCCACTGCTTCTCGCGATCTTTGAAATGTTGGTCTCCACCATTTGTGGCACCGATGAACAAACCATGGCTACCATAATATATTAGATCTAAACATACATGCAATGAAAGCGATATTCTACCAAAAGAATTATACAAAACAAGAGATATAAATCAACACCAAATTTAACGTGGTTCACCCAGTGTGGGCTACGTCCACCAAGAAACAAGCCAATCTATTATCCAAAGCTTTGACAAGATATACAATTGAAGATTTACAATCTTCCACACCTCTCAGATGTACAATATTGTCTTTCACCCAAGCTTTTGCTTCTTCTCCAAGAATTCTCTCTCTCAATTATTCTCACAATAATCATCAACTTTTGCAAGTTCTTCTTAATTCTTACTTCTAAACCCTAGCTTTCATGCTTATATAGGCGTTAATCATAGGAATAAAACTTAGCTTAATTCATCATTAGTTGATATTTGAATAAATGTAATAAGTTAAAGTATTTAATTTAAATACTTTAAACTTATGTCAATAGGTATTAGTTATCCTTAGTTGTTAGTTAACTAAGTGATAGTGTTTTCATCCCAATGTTTGTGGGATCATGTTCTATCTTGCATATTTTATTCTCGATGATGATTTCCATGAGGGGCATAGGGCAATAGGGGTAGTTAGGGGCAATATGCTATTTCTGTATATTTGCTCAGATTAGGTGATTTGCTTCCATATATTGTGGATGAGATAGAAGCTGTCCAATATCTATAAATATTGTAACTCTCTCATTTGTTTGTAATGCTTGATTTCATATTAATAAAATTATGCAAGCACCGTCTTGTTTTCTGTAATTAAATCTGGTTGCAGTAGACAAGATTTGGCATCGTGAGCAAGATTCGATCCAGAGAAGAGTGTAAAAAGTTTTAGGGAAGTTTAGGGAGATCGGAGAAATTACAGAGCTAGGAGGAGCCATAGATGCCCCCAACCATTTCATAGCCCCTACCCGAATCCACACCTCGGTTCATGGTTGATTTGCAGTTGAAGAACACCTAGAGTGCAATCACAGGCCCTTGCAGACATGGATGTAACTCTCTTGCAAAAGGTGACATTGTTTCATTCTTTGTTTTTTTAAATTAGTCAGTACGTACAATTTTTTTAAATTGGAAGCATTTAAAATTTTTGATCTGTGGGGACCCAAGATTTTCAAGCTCCCCACATTACTTCTTCTTCCTCTTCTCTGTACTTTGTCTTCTTCTTCCTCTTCTTTGTATTTGGACATTTAAAAAAGAGATTCAATCAAATGTGGAAGTTTCTTTGTGAACTGCACTCCTTTGTCGAGGAGTAGAAAATACGATATTTGAACAATCTCCAATGTTCCTACATCCAAAACGAAGACTACAAATTGAATGTGGAGAATATTTGTAACCTAGAACAAAAAAAATGCTACCGGAAAAAGGAAGAAAAACCGTCAAAGAAAAATACTTGCATAGAAAGAGAAAGAATAAAAGAAAGCTCGACCAAGGGTTATTATCACACTTAGGTAAAGCGGTTGAATTGTAGTTGTTCCCTAAAATGTACTACGCATGCACGTAAGTTGTTATCTACTTTCGTAAGTATAATTTTTTTCCATTTTTGGAAAGGGGCTCAAAAGATATTGAAATTGCAATTTTAAAAAGTCATAACTTTCAACTGGTACCTCGGATTGAGGTGCCATTTTTTTGAAAGTGTGTATTTTTGTGAGCTCTACGTCTTGGTCCAACTTTTAATAAGCTTTTTTTTGTAAAAATTGAACAAATTAGAGATTGCTTGTATTTCAAAAGAGGCCAAAGAGTCCAAAATTTTATTTTTTTCAAATCGCCAAGAGAGCCATTTTATTTTTGCAAATCGGCCACAGAGCCAAATTTGTAATAGGGCCAATAGTGCCAAAAATTCATTATACATAGTGAAAAGGAGCCCAAAATAAATAAAATAATATTTTTTTGGGGGTGTGTGCATGCTTTAAGGGGGAAAAGTGTTCAATTTTTTCTTCTACTGTTTATCACTTTTCACAATGGCTGCAATTACAACACCAAAATTCTTTTTGATTCTCAACTTTTGCGTTTTGATAATTATCCAAAGATGGAAAATAAAAATTCACACACAACTTGATTTTGAAAATCTATGGTCCGTTGTTTCTGGTACATTAACAAGATTTGTAACATATGTTACACAACAAGCTACATTTGATCGTGCAAATCAAAAAGCAAAGTTAATAATCTTGTTTAGTGTTTCAGATGAGGTACAACCTCATATTCGTGAGACCACAACAACAAAAGAATCTTGGGACAAGTTGAAAACAATATATGAGTCAAAAAATAAGAACACAATACTTCATCTCCAGAGTCAACTATTGAACTTGAAAATGCAACCAATTGAAAAGTTGAAATGTTTTTGAGAAGAGTAGTAACTTTGCATGCATCACTTCAAGATTTGGAAGAAGAAGTAACTGACACATCACTTGTGCCTATAGTATTGAGAGTTCTTCCTCCTTATAGGATTTTTGTGACCACGTTAAACATAATTGGTCAAACAACAACTTTTGAAGCGTTAGTGAATATGCTACAATAAGAGGAAGCTATTCACTCAAGTACTAAAATTGAAGAGCAGCGTGCAAGTGCTTCTAATCAAAAAGGAAAAAAATAGCCTAAGTCTAGTAAAAAGCCTCGAAGCAAGGTAATACTTAACAAGGCCAAAAGGACCAACAAAAATGTCTACTTGTGGTCGAAAAGGACACGAGTTATAAAATTGTTGGTACAACACATTCCAATAAGGATCATCAAGTGGTAAAAAGATTAATTACCAACAAACAAAATCTGGTTAACAACAGAGTAAACAGGGACAAAATAATAACAAGTGGAAGAAGAAACCAACTCAACAAGGAAATGTAACCGAACATGAAGATCAATTTGATGATGATGACTTCCTATATTCTACATAGTCAAATGAAGTATCCAATTCTACAAATCAAATTTGGTATGTCGAATCGGTGCAAATCGACACATGATAGGAAAGAAAGATTGCTTCTTCACAATGAGTAAAACACCCACCAAAAATCATGTCTTTGGGTGATGATACATCATACAGTGTTGAAGGCATTGGTTCCATTTCACTACCACTTGGGCATCATAATTGTAAAATTAAAGATGTTCTTTATGTCCCTGGTTTAACAAAAAAATATGTTATCCGCGAGTCAATTATTAGATCACAATCTCAAAATTGACTTTGATCAGATAGGTGATAAAAATATTTGCCTAATTCAAGATAAGTCACAAAGCTCAAAAATTGTTGCAAAGCTTCAAATATGGGAAGAATGTTTCAGTTGGATGTTTTTCAACGAAATGATCAAGCACTTCAAGCTAAGGATACCGTAGACACCAATTTTTGGTATAACACCCCTCTCATTCATCCCGCATTCATTCTCCTTCATGCAACTTCCCCTCTCACCTTCCTCTTTCCTAAATTTGAATAAATCTCATCCATTTACTCACCTTATTTAATTGATTATCAAATGGGCTCCATGTGGACCCATTTGATAATTAGAATTTTGGCATTATCTCCCATGTCTCAATTTTATTCAATTTATGGGTATTAATATACCCATCCGACACCCCTTTCTTAAATTCAAAAGATGGAATCTATCATCTCACCTACCCATTCAAATCATGTTCCCCACTCCACCTAATAAGTCAAACCATGGGCCCCGTATGATCACATCATACCTCTTAACTCAGTTACTCTACCCAAACCTTCACTATTACTCGTTAACCCCAATCTAACCTCACCTCCAAGTTATAAATATGAATTTTCCCCATCTTTCAAGGACCCGGAAAACACGGAAGGGGACAAAAGACCATTTTGTAAGTTTGAGGTCAAGGATAACCTTTGCCATTGTTAGAAGTTAGAAGGTGAGGAGTGTGGGAGAAATCTTTTCCATTGTTCGTTATCCTACCACCCTGATGCCCATTTCATCTCCATATCAGAGCACAAGCTAAGTCCCCTCGTCATTTCAGTTACTTGTCATTTTATATTCCATTATTTCTACATGATATCTACTGTTCATCATCTATTGCTATCTTGTTAGACACGGGGTTGACATCCTCCAAGGGAGTTAACATCCTCTTGAATCGGGATTATCTGGGCAACCCCCACATATTGTATCTAATCACATCTGTTTCAGTTTTGCAGATCTATCTTCTTTGTATCACACATCTATCTTCTCTGCGCCCATAGATCCACATTTGCATATGAGGTCCTAAGCCCTCCATCATTCAAAGTTGTTGGTGGCTTCCAGTATTGGCATTCACTCACTTGAGAATATGGTTTCTGTACAACATTTGACACGCTAGATGGGACCAGATCTTAGATCCGTCGTTTTATTTCTTATTTTACTCATCTTGTCTAACTTACTTGTTTGCAAAATCTTAGTATTCGTTGATCTCAATTTAGTACGGTCACTCGTTGAAGTCACCAGGAGGTATGTGCTCTTCTTGTTTTTTTGTTGAGTTCTACCTGTATGGGAAATGAATCCAAATTAACCTTATTGCTTGGTTGTGTTTTCAAGTTTGATTGCGCAATTTAGTATTCTCCTAGTGGTCGTCACGTGATATATTTTTTGAACATTTCATTTGTAAGCTCACTCGTTTACATGATTTAATGTTGATCCCACCATGTGGTATCCTTATTACATTTAAGGGTATTTGTCGTCGCCGAGGTAAGTGGTTGTGTTGGTTTGGAAAGGTTTGTTATTCAGTTATCTAATTTATTTTTATTCCTATTCACAAATAATAATTCTTATTTATCGTTCTTCCTATTTATTGTTATTGTTATTTAAAAAATAAAAAATAAAAATAATTAAAACAATTAAAAAATAAAATCAATAATTATTATTAAACAATATTAAATTAAATTATTAAAAAAACTTTTAGAATCCTAACTAAGCCATCTCCACTCCCCTAGGCTTCAACCCATCCACCACCTCATTCTTCTCCTCTCCTCGGCTACTCCTCACTCCATATCCAATCCTGACTCCCATCGCTGAGCTCTTCACTCACCCCATCCCACAATCACCAACTCCATCCCACTTCCCACTGAGTCCTCCATATTCCCAACTCAGTCAACCCTGAGTTGCTACCTCTATCCACATCTCTCGCGGTCTCCACTTTTTCGGCTCTCCTGAGCTACCAGACCAATCCATCTCCCTCATTACCGAGCCACGCCCACACCAAGCCCTATCTGATTGACCCGCCAAAAAATCTGCCACCCTCTTACCACATAGCCAACTCCCTGCCCCTTCCTTATCCAAATCCTTTGACTCGATCCATCCCCAATCCTGACTCCTACCGAGATACTTCTCACTGCCCCCACTCCTGACACAACCCTACGAACCGCGCTCCCATCTCCTTCTCTTCTGCGAGCTATCTCCTCAACTTGCTTCCTATCCCGACTCACCCAATTCCCAGCTCCCAATGTCGAGTCCCTGCTAGCACCCACACACCCACACAACCCAAGTTGCTACCTCTCCTTCACAAGCAAACAACAAACAAACACTATTTGGCGCATGCCCATGTGTAGTTTCTCCAATATGTCGTTTCATACGAGGTATTTGGGCACTACTAGGGTGTAATTGTGGACTGTAAATCAGCCATTGTCTACCTAGCTCAGGCCATACAGCCACACCTGCACTCTGCCCACCTCCCCACAATGCCCTCGAGCTCCTTTGAGATCTCCCAGACTACTCAAATTCATCCTAGGTAGAGTGAACATGAACATTCCTGCATACTTAGAAATACTCCAATGCGTGATGCTTTCAACTATTTCCAACTAGTTTCAAAATCACGCAAGCGTTGTAAGTAGCGACTGTACAACCTTTTTATAACGACTGGCTTAGAATTCTTTAAACAGTTATTGCAGCACCAGCAAGCCAATTATACATTTCTCATTTAGATTTTCAAACATGTGAAAAGACATGGCCATGTGCAGTATGGCCCACCGACCCATTCCCCTTCTCATCGACCAACCACTCCACTTCCAATATACTTCGACCAATTGATCATTGTTCAATCCAAATCAACTAATCGACTCATTGAGAAAATTGTTTGACTTTCTACATCATGTATTTTGTCTTTTAGAAAATTGATAACGATCTAAGTCATTTATTTTGTCCATAATGCTCTCTTGTTCAGAAAGTCTTTCATTTATCTTGTCCTTTGCTCCTTTTGGTCTAGCTTTTCTCATCAATCTATAGTTTATATTATTCATATTGTTATTGTTTGCGTCAAATTACTTATATTGTGTTTATTAATCTTATAGCTAGCTTTTGTAGCTCTTTATTTTATTCTAATTGAATAAGATGTCGAATACATTTAATCATTTCGAGTGCCAATAGTTTATCATAGTACATGGTTTGTTCGATTTATAGGATTTTCTATTTATCATTTATTTCATAGTATAAATTAATTATTTCTTAATTTAGATTACTTGTTTCATAATTTAAATTCACTATTTTTATTGTTTTATACTCTTTCTATACACATGACTTACGACATTTGCATCATTTTTCTTAACCATATTAACTAATTACACGTTATTTGATTTTGTAGGTAAGTCTACAAACTTGCAACCACCAACATTACGATGTCAAAGACAATTATTAACAACAACAAAAAAACAAAAACATGCCTAAAAGTTCTTTCTCCACATCCCTCTTCCAATTGTCAATGGTTCACTTTTAAGGTCACTTTGGACATTAAGTCGGTTGATTAAATACCTCCAAACATGTGTCATCAAATAAATGAAGGAAAAGCATTCTCCGGGGTTTTCTCATTTTTTTTTTTCTATTTTCTCTCTTTTGCATTAGCATAGATTTCCCTTTCTGAGTGATTATCTACATCGAATGTCACATTTCATTTTGGTTTAAAAAGAACCTTTCTTTTCTACATCCTACCCGATGACATAGCCTTAATAAGGGGTCTAACTCTCAATTCATCACACATTATCACACACCGCATGAGACTTCACAAACAAAATCAACATACCAAAACACTCCTAACAACAATAGAACACCAAATAACACAATATTTCGAATAATGATCTCAATATGCAATTAGAATAGTTTCACCACTTCGAGGGGCAACCTCCAAACCATATAATAAGACTCAAATGCACAAATGATAATGAAATACTACCTACATCCCCTATATATACTATTCATATGTTATGGCCATCACCAACGCCGACCTATTAAGCATGAGAAAGTATAAATGATATAATTTAAAATGATATGGTAAGCCACAAGTTGGTGCTCATATCCTAATACAAGCAATAGGTTAAGGGTGTAGCATGCCCTTCCCCTTCAAACCAACGTTGTCCTCAATGTTGATAATCCCCGGATGTTACTACGAGAGAACCTTCATTCTCCTGTTGCATCTTCTATGCTCAAATTATTCCACTTGATCAAATATTCCTCAATGTCTCTGGTTCTCATCCTCTTAGTACGTGTTTGCATAATCTTCTCTCGATCCAAAATGATTCTTCCTTCCTCATCAAGTTCTAGTAACTCTTCTGTTTGAGCTTCAAATTTCTGTCCAATAACCTTCTTCAAGCATGAAACATGGAATACTTTGGGTGTATGTGTGAAGATGGAGGTGACTCTAGTTTATAAGCAACACCGCCAATTTTATGTAGAACCCGATAAGGGCCATAATATTTAGGAGCAAGTTTGTTGTCCTTTTTTTTGCTTTAGGGAAATCTGTTTGTAAGGATGGAGACGTAAAATAACCTGAGTCCACCAATTTCAAAATGTCTTTCACTACGGTGTTGATCTGCTTGTTGTTTCATCCTGTTTTGTGCTAATGCTAAATTCTCCTTCAAACTAGCCAAAACTCCGTTTGTTGATGTCGAATGTGTTCCTCAACATCTCGACCTTAGTTTGCACCCTCAAGAGGAAGTGATAGAAGGTGGATGGTAACCATATAATGCTAAAAGTGGGGTCATTTGAGAAGAGGTATGAAAAGATGTGTTATACCACCATTCTGCAAGTGGTAGCCATTTAATCCACCTTTCTTGCTTATCTGATACAAAACAACTTAGATACCCCTCTAAGCATTTGTTGACCACTTGTTTGCCCATCAGTTTGAGGATGATAAGATGAACTATGAGCTAGCTGAGTACCCAAACATGAAAATAATTCCGTCCAAAAATTACTTGTGAAAATAGGATCACAATCACTTACAATTATCTTTGGGGTTCCATGTAGCTTTTGAACTGTCTTAAAAAAATAGTTGTGATGCAGCTTAGCCGAAATGGATGTGATAGGGCAAAAATGGGCATATTTTGTGAGCCTATCCACAATCACGAAAATAACATTCTTACCCTTTGAACAAGGCAATCCGGTGATGAAATCCATGGAGACCTCCTCCCATCTTTGGCTAGGAATTGGTAAGGGTTGCAATAGACCTGGTGTCTTAATTGTTTTGCCTTTGTTTCTCGTTGGCACACTAAACACTCGATAACTTTTTTGTACATCCCCCTTGAGTCCTTCCCAAAATAATTCTCTTTTTATTCTATGATGTCTTCAAAAACCCAAAGTGTCCTCCAACAGGTGAGGCATGTAGCTCTGCAAGAATCTTATGCTTCAACTCAAAATCTTTACTCAAGTATAACTTGTCCTTGTACCATAGGGCATTACCTTTCCACTCAAATTTGTTAGATGTCATAGATCCTTTCTTGATATTCTGTATTAGAGATTGTGTATCCTTGTCTTGATCCCATTCCAATCTTGCTTCATCCACCTAATTGACCGTCAACATGGACATTCCACATAGTAAGGCATCGACAGATGTATCCCTTCTGGACAACGCATCAACTACTACATTTTCTTTACCCTTTTTGTATATGATTTCAAAATCATAACCCAACATTTTTGTTACCCACTTTTGTTGTTCCTCAGATGATAACCTTTGCTCCAAAAAGTATTTGAGACTATCATGATCAATTTTTACCTTGAAGTGTCTACCCATGAGATAGGGCCTCCATTGCTTGATCGCATGAAGAATAGCCATCATTTATTTCTCATAGACAGGTTTGAGCAAATATTTTCCTTTGAATTGGTGACTCTCAAATGCAATTGGTCTTCCTTCCTGCATTAGAACTACTCCCAATCCTAATCCTAAAGTGTCACATTCAACAATGAAGGTTTTTGAGAAGTTAGGAGTAGCCAAAACTGGGGTGCTACACATGGCTTCCTTCAACTTCTCAAAGGATTTAGTGGCTATGTTTGTCCAATGGAAGGCATCCTTCTTTAGCAATGTAGTGAGTGGGGTTGCTATTCTACCATATCCCCGCACAAATATTCTGTAGTACCATGTTAGTCCTAGGAACCCACGAAGATTTTTTAGAGTTTTGGGCCTTGGCCATTCCACCATAGCTTTGATCTTCTGAGGATCAACTTTGACGCCTTCATGGGATACAATGTGACCTAAGTACTCTACCTCTTGTACACCAAAAGAACATTTGGATGGCTTTACATAGAGAGTATGTTTCTCCAAAACTTCCAACACTTTATTTACATGTTGTAAGTGTTCTTCCCATGTCTTACTTGTAAATCAATATGTGTCATCAAAGAAAACTAATACAAATTTCCTTAAAAATGGCCTAAAAATAGTGTTCATCAAGCTTTGAAAGGTTGAGGTGCATTTGTAAGACCAAAGGCATTACCAAAACTCATAATGGCCCTCATGAGTCTTGAAATCCATTTTATGAACATCATCCTCTTTATTATAATTTTATGGTACCTTTAATGAAGATCTAATTTTGTGAAATAAATAGCACCATGTAATTCATCAAGTAAATAATCAATTACTGGAATAGGAAACTTATCTTTGATGGTATACTTGTTGAGTTCTCGGTAATATGGAAACATCCTCCATGTTTCATCCTTCTTACGTACCATGACCACTGACGAAGAATATGCACTCAGCTATGCTTGATGATACCTGCCTTCAACATTTCCTAAGCCATTTTCTCGATCTCACTTTTATGGAAATATGGGTATCTGTATGGTCTGATATTAGGTGTTTGGCTCCTGGAATCAACTAAATGGTATGATCATGATTCCTAACCGGTGGTAGTCCCTTTGGAATTGCATCATAAATAGATGAGTGAGAATCAACAATCTTCTCAAGATCGGGTGGCATTGAAGACTCTGTATTTTGTACTTCTATGGAAAATAACTTTGCTATAAATCCATCTACTCCTTTTCTGAGAACCTTCTACATCCGATGAGAGCTAATAATCTGTAAAGACTTATCTACCATCCCATTCAATTGTATTATCCTTCCATCCAATGAAATCACATGAACAATTCTTGGAAATTCATCTCTATAGTACCTAAGGTTGTGAGCCATTGGACACCCAAAACAATATCTTCCTCCTATAGAAAGAGCAAAGCATAGGTGAGTCTAACATGTAGTATCCCATTGAAATCTTGATACTTATGGCACTTTCCTATGCACTTTATTGTCCCACCATCCATAATCATAACTTGCATTTTTGGAGATGGGTAAATAAAACAATTGAGGTGGGCAACTAACTTACTATTTATGAAGTTATGAGTAGTGCTTTGAAACACTTTGGAACTATAGTGCAATTGCAACTCCTTGGTAAAACTGTCCCAGTGACACCGAGACCATTCTTACGCCTCGAGCACATAACTATCGATACCAAATGAATTGGTCTAGTTCAAGATACAGGGATGCCAATGTCACCTTTTGTCTTGATGGTGTTTGATGTAACTCAAAGAAGTTCTCCATTTGATTTATCCAATTCAGGGGATCCTTACCATCAAATTTATGCATATCCACTTTTGGCATCATGTTCCATTGGTTGCGAATAAGTTAGATTTTGATTGGGCTGGAAAAGTGATCCAACATGGTTATTTTGTCCATGATTTTGAACTGAAGATCCTCCTTGGTTGATATGGGCCAAATTTGGGCCATATTGTTTACCCTTTACATGTTGCATGATATCATCCAACCAATGATTGATTTGGTCTATGTCTCCTTTAGAGGCCATCTCATATTGTACATTTCATACTCATACTCAAATTGGATCACCTTATGATCAACTAAGGTAAACCTAGTCTTTGAGGAATCTGTATTTACCCCTTCGACTCCATCTCTTCAATCACTACTCCATCTTTATCTAGGGTTTTACCTAGAGTAACCGAATTCTTTTTTGCTCTTGTGGAAGGCCCCGCCAT
This sequence comes from Taxus wallichiana var. yunnanensis, assembly GCA_018340775.1. NCBI lineage: Eukaryota > Viridiplantae > Streptophyta > Pinopsida > Cupressales > Taxaceae > Taxus > Taxus wallichiana. The sequence continues at coordinate 850,065,836 of CM031238.1, read as the reverse complement.
GATGTCAAACCTTAGGGTTTAGGGTTTGATACAAATTAGGCTTGAAATGTTTCACAACTCTAGTAAAAATATCTCCCACCAATTCACTCTGGTTTGAAATATATATTAGAAAAAAAATTATGGTTTTGCCCTAATTTTGGCCCAAATCACACTCTAATACCACTTGTAATGAAACTAATTATATAATTCAGATTATGAGCAACAATAGAACACCAAATAACATAATATTTCAGAATAATGATCTCAATATGAAATTAAAATAGTATCGCCACTTCGAGGGGGCAACCTCCAAACCATATAATAAGACTCAAATGCTCAAATGATAATGAAATACTACCTACAATCCCCTATATATACTATTCATATGTTATGGCCATCACCAACGCCCGACCTATTAAGCATGAGAAAGTATAAATGATATGGTAAGCCCAAGTTGGCTACTCATATCCTAATACAAGCGATAGGTTAAGGGTGTAGTAGAATGTCACATTTCATTTTGGTTTAAAAAGAACCTTTCTTTTTTGCATCTTGCCTAATCACATAGCCTAAATAAGGGGTCTAACTCTCTGCATCACACATTGTCACACACCTCCTGAGACTTCACGAACAAAATCAACACATCAAAACACTCCTATCACCTGGTTAACTGATTGGGATTTGAACACCCAACAGAAACCGTCTCAGACATCTCCCAAGCCAAAACTACTTGAAACCAACCTTAGACTTCTATTCTTTAGGCACCTTCATTATCCATCTTACTTTTCTTTTCACATCTTGTAATTAATCATGATGATAAAAATATGCTGCTTGATTTGTTTGTCAACAAAATACATAAAAAATGTTTCTCTATTTCACACCTATTATCACTCTCTCTCAAATCGAAACAAAACAACAATGTCCTCCACCCAATAAAATTACTTCCTCTAACGACCTCACCCAACAAGATTCTAAACTCAAAACCACACCTTTAGTTACTCAACCTCTAGTCTCTATGACCTCGCTTCCTGAGAACCATGTCATGCACGATTATCCCTATCTTAAAACTAACCCTCATATCCCTTATCAAGCTAATCTTCCTAAACCAACTGCACCACCATCTCCTGCTCCTCTAGAGACACTTGGACCTCCTCCTAACCCCATATATGACTTCTTACTCCAAAAATATCCTACAATCTCTCAATCCTCCCAATCTCCTAAATTAGTGGATCGCATTCCACCCACATCCCATTTTGACAATTCTATTTCATCCACTATTAATATGCCTGTCCAACCATCTCAATCTCTTCACACTTACATTTCTACCCATTGTATGCTCCAACCGTCTCAACCTCTTAACACCCATATCCCCACTTATCATTTACCACAACAACCTACCCAACTTCAATGAACACATCATGTCCCTATTATTCAAAGTCATCCTATGCAGCAATCCCAACCCATGACACATGTTAATCCTTACCAAGAAATTCCCCACACACTTGCACACCCACAAGTTTATCAATCATCTTATCAAACATCCCACCCACAAGTTTATCAACCACCTTATCAAACGATTCCCCAAATACCCATACATCCACAAACACATAATTCACCTTATCAAACTATGTTTCAAACCCCACAACCAATCCAATCTCAACCTAACAACACATCGAGTGATCCAATTCATGCCTTAATGAATCGGTTGGCTAATTTAGAAACCGTTACCTTGGCATCCAAGAACACCTTATCCTATGAACACATATGTAATGAACTGATTCATCTCGTTGGTTCCTCTCAAACCTTACCCTCCTAATTGGAATCTTCCCAAATTTATTAAGTTCAACAAAAAGAAGATCCCCAACAACATCTCCTCACATTTAAACATGCATGTTGTTTTATTGCGCATGATCATGATCTACTTCTTCGCACTTTCCCCATGTCTTTGTCCGGTCCCGCGTTGGACTGGTACAACAGTATCCCACAACATTCCATATTCTCTTTCACCCAACTTGCACAATTGTTCTTAGAACACTTTTCTATTAATATCACACGTAAAACTACTATCACTGACCTATACACCATTTGATAGTTTGAAGACGAGCCCATCGCCGACTTCGTCGCACGATGGCGTGGTGTTATAAACCAACTATCCTTCACTCTCCCACAAACCAAACTCATCGAATTATTCTTGCATTCATGTGCAAAACATATATCATCTACTTTACAGATCCAATCATTCTAAACCTTTGATGAAGCTTTCATGATGGCTTGTAAACTCAAAACCCATGCCATTGAGCAGGGTCATCTCAAACTCAGATCGGCCAAACCTAAAGTTGAATCTACTAAACCATTCACACATAATGACAAGTTTAAGGGTGCAGCCAACACTGTGGTCATTAAACCCTCATCCCCATCTATGTCTAGCACATGGCCTCAACAACGAGCCCCTCAACCAATAATCAACTATACCCCCTTGGGAGAATCATACAATTCTATATTTGATAAGTTGATGAGCTGTAAAATCCATCCAAATTCCTCCCATATGACCCATGGACAACTCACAAGCCAAGCCTATTTGGTATCATGAAGCCCACTATTATAAATATCATCGAGTCAAAGGTCATGACATTGAGAAATTTCATTCCTTCAAAGATCGTGTCCAACAACTCATAAATCAAGGGGATATCCAAATCGATAGCTCCACTATTCAAAATTTACCTAATCAACCACCAATAAATCAAGCCACGCCCTTTACATCTCAATTGTCAAATGCTTACACCATTAACACTGTCAATCAAGATCCCATCTTGTCAAAAATTCACATGTTCCTACCTTGGACATTATTCCCACTCCTTATTCAGAACCTAACACACCTATGTCAACTTTTACTACTTGTCTGAACCTCCACCTTCTCCTATCCTTATCACATCCACATCAAATTTGACTATACCATCCACTTCATCCAATTTGATCACACCCAAATCTACCAAATTAGATTCATCCTTAGCATGTATTTCAGCCCCATTCATATCCACACATATCTCTAAATCTCTTACATTTATTCCTTCACCCAAATCTACAATTATGACACCTACATCACTTATCTCTACAACCATCCCAACTAAACTCATTTCTACCACATGTACCTTTACAGCCCCACCTCTGACATCAACCCCATTAGCAAACATATCATTCTTACCCCTTGAAACATTTATGAAACAACCAATCCCATCTACTTCTACACCGAAAATGCTCCTGCATTTGCTTTGCATTACCCATAATGTCTACTCCATCGGTTATCACATCACCCACATCTCCAAATATCCCAAATATGCCTACATCCCTATCTATCCCACCTACCCCTATATCTATCATATCAAAAATCCACCTATCTCTACCTTGACATCTTTACCTATATCCTTTCCCATGGCCACATCACCTGGTCTATCCCAATACTCTTTACCTAATTTGTCTATCACAATGAACAAATCTTCTCGATTTACAACCCTATCAAAGATACCCTTTGAAACATCTATTAAACCAACACATCCACCTAAATAAAATAAAGATGGTTTACATTATCCCTCTACAAAATCAACTCTTTCCATGCCAAAACCTAAACAATCCACATCTCATATAGATCTCATTAATCGCATCATACAAACACCTATTTCTCCATTAACATCCTCGTCTTGTTTTAGGACATTTTCTCCATTAATAACCACACCACCATTGTTAGATCCTCCGGTTGAGATTATTATCATCCCTAAGAATAAATATTCTCGGAGTGAATTCTAAGGCTTGTGGCAAACATATCCAAAAATCCCCTACACATCCTCGAAAACATTCAAATTTTCCCTCTTTTCAGCAATCCAATGCTACAACATCTATTTTAGGATCAGTCTCTCCATCTACAACATCTTGCAACAATCAATTCACATCCAAACAATACAATCCTTCAACCAAATTTGATTTGTCCTCCAAAAATGAAATTCACCCATCCAATCTACATCCACTTTTTCTCCTAACTCCAAGCTGAGATATCCTATCAAAACCCACAAGAGTTACCTTCCCCATGACACTTCAATGGGGTCTTACACAGATATTCTTTGGCATTTAACTCGAATATCTACCATCATACTTCCTCCCATTAAATATTTTAATCCCTATGGTCCAAAGCTATCATGGTTCAATCCTAATTATAGTTGCGCTTATCATCGTACCCCAGGACATGACATCGAACATTGTAAGGCCTTTCGAATGACCATCCACAATCTTATTGAGAAAGATGATTTCTTCATTTAGGGGAAAGTTCCTTCTCCATCTACATTGAATCCAATTCATATCCCATCATTAGGTCTCCCATAATTCCTTCATCCATATCATCCCTTAATATCCCTCCAGCCCATGCCATTCCTCCTAAGGAAGGTCCTCCATTGTTCATCAATACCGCTTATCTTGTCAAACACACTTGTGGTCTCCAACCGTTTATCCCATCCAAATATAAAACAATCTCATCTAAACTCTTTCGACATCCTTTAACTCCTTCACATTTAATTCATTGGGGGAGCAACCTTCCCTCACCCTTGAGTGTATCATCCATACAACTCCCTTGTCACTAGGGGACTTCACTCATTGACATTGTTTTGTTTACCTTCTTCACATTCATCCAATCTAAACTAATTCTATCCCAATCCTCATCTCATTCGAAGTCCTCCTTTGAGGCCATGTTTTCCTTCCATTGAGGGACCTTTTTTCAAAGTTTACCATTGTGGCCATATTGGTGCCTCTTTTGGGACACCATCTATTTCATCAAGACCACATTTGTGGCCATTTTTGTCCTGTCATATTTGCGTCTCTCTCGGGGCATAATTTATTTTCATCAAAACCACATTTGTGATCATATTTTTGTTTCCTTAAGGACATAGTTTTATTTCTTGCTTGTCTATCATCTCATCTTGTTACAACTTAATGTCTTCCCTCTCTTGATGGTAAACTAGAGACATAACCTCTTAATGCATTGCACTTGTGACTAGTCTATTGTTAGCATATCTACCAATGAGCACTTAGTTATATCCTTAGATCATTCCTCCATCCTTAGCCCCTTCCATTTGTCATTGTAATGATATGAATTATGTGGTCTACCTTCACTACTTTGATATGACCCCATAACCATTACATCCATCACCTTCTCATTCTCCTATTGCAGCCATGTAAAGGGTCCAAGGGTGTCTCTTGTACATTCATTATCCCCTCCTAAGTGGTCTACTTCGTTATTCCCATCTCTCCCCATGTAAAGCTAAAATTTATGTACAAAAAGGAAAAATCAAAGTTATCAAAAATAGACTGATCCCTTGAAGGACAACTATTCATGTAAAAAAGAAAAGAAAAAGAAAAGCATACAAATCAAAATCAAAGAAAAATCAAAAGAAATAGACCGATCCCTTGAAGGACGGCTATCATATTATTCTTTCCATCCATATTATGTATAAAGTAGACCATACCCTCGAAGGATGGCTACTCTGTTATTATGGCATCTAGAAGGTTTCCCACATTGATCAACCTTCCTTTTATCAACATTCTTAGAAAGCTTCCCATATGATCAGCTTTCTTCTATTGTTCTTTCCCTTTCCCAGAGTTGGGGCATAGACTTAAGGAACACCACCTTTGGAGAACCTTCTTCCCACATACAAGTTACATCTCCAATCCCTTTGTCATGTCAACATTAGGATTACGAGCATCTTTCATCCATATTTCCCTCATGGTATTTTGGTATAACTAACTATCGTTGGTTATGTATTAACACCTGCTATTGGCTATAAGTGCAATGCCTTGAGTGGTAACTTTTCTTGGTTATATCTAATATAGTTCAAAGCATAGTTTCCTATACGCCCTTGCTATAAATATGTTCCATTCATCTCATCAAGGTCATCTTTTATCAAAATCACATCAAATTTCACACTATGAATTCTATATCTATCCATAATATCCATGAATGCGCTCGCAAATATAATTTTCGGTTTATGAATTCTACTTGATTATCATTTGCAATTTGTGAATCCTACTTGAGGATATTTCTCTAGGAAAGTTCGTTATTTTACAGCTCCTTATCTCCCAACATATTCAACAATGTCTATGATGCATTGCTCTTCGCTCCCCATTTCCACTCATCACTATTTGTCTCCACATCATCCTTCTCACCTTTACGTCCCCTTTCACTACGTCATATATCTTACTTGCCTTTCCTCTTGAGTTTCCTTTTCACTCGTTTGATTTCAGGTTTGACAATCTTACTTAACCATCTATGCAACTAGAGAATCTTCATTAAGGTATATCTTCTTCCTTGGATCCTCCGTTGTAGAAGCTTCTCCACCATTTCCTCTTTCGGTGACACTAATAACCACCACAAACGTCTTTCCGCTCCTCCTTTTTGCTTGACACTCTTACATCATCACTCCCACCATGTGGGCATCCCAATTAAGGATTTACCTTACACTCTCCATCTCGAATCGTATATGTTCCTCCATCCACTCATGTCACACTCCTTTGTTTCCTTGTTATCACCTTGATATCACCTCCTTTCATCTCTTGTTCCATTTTGGTATACATTGCTCAGTCTTTTCATCATTCTTCTTCTTCTTGACTTGGTGATCCTACTTAACCATCCCCGTCGCATGGAAATATTACTTAAGAGTTCCTCTTAAGAATGGTTTTCCATCTGACCCTTCCACCTCCCATCATATCTTCCTCATCTTTTGTCTCCTGCATCTCATCGTACTCATCCACTCCAACCAACCATTCCACACACTGTATCCAATACAATGTTGTCTTTCTCCTTCCATATCGTCATTGCCGGTTTGGTGATCTTACTTAACTCCTCTGCGGCATGGAGATCTTACTTAAGAGTCCCTCTTAAGCATGATTTATCATCCTGCACTCACCCACCACTCCACATTCTCACCATCTACATTTTCTCATCATTCCCCATCATCACATCCTCTCACCTCCTCTTCCATTCTCACAAACACCACTTCCTACTTGCCCCCTGTTCATCTCCATCATCCCTTTCTTGGTAATCTTACTTAACCGTTGCTTCCCCATTCATTTCATGTCTTGTTTCTTCATTTTTCTCTCATTCATTCTCATCCACTGCATCCTCTCCTCGCCTTCATCTTCCTACACATCATTATCCCTCCTTTATTTACTCTTTCCACTCCATCTTCTAGAGTTCTCCCACATATCTACCCCCATACTTACTTGTCATTGTCATTGATCATCCCCTAACATTATTTCATCATCATCTTCTATTTCCATGCTAATAATTATTGGTGGAATTCTCCTAAAAATCACTCATCCCCATTCCGCATTGCTACCGGATCCTTTTCTTTGACCCCCTCCATTCTATCTTCATTCCTTCCTTTGTGCCCTCTAATCATTATCGGGGACTTCTCATAACGTCCCTTCATTAGCATTCCCCTTCTATTCCTCTTTTACTTTCTCGCATCATCTTACCTTTTGTCCCATCCTTTTCTCGATCATTATTAATGGATTTATCCTAACATCCATTCGCTGGCATTGCCTCTCCTATCCCTTCCTCTCTTTTTCTTGCCACCTCTCCATCTTTCATTCTTCCTTGCCAATTTCTTCACTTGTCTTCATCATGCACCCTCTCTCTATTTTCTCATCATCAACTTATCCCCATCTCATGCATCTCTACATATTTTCCAATCCATGTCATTCCTCCCCTCAAGCTTCTCTTTACGTTCCTTATGCTTCTCACTCTTTATCGAATATATTCGCTTCTTGGTTCCTTCATACTGCATAATTTTCTTCGTTGTCTTTTTCTCCTTTCTCGATCCTCATCTTATTTCACTTCCTCTATATTGTCTTCCTCCTCATTTTACCTCACACTTCCTTCTTACTTCCCCATCAATAACCTGACTCTTCAGCGTTGTCCCATCTTTTTTATCATCTCACCATCCACATGCATTTCCATGCATCAATTCTATATTATTTGCCTTGGATTTCCTCACTATGATCTGGTTCCTTCAATTTTATTTTCTTTATCATCTCTTTCATTTTCCATTACTTCTTTACCTTCCTCTGCTTCATCCTCTGTCACACCTTTTGTTTTAAATAACTCTATCCCTTTGTCATAATTTCACCATAACCTCACCTCCAAGTTATAAATATGGGTTTTCCCCATCTTTCAAGGACCGAAAAATCGGAAGGGGAAAAAGACTATTCTGTAAGTTTGAGGTCAAGGCTAACCTTTTCCATTGTTAGAAGTTAGAAGGTGAGGAGTGTGGGATAAATCTTTGCCATTGTTCATTATCTTGCCATCATGATGCCCATTTCATCTCCATATCAGAGCACAAGCTAAGTCCCTCGTTATTTCAGTTACTTGTCATTTTATATTCCATTATTTCTGCATGATATCTACTATTCATGATCTATTGCTATCTTGTTAGACACGGGGTTGACATCCTCCAAGGAGTTAACATCCTCTTGGAGCAACCGGGACTATTCGGAAACCCCCACATATTGTATCTAATCACATCTGTTTAGTTTTGTAGATATATCTTCTTTGTATCACACATCTATCTTCTCTCGTGCCCGTAGATCCACATCTGCATATGAGGTTCTAAGCCCACCATCATTCGAAGTTTCTAATGGCTTCCAAGTGTCGGAATTCACCCGTGCGAGAATGAGGTTTCTGTGCAAACGTATACATCATCAACTCAACTATGGCATCGAAGACTTGGACATGTGAGTTTTGGCTATCTTGACACACTTCGTCGATACGACATGGTTAGGGGTTTACCACCTCTAAAAAAGGTACAGATAAATGTCAACATTGTTTGGTAGGAAAAAAATAGAGCACCATTCAAACATAGTACATTTCGAGCTAAGGAAAAACTTGACTTGGTGCATACCGATCTGTGCAGACCAATGAGACCTAGCCACTCTGGGTTTCAATATTTCATGCTCTTTGTTGATGATTTTTCAAGAAAAATGTGGATATATTGTCTTTCTACGCAAATAAGAAGCTTTTGAAACTTTCAAGAAGTTCAAATCCCTTGTTGAAGCAGTATAGAAGGAAAATAAAAATAGTTCGCTTAGATCGAGTGGGAGAATACATCATCAATGAGTTCAACGGTTTTTGAAACACATGACATTCGTCATCAAATGGATCCTCCTCACACACCACAAAAAATGGTGTTGTTGATTTGTAAAATCATACTATCATGGATATGGTGTGATGTATGATTGATGATGCAGGTTTATAATTTTTTTTTTTTGTCAAGCATCTAAAACAACATATCTATTTACTAAACAGAGTTTCCACTACAACTCTTGATGGAGTAACACCACAAGAAACATGGTCGGGGCATAAGCCATGTATTTCACACCTTAGATTTTTGGATGTAAAGCAAGTATGCACATTCCTAAGAAACAAATAACTAAGCTTGATATGAAATTAGAAAAACTTATCTTCTTGGGATACAATGATGAAGCACTTGTCATAGAATTATGAATCCAAGAAAAGAAGGGTATACACTAGTCAAGATGTTGAGTTCTTTGAGAAGATAGAAGTAGATGTTCCTTCCATACATTCACGCGATGGAAAAATCATCCCTACAAATGAAAAAGAGGATGGTAATCACTTTGATGATGATAGTGATGATGGGGAAGATAATTAAATTCAACCTCCCATAGGAACCACAAAAAGTATGCCTAAATGGTATACACGTATGATTAGAAATGAAAAATTAGATAGTGTCCTAACACATCTACCAATGGAATGAGGACTCACGGTATGGCTCAAAATGAGGTCAATATGGCCTTAATGGGTAAATTTGTTGAAACTATTGAGCCTTCCTCGGTTTGAGAATCCATACAATATAAACCTTGGAAAGATGCTCGGATGCGAGAATATAAGTCACTTATGAAAAATAATACATGGCAACTTATAGATCTTCCACCAGGAAAAATCGAGATGTAGATGGATCTTTTAAACGAAGTACAAATCGAAGGAAAAATTGATAAACATAAGGCTAGACTAGTTGCTAAGGGATATGCTAAAAAAGAAGGCATTGATTATGAGGAGAATTTTGCTCCCACAACTAAGATAAAAACTTTTAGGTTAATATTTTCTCTAGTTGCACAATTTGGTTGGAAAATACACCAAATGGATGTGAAAAGTGCCTTTCTTAATGGTGATTTACAGGAAGAAGTTTACATGACTCAACAACAAGGTTTTGTCATACCATGTAAAGAGGAAAAGGTATGTAAACTCATAAAATCACTATATGTCCTAAATCAGTCTCCTGGGGCATGGTGCATAAAAATCAATGAGCATCTCATTCAACATGGATTCAACAGGATTCCATACGATTCTAATCTCTATCTCAAAAATCAAGGGGGAGATAGTGATCATTGTAGAATATGTCATGATCTAGTCATCACCGGAGGATCGGTGAGAATGATTAGGTCAACAAAGAAAGATCTAACACGATCATTCAACATGACCAATCTTGGGCTTCTGCATTATTATCTTGGACTTGAAGTTTGGAAAAGAGAAAATCATATCTTTGTGTCATAATTGAAATACGCTAAGACAATGCTTGAGAAATTCAATATGATGGATTGTAAGCCATTTTCCACACCTATGGAGACAAGACTTCAACTATCTTGAACAAATCCATCACCACAAGTAAATGTAACTCTCTATCGGTTGATCGGGAGTCTCATCTACTTGACTTACACTAGGCCGGATATCAACTATGCAGTCAACTATCTTTCACGGTTCATGTAAGAACCAAGAGTTTTTCACTAGAAAGCAATAAAGTGATACTGAGGTACATAAGAGGAACTATGGACTATGGTCTAGAATACAAGAAGAATAATAACTTCTTCTTGACAGGATATTCAGATTCAGATCATGCAGGAAACATAAATGATAGGAAATCCACTTCAAGATTTGTATTCTTTTTGGGATTTGGACCGATATCTTGGGGAGTAATAAGCAGACTTATGTTTTAAGGTCCTCCATAGAATTGGAATATCGTGCAATAGGTGGAGCTGCACTGAAGTGATATGGCTCCGATGTATACTTGAAGGATTGGGAGTACCACAGAAAGATCTAACTATCCTACATGTTGATAATGAAGGAGTAGTAAAACTTGTTCGAATCCAGTTTTTCATGAGCGCACCAAACACATTGAGGTGCAAGTACATTTCATTCATGAACATGTTTAGAACAACAACATCCAACTCCAATATTGCCCAATAGATATGCAACGTGTAAATGTCTTCACAAAGTCACTTGCTTGAGGTAAATTTGAGGGTTTTAGAGAATTTCTCTCTGTTCACTTGAGACCATGCTTGAATTAAGGGGGAATGTTAGGAATAAAAATTAGCTTAATTCATCATTAGTTGATATTTGAATAAATGTAATAAGTTAAAGTATTTAATTTAAATACTTTAAACTTATGTCAATAGGTATTAGTTATCCTTAGTTGTTAGTTAACTAAGTGATAGTGTTCTCATCCCAATGTTTGTGGGATCATGTTCTATCTTGCATATTTTGTTCCCGGATGATTTCCATGAGGAGCAATAGGGGTAGTTAGGACAATATGCTATTTCTACATATTTTCTCAGATTAGGTGATTTGCTTCCATATATTGTGGATGAGATAGAAGTTGTCCAATATCTATAAATATTGCAGCTCTCTCATTTGTTTGTAATGCTTGATTTCATATTAATAAAATTATGCAAGCATCGTCTTGGTTTCTGTAATTAAATCTAGGTTGCAGAGATAAGATATACAAAATTAGGGCACTTATCCAAGCAATTACAATCAATATATTTGCTTTAATACTAAAAATAGATCTAATTCCCGTGAGTTAATTAAAATACCCACACATAGGTAACCGATGCCGGTTAGCCCTAACCGATGCTGGTTCCTCCTTGCCTGACCGATGCCGGTCATAGGTGATCGATGTCGGTCCCTCTATAACCGATCTTTGGTCCCTCCATAACCGATGTCGCCATTCTTTGTATTTTCCAAAGCAAGTTTCATATTGCATGCTAATACAAAGTAATTAAGCTCCACAACTCAACAACTATCTCGAGTATTACCAAGTCATTTAATTCAAAATCTATGTCAAGTTTTATTTTCAAACTCTTTTCATTTTACTTTTAAATTTTAGGCATCTTTCATTAGATTGCCTCCTAACTTCATCCAAATGAATAAGTTGATTAATTCTATCTGCAAATGGGTCAATCTCATCAAAATATACCTCTTGCAGCAGTTGGAAAGTGGGAAGCTCTAAGTTGATAGGCATAATAACATGCATACTATAAACCGACTCGAATATGATCCCACATGTTACTTTTTTGGGAGTAAATATGTCTACCCAAATAAAAAATCTCAACTTCTCTTCCCACTTCTTGTTATTCAGTTCAAGAGTCCTTTTGACTATTCCGATCGGTTTTTATTACTAGATTCAACTTGACCATTTCCTTGGGTATAATAATTAGATGAGTAAGCTAAATTTATGCCAAAACTAGTCACAAATTTTCAACAAAAGGACAATCATGACACATAACGTTATCAACAACAATCTTGTCGGCATCCCAAACCTTGTGATGATATTAGTTTGTAGGTAGTCTATCACCACTTTGTGGATGACATTCTTGGTTGGGATGGCTTAAAATCATTTGGTGAAGTAATCATTTGCCACTTTAGACACCTAAATCTAACTACATAGTTTTAATACTAAAATTGCACTAATTATCCTCTTTCCCATCATTTCATTATAATGAGTGATTTCTCGTTAATTAGCTAACATTCTCTTCATTTTGGTAAATTAACAACACTTTGTTAGTTATAATCCTCTTTTAATTAATTAATTAATCATTATTAATTAATTAAGTCTTTCAATCTTGTATTTAACTAATAAACCTTCTTATTAGTTAAATCCCCTTTCAAACCCTTCAAATTCTACTAATTTCCTTCTAAATCATCTCCAAATGGCTTCTTAAGCTTATTTTGGCCTATTAATTAATCCTAGTTGATTAATTAAATCACCCCAACTCCCATGAGTTGCTAATATTTAATTAATCTCTTCTAATCATACTTATCCCTTTCTAATTCTACTTTACCTTTATCCCACATTCACTAGGTTGCAAGTTTCTCCAAAATTGGAAATCTATATAAAGAACCTAGTACACCTTGTCCAAACTTACACCATGTCCTTGTAAGACATTTGCATATGATAAGAGCATTTCAATCTTGGAAGGCTTATTGATCAAGCAATTTTTCCCTATTCTACTTGGCTAAGAGTAGTAAGAGAAGAACCAAAAATGACAATTAAGCCATATTGGTGAGATCTCTTCCTCTTCCATGGAGAATTTACTTTGATCGCACATGGTTATGTTCGGCTCACTAAAGGAGTATCTACAATTACAAAGCACATCCAAATATCAAATGATTGGTTTGCATTTAATGTTTAATGTTTGATGCACATCAATACATCTTTTCCTTTCTAGCTTTATCATGATGTTTATTTTTTGATTAACTAAGTTAGGAATCTACTTGGTGTTAGTTTCCTTTTATTAGCTTGGATTAATTCAATCACATGCATACATATGACACACATGATGGGAAAATAATTTATCTCATGCAAATTCTTTGTTTTTATTAAGTTTCATTTTTCTCATTTGCATGCTAACCCTTTTTGAATATATTGACATAACTTGTGTTTCTAAGCATGTTTTGTTGAGTTTGCATGTGTTTGTTTTGTTGATTTTGCATGTGTCGATTCTTCCCAGACGTATAAAGGAGGTGAAGTACTGTCAAAATTGGATCTTGATAAGAAAAATTCAAGCTTTCTCCATGTTTTCATTTTTAGAGCTTCATTTTTCATCATTTTACATGCTAGTTTTGTCAATTTGTTGAAAATCTTAAGTTTTTTGAGCATGTATGTTAGTGTTTGATAGTGTTGAGTCTTATTTGCACATATTAAGGAGGTGGGTTTCTGTCAAAATGAGATCTTGATGAGAAAAAATCAATCTTTCTCCATGTTTTCATTTTTAGAGCTTCATTTTTCATCATTTTACATGCTAGTTTTTTCAATTTGTTAAAAATCTTAAATTTTTGAGCATGTATGTTACTATTTGATAGTGTTGAGTTTTTTTTGCACATATTAAGGAGATGGATTGATGTCAAAATTGAATATTGGTAGGAAAAATTTAATCTTTTTTTTTTATTTTTTGGGACTTTTTTGACATTTTTTTAGTAATCGGTTTTAGTGCATACCTGTGAGTATAAGAGCATATGCGTAACCTATCTTCTAGAGATCATAACTTTTGCTCCATAACTTGAAATGACTCCATTTTTTTTTTCGCAAAGGAAAGGTCTTGAGGTGAACTATGCAATGAACACATAAATTTGGGATTTAGACTTACAAAAATGTAGGGTTTCATTTATTATAAAACTAGTCATTTTCTTTGCATGTTAGATTTGTTTTAATTTGATCAACACCACGTATGCTCTTCTCTTGTGCTTTCGAGTGACCTTGAGAATCAAAAATGGATATGATTATGGATATTATTCTAAAATTATGGTTATCATTTGTTTATAAATGGTGTTAGCATTTTAAATATTTGTTGAAAATCTCCTTTTTGTTATAAATTCATCTAGGATCACGTATGCTCTTTTTTTGCGCTTTCAAGTTATCTTGAGAATTAGAAATGTAATGATTTTGGATGCTTTTATAAATTTTGGTTGTCATTTGGAAATATGGATAATACTTGATATTTTGATAGTTTGCATGGAAACACAAATCATTTGAGTCATCATTTAAAAATCAATTTTTTATTACATACTTAAATGCTTTGATTAGGTTTGTTTTTCCATTTGCTTAAGTTAGATCAAGCGTCATGTAAGCTCCTCTTATGCAATTTCGAGTGATCTTGAGAATTAAAAGTGACATTGACTTTCACAATAACATTTTGGTTTACGTGGAAAAAATCATCATTTAAGTTGTTTAAAAAAAAATAAATCTTTCAAAGTGCTTAATTGTTTTTATTAAAGTTTTCTCATTTGCTTAAGTTGGATCAAAAGTCACGTATGCTCTTCTCTTGCATTTTTGAATGATCTTGAGAATAAAAATGACTGCAATCCTCTTTCTAAACATTTTGGTTTGCATGGAAAACTACTAATATTTTGGTACATGACCTTTTCGCTTGTCAAAGAACAAAATCAAAACATTTACTGATACATTGTGTACAAGTTGCCAAAGGCGTTAAAAACCACATTTTAAATCAAAGATAAAAACAAACCATTCATTTACACTATATTTGCAGTTCGGATAAGGGTTGAAACCCGTCCACTTTAAACTATGGGAAGTATCTTGGCTTAATCCATAAAACTCATTATGAGGATTACCACATGAACCCCAAAGTAGTCAACACATTGAGGTAACTAGTTGATGAAACAGAAGTGCCCCATCACCTACTTGACTAGAAAAACCCATGAGGAGTGTTAAATGTTGTCCATATGAGGCCTCGTTCATTAATTTGATTGTGGGTTAATGGTACTTTGTTTAGAATTTATTATAAAAAGTGTACATCTCCTAGACAAGCTATTGGCAAGTGTTGAGAACAAAAGCCTAGGGAGCCATTTGACATTGGGGCCAACTTTACCATTATCCAAATCGAGAGTTTCAAAGAGCCATTACAAAGAAAGACTTCCTTGGAGTCAAATTTTTTTCTTTCAAATAAGTCAAGATTCCATCAAGTTGCACCGCGTGATCTTTCATCACGAATTTTACAACGTAAAACTTTGTCCTAGTTTCTACCTTGTTATCAAATAAGGTGAAACTCGCTTAAAGTCATGCGCCACATATTTTCATCACCAATCATAAATTATCTTGTTATTTTTGGCATTATTGGTCAAAAGAAAGCAACTCAAAGTGCTGCCAAAATTGTGTCCACCACTTTTGCACCCACTTAAATTCATTTTTCCTTAAAAACTTGATTTAAGTGTTGAAAGTGTGTTGGTACGCATTCAAATTTTGGTAGTTTGTCTTAAAACCAACATTGAGATGTCTCACTTATAGAAATATATCACCTTGATCTCACTTTGCGTCATTACATTTCCCACATTATATCAATCCATTTTTGATACTTACATCTTATTTTCTTAAACTTGATTTAAGTGTCCAAATTGTATTGTTACATTGCTCACATTATATCAACCCATTGTTATACTTAAACCTTGTTTCTTTCAAACTTGGGTTGAGTGTTGAAGGTACATTAATACACTTCACACCTTGTGAAAATACCTTTTTAATACTTACATCTTGTTGTCTTAAACTTGATATAAGTGTTGAAATTGTATTGCTCACATTTATATCGGCCATTTTTGGGACTTAAAAACTTATTTGTATTAAACTTGATTTAAGCATGAAATTTGCATTGTTATATGCCGTGAAATTCATATCAACCCCTTTTAATACTTAAATATTGTTTTCTCAAAACTTGATTTAAGTGTTGAAATTGTGTTGTTGCATTTCTAATCAACCATTTTGATTATTCACACTTGTAACTTATTTTCCAAACCTTGCTTGATTGTCAAAATTGTGTCATTACGATGCCTGTTTTCCTTAAATTCCCTTTAGAAAATCACATGAGCATCCCCATATTTGTAAAATGTCTAGTTGGTCATTGTTATGTTGTTCGAATCAACATGGAACTTCCTTCCATCTGAAGGAGTTCAATCTAACTATCTAGGTCTAGGCATTTGGTCCCAACAATACCAACCATGACTATCACATGATTCCTCACACTTACGACAACAGGGAACCTAGGTTTCGACATTCACATCAAAATATTCCCATCATGACTAAACCTTGATTGGTGTAGACACAAAATCACACACTTTGGGTAATTATTTAGTCCCGATCTCATACTACTATTCATATGGTTCTTAAGTGAAAAGAGTACTAATCAACCCATGTATTTGGCCATCTTGCATTGTTTTCTGTTACTTTCGATCTTGCACCCATACTTTCCCAATCTATACTTTTATATTAAATTTTCCCTATTTCTATTGACAGGGGCACCCAGCCTGATTTGGGCGCCCAGTGCACCCTAGTCCCCTCTGGGCGCCCTGATCCTCTTTGCAATTTCCTCTCACTTTTTGGGCACTTTCTAGCCATTTAAGCTTCTTATATTTTTGGTGGTCAGCCTTTTTGGGGTTAATTATGAAATTAAAGCAAGAGAAATATATAAATATAAATTTATGAGACCATAATGAGGGACCAAACACTAAACACTTACTATCACCACCTAAGGTTGCATCCATCAAGGCTTTTATTGCTCCATTTGCATCCATCTAGCTCCATCACAAGGGACAAAGGATGGTTTTCTGCATCACACTTCATAGGAGGGGAGTTTATTCTATTCCATGCACACATTATCTACATTCTACATCTATTTATTTCTCACTACTCACAAAGTACGACACACACAAGAGCACCTAGGGAAAAATTCCACACACACACACAAAACTACATTGGGTCTCGTATATAGTGTAGTGCTCAGGTGATAAGTCCACCATTGTGGTGGCTGAGGAAAGTATGACCCCTTCATATGCATGTTTTTAGATTTTTGATGATTTACTTGGGGTTTTTCAGTGTGATTGTTCATTACAAGTTTATAGCAACAACAACGAACTATTTATGACATACACATGAAAAACGTAACGAAGGCTTCACATCATCTAACAACACTATAAAGTTGTCTTTCAAACCTCCGTGCATAGACCAAAGCACCCAAATTGTAGACCAAGGTGCCCCAAGCACCCTAATCCATTTTCTAGGTGCCCCAATCCTAGCTAGATAGCTCGGATCCATATTTTCTCGAGTTATTGTGGTGACAGCTTCCACCTCCTCTTTCATCCGGTCTCTCTACAACACACTCCCCATGACATCTACGAATTAGCTAAGGCTTTCTTAAACCTCTTTACACATTAGGGTTTCAAATCTTCATAGCTTAGTTGCTTGGGTTATTTCCTTTATTTATTTATTGCAAACTTGTATTAGATTAGGTGAGGATATTACATTTTATCATAATAATTTTGGTGAACCCATACTCGATCTTCATGCTTTTAGGATCCTCATTATTTGCTTATCATCCTAGAGTATAGTCATCATGAGTATCTAAATCAATGATTACTTGCTTGCAAATCCCGATTAGAGTCTTGCTCTCTGAGACATTAGAACATGGTTGGATCACATATGGCTAGATAGAAGTAGGATGACAAACAATTACTCGCCTTGCCTACCGTGGCGTAAAAATATGGGGTAAGGGGTGACTCTCATAGTATATAATATATATAGGTATCAAGGAACACTTGATAGTCCTCTATATTCTCTGGGGGCATTGAAATCAATGCTCCCTATAGATATCCCATGCATATGGCAATGCAACACCTTACTATCCCCTCTCTATGGGGGAAAAATCTTCTTACTACTACTCGCATTCCTATAGATATGCATCTAGACTCAATCTATCATTCATTTGTTGATGCATTTTATCAACACATAACATTCAAATCTAATCCTCCTGCTGATCTTAACACTTTTGAAAATGACCCACCCTTGCATATCATGATTCATATTTACAACTCAACTTATCATGATTGATAATGGATTTAAACTCATGATTGATAATGGATTTAAACTCAACTTATGTCCCATGACATTCATTGAAAATTTAGGTCTTTCTTCTCATGATGTTAATCCATCTTGTCTTTCATTGCGTGCATATGATGGTTTTGTTCATCCATGCATTGGTCACATTACATTACCTATTACTTGTAGGGCTAAAAATTGTTAACACTATGTTCTTTGTCATCGAATTTCCAGTCTCCTATAATGTTTGCTTGGTAGACCATGGCTCCATGCCATGTAAGTGTTGTTTCTACTGTACATCATTGTGTCAAATTCATACATGAAGGCATTAAATATACTATTTTTGTGACCATGACCCTTACAAATATTGTGACCGAGATCCTAATACTACTCTTCCTATTCCATGCACTGATACTATAAATGATCCTCAACCTATGGATGAACCACCTCATTTTCCATCACTTGAAGGTGCTTATTTGTGTGATAGATACTATTTCTTCTGGCACACCATCGCCTCCATGTGCTAATACTACTACTATGATTCTTTATTAGGGTTCTGTCTAATCTATGGACATTGCTCTATCCCCTACACCTTCACATGCACCACCTCCATCAGCATGCCCACCATTTACATGGATTCTTTCATGAATGATTCATATTGGGAACATATTCTATTTGATCCTACTTGCAATGTCACTATATGTTCACATGATGGTCTAGCTCAACTCGGTTTCACTTTTGAGGACCTCTATCCTCCTACTCACCATCCTCATCTATATTATGGCTTCATCACTATTATTGCTGCTTATGGTTTACGTGTCTTCCATCTTATAGTCTATCTATCGTGCACTCCTCACTCTTCTCCACTCACATTAGGGCAGTTTGACTCACTTATATAGGAGGTACACTCGAACCCGATCATATGGATATCTCATTTGTCATTCCCTTCAACCATGTTTTCATTTGTAACAACTCTTTCCTGGTATACACAAAATATCACTCGTTATGCACATGATTTTTTTCTTCCTCCATTCAATGATGAGGAATATGCTATGAGCATGTATCGTTCACACTTCATTGGCTCATTGCAGACGATCAACCCGACACTATAGCTTATCAGGTTTCGATGCATCACCTTATGACTTCAATCCAGACATCGACGATCTTCTTGATGACATCACTGTCCTTCCCATTCCTCATACACTTGGGGGCATAACACTTACCCCCTCTTGTTTAGGAAATAACACACATACATCATTCATCACACTCATAGTAGCATCCTCATTTCCCGATGACACACTCTTGTGCTTCGGTTCACACTTGAATGTTGAGGGCATCCTATACACATGAACCTCACACACGCACATTAGATGCTACACACATCTACATTACACATCGCATGTCCTACACACCACATAACATGGTTTTGTCACTACATATACTACACATTTTACGCATCTTACACATCCACTCATATACGTTGCACTCACTACCCTATGACACACTCTAGTCTCACGGTCCATACTAGACTATTGAGGGTATACATCACAAATGGACCACATCACATCCACACATTCATCAGTCATTCTTTCCATCATGCGACATTCCTAGAATAGTGATATATGCCATAGGCTACATCATCACTTCCACTTGCATCATTTAGTAGTATATGCTTGCTGCATCGCCACTCATTCTACTCATATCAGTAGTGATAAATTCCATAGGCTACATCCTAACTTACTATAGCATCATCATTACCAATTTTGATCATCATTTAGTGATATACACTTTAGGCTAAATCATCACTCCTTCAATCATCTTGTCATGATATATGCTTAGGCTACATCATCACACACACTTCATCTCTATGTCACATGTCATCACCACACATTCACTACAGCGCACTACACACAACACATGGTTCGACCATTTTATGATGAAACACTCTCGTTTATGGTTCATTCTTGACTTGAGGGGGCATAAACAAATCAACCTCTTGCATATAACTCCATTCACTCGGGGCACAAAACTCATAACATTCACTATGCATTCCATTCCATCCATCCACCGTATGCTTATATATCTTGGTCACACTTAGTTTTGCTTACATTTTCTTGTACATGTTCATCTTATTACACATGCTAGATAGATTTCTTATATGTCATTCTCTTTACTATTCACACATGTGTGTTCACTTACTTTTCTAGTGTGATCACAAATACAAAGATTTTACTTGTAGCATGGATGCTTGGTGCACTACCACGATCCACAATGGCTCTGGGACATTCACTTTCATACACTACATGTGATATTGTTTCATTTTTTCTTATAACACACTACTTTATCAATTATAAATGCTTTTCACATACAATTTATCTTTCTAATATGCTAACAGTGCTTCATGTGTAGCAATTGTTTTATGATTACTTACTTACCATGGATATCTATTTATTTACACTCATTTGTCTCTATTTGTCATTGTATGCGGGCCTTACCCTTTATTTTGTGTGCACACTTACTTGTTTGTATGTGGCCACTACGACCTTGAGTATCTTGCGACATCGTGAGTGATGTCCCATGTTTGGAACATATTTTTTGTGGCCTACATTGCCTTCTTGTGTGTTCTTGCTTACACATTATTTTTTAGCTTACACTTTGTCTTATACATGCATGGTTGTCTTTGTTTGTACTAACACTTGTCTCCTAGTAACTTGTTTGCATGTGCCTTGGTTTCTACCAAGCACATTCCCTCTGCAAGGAATATTTTTAGTTTCAGTGGTTGGTCCTCTCTTTGGGGCCACATTCTCCTACAACAACATCACATGTGCCCCCAAAGAGGGGGGCATAATTTGGGTGAATCAATCACCCCAAATAGGGTATACACAACACAATACTGTACAAGCTTAAGTTTTCAATTTTTGTCCATGAAACAAAGTGGGTTACACAAATGTGGGTTCAACATACCTACAAAACTCCATACACAATGAATTTTACAGGGCATATTGTCTTTAGCATTCTAGGGATCAGTTACATGTTAGAGGATAAACCAAACCTTTCTCTATACATTACTTTGGCTAGTGGCATCAGATCGCCCAAAAAACCAGACAATACAAAGATCTCTTCGCTTTTGGGAAAAAATTATTGGTTGGAGGATAAATAAAATTTTTCCTCCCTACTCTTCTTTGGCTAGTGGCGTGAGATCACAAAAAAACTCATACGACATTGACAAGATCATTTCTACTTCCTTTTTCTCATCATAGATTAGGTACACATGTTCCTTGTTCATTTTTCATACGTTCATTACATGCTTTTTACATATATACATGCATATTTACACACATTTTTATACATATACATGCGCATTTGACTACTTGAACCTCTTCTCTTTTGTAGGTCCATCCGTATGGGAAGAAAATAGTCAACATCACACGCATCGACACTAACATGCAAGTACATCACATACATCAACATCTACACACATGTTTTCGCACTAGGTTCACTCTTATCACATTTTTTACACTTTTTCATCTTTAGTCTTCACACTCCATATTTTTGTTATTACAACATGATTTGTCTAGTTCCTCGGCATGCTTTCTACATCAATCTACATGGATATCGTGGTATGCATCTCTATCTACTTTATGCTACTGAGCGTTTCACTCACCAACATAAAGTGGGGAAAATGTAGACACAAAATCACACACTTTGGGTAATTATTTAGTCCTGGTCTCATACTACTATTCATATGGTTCTTAAGTGAAAAAGAGTACTAATTAACCCATTTATTTGGCCATACTTGCATTATTTTCTATTTAAACTTTCGATCTTAACCCGTATTTCCCGATGTACTTTTATATTACATTTTCCCTATTTTCTGATGAGATGCCTAGCCACGACTGGGTGCCCTAGGTGCCCTGGTCCCCCTGTGGGTGCCATGACCATCTTTGCACTTTCCTCTCACTTTTTGGAAACTTTCTATCCATTTGATCTTCCTATCGCTTTTGGTGGTCAACCTTTTTAGGGTTATTTACAAAATCAAAGCAAGGTAACCATATAAATATAAAGTTATGAGACCATAATGAGGGACCAAGCAATAAGCACTTACGATCACCACCTAAGGTTACATCCATCAAGGATTTTATTACTCCATTTGCATCCATCTAACTCCATCACAAGGGACAAAGTTTTATTTTCTCGCATGACACTTTATAGGAGGGGTTTATTCTATTCCATGCACACATCATCTACTTCTACATCTAGTTGTTTCTCAAGCACTCACAAAGTATGACACACACAAGAACACCTAGGCACAATTCCACACACACACAAAACTAAATTGGGTCTGAGATGTAGTGCAACACTTAGTGATAAGTCCACCATTGTGGTGGTGAGGAAAATTTGACCCCTTCATATGCATCTTTCTTTTTTAGGGTTTTGATGATTTTTTTAGGGTTTTGCAGGTGATTCTTCATTACAGATTTATGGTGACAACAATGAACTAGGTGTGACATACATGTGATAAATAACGAAGGCTTCACATCATCTGATGACACTATAAAGTTGGATTCGAACCTCCTTCCCATACTAGTGCACGTTGATTGCACTGGGGTTCCCTAGGTGTGCTAATCCCTTTTCTAGGTGACCCATTCTAACTAGATAGCTCAGATCTACATTTTCTCAGGATCATGTGTGATGGTTTCCTCCTCTTGTTCAACCGGGTCTCCACTGTGACACCCCCGTGACATCTACGAATCAACCAAGGATTTCTTAACCCTCTTTACATATTAGGGTTTCATATCTTTATAGATTAGTTGCTTGGGTTATTTCCTTTATTTATATACTCATTTATTTATTACAATATTACATTAGATTAGGCTAGGATATTACTTTTTAGCATAATCAATATGTTCTTCACACTAAATAACCCATGCTATCTTACACTTCACCACAACTTAGGTAAAGGAATTCACATCAAAATATGCCCATCATGACTAAATCTTAATTGGTTTTTCACATCGAGGAGCTCATTCTATTACCCCTTTCCCCACCTTCATCTTATAGTCAGTGGTATGATTATGATGCTTCTAGTTTGTGGTATGATTCTAATTCTCCTAATCATTCGTATCCTTTTAATCCTCTTCATTAGGCATATTCTCCTGATTATTCTAATCCATTCTATTCTTTTGATTCCTTCGGTCTCTCCGAGCCTCATCCAATCAAATTTATTCTAAGGAACAATCAATTTCCTCAATGAAATTTTCCTCTTATAAGGATTTGTGTCACCAAAAATTCTCCCTATCATTCCTCTAATTTGACTCTTGAGTCATGGTCATCCATTTATCCATAGGACCCCTTTATCACCCGCCTCAATGACATCTTACTTGTTTGAAGATTCGTGCAACTCAAAATTCCTCTAATCAATCATCCAATTCAACCCCTATGTTATAATCTACTGGTTTTCTATGCGATCCTCTTCATCTACCGATACTATGCCATCAT
Organism: Taxus wallichiana var. yunnanensis; assembly: GCA_018340775.1. NCBI lineage: Eukaryota > Viridiplantae > Streptophyta > Pinopsida > Cupressales > Taxaceae > Taxus > Taxus wallichiana. Next base: position 850,041,651 of record CM031238.1, on the reverse strand, counting down.
GTAGGCAAACCAATACCAACCTATCCCAAATCCACATCTAAATCCACTCTTGAGACATCTAAATCCAAATATACTTTGTCTCTTGAGTCATCTTCTTCTATCAATCAAAATCCAATCCCTCTTTTCGCCCCCGGTCATTTTGATCATGCCTTACCATATCCTCATCAATCTTCTAAAGACCAATGTTTGCATCCACATCAAACAATTCACAAGAAATGAGGTGCTAAGATATATTTTTGAAGCACTATCAAATTTATTTGTGGGAGAAATAAGGTCAAACCTTCCCATCATCTCCATCATCAAACATATTATCAATCTTCAACACTTGTTGGACCCCTTTCTTCTAATCAACCTAATATGGTCGCCAAAATGACCCATACCGATCGATTTATTTTAGAATGAAGAATAAATTAGGGAATTCATGGGGCTACATGATGAAATTCCTCTAGAGGATCATGAGAAAGGATTCTATTTTTACCTCGATGCATCCACATATTTTGGGGAAGAGGTTGAGTCCTTTGATTAGAAAACAAAGAAAGATCCTAAGATCATCAAACTTGATCCTCCTCTTATTCTTCCATCTTCTCATTTCCTATAACATGGTGAAATGACGGGGTCTATAGTTGATTCCCTTCCTATCTTCTCATCACCCAAAAATTATTTATCTATCACACCTCCTCAATCATAATATCTCATTGGGTCACCTCCGTATCCCTTCATCTTCTTCTATATGTGGGTCACCTCCTAGTCGCCCTTAATCTTCTATTTGCATGGGTCACATCCAAGTAGCCCATTATCCTCTATTCTTGGGCCACGTCCTAAGTAAAGCACATCATATTCTATCTAGGATCACCTCCTGTTAGTCCATTCTCTTCTATACTTGGGCCACACCATAGTATCCCTTCCTCTTCTATCTATGGGACACCTACATGTAGCCCATCATATTCTAGTCTCGGTCCACCTCCTAGCTCGTTATCATCAATTCTTGGGCCACCTTCTATTATCACAATTCATTCAATCCTTGGACCATATCATCCTCATCCATGATATCATCCTTCACAAAACCGTGGCAATCCCACCATCATCCCTACCATTCCTATCATCAATCCCAAACATCTAATTTCTTCTCCCACTTCCCGGATGAACAAAATCACACATCAGCTTGTATGAAACCCAAATAGTTTCTTCATCAAGCTAAGATAAAAAATCCAAAGAGCTTTAAAGCTCCCAAAAAATCAAATAACCCAAAATCTAAAACTCCAACATGATTAAAAAATGCACACCAATGCAACTAGGTATGGTGCAAAGTGCAAAAATATATGGATAGGGAACTCAAGCTTCCACATACAAAATCCATGTTTCAAGATAAGTCACAATCACTTATTGAGTATGATCTCACAACGATCATCGAGATTGGAGATAATATCACTCTTGATAAGTAAAACATCCTAGTCTCCCTCATCAAATAAATCACAAACATCGTTATTGGATCCTATCACACAGATTGACATTGTTGGTCCTAACTTCCTAATAATTCATCTTTTTTCTCTTCGTGGTTTTCCCTTCATGAAAACGCTCAAAATATAAAAAAATTAAAACACAAAAAATCAAAGATACAAAGATAAAACATTGCAATTAGGTATTGCATACACATGGATGTTCTGTTTCTTTCCTTCCTTTATTAATATTCCTCTCGCAAGTCTCCCACCATTTTCATCCCTTTGGTGATCTTTTAGTTGGTCTATTTAGGCTCATTGTGTGAAGTTTATCTCTATGGTATCCATTTGAGCTTGGTCTTTCCTCACCTTAGTAATTTAATGTTAGGAATTAAAGAACAAATATGTGGAAACAATTTCTCAAATCACAACATTAGGAAACTATTTAGTAGATTTGTACTTAGAAATACAACAACATAAATAAATAATGCACAAAAGAAGACAAGACAAGATTTAATGTGGTTCACCCAATGTGGGATATGTCCACCAAGAACTTGCTTAGATTTTACTATCATAGTCTTCTCTCAGTTACAATTGCACAAAAATCACTCATGAACTCACAACAAAATTCCCAAAGATGCTAAACCACATCTAAGACTCCTAGATCTTTTTGATCACTCAAGATATATTAGGATGCCCCTAATACCTCTATTTATAAGATTACAATCCTTCTAGGAAGTTCTATAACCGACCCTAGAAAAGTCATTTGAAAAAGTCATGACTTGAAAAATTCGTGACCTTTCAACTTCTCATGGATGAAAATCTATCATTATGACAACAACCGATTAACCGCTAGTTAACAACAAATACGCAACAATTTTACAAAGACGAAAACAAAAATGACTATAGAATGCTCCTCAAGTCTCCAAAATTAACTGTTCAAACTCCAACGCTTCAATGCTGATTCCGTAAGACTAGAACATGCTCCAAAACCACAACAATCTCCCACTTGAAGATTGTTTCCACTGAGTAAAGTTCTCAACCCTTCATTATCATCCATGAATGCCAACCAAAGTTGAACACAACTTAAATTCTCCTTGTGACCGCCTTGGTCATCATATTCGTAGGATTCTAATGGTATGAATATTTTCCCGTCATGTCCCACAAAGTTAGTTTGCAATACGGTAGGATCATTCGTTATCTCGATGTTTAAGTTCATGATGTATAGATAGAATAACAGGTCATGGCATCATTTCAATTGTATTTGAAATATATGTATTGAAATTTTATACACATCTTGGATGACTATTAGAAAGGCCTAATTATAATATGCTAAATTTTCTAAGGTTACGGGACAAGCTAACATGTAGTTGTTTGACTTGTAAGGTCATCTTAGATATAAACCTACAAGGTTTGGGTTCAAAGACATAAGAAGCCTATGCTGATTCAAACTAAGCATAATGTATTTGTGAACCTATTGTTCTAGAGGCTATGTTTTGGCATTCCCTTAGATATTAAAAAGGTTGTATATCATATCAAATGTGTGAATCCTTAAGACATATAATAAGGAGGGCATTTGAAGTTAGTTCTTAGGATATTATATGTTTTCATAATGTAATTATTTAAGCTAAGGTTGTTGTTCAAAATTGAAAGGGGGTGAGTTGGAACCCCACCACCTTCGTATTATGTACTCACAGTTAATTTATTTGTCTTATTTATTGATCTCCGCCAACCAATTTTTAAGGTGGAGATAAGTCATTTAACTAAGTTCTAGTGTGATGCATGACAAGAAAAAGTGGGGCTTTACTAAATTTGAATGTTAAATCAGTTGGAAAGATAAACTTGGTAGGAAGCTATATGGGCTCCTACATTAATGACATTTACTGTGCATTAAAAGAACCACCAAACTCGAGAAATGCAAGGAAATAGGGTGGTTGTGGTTGTTTCATTCTATGCAAGATTTTCTCAAAATATCTACATGCAAGGAAAAATGGAATTGATTGTTTTTGAGGTGTTTCATGTTGTAAGCAACTATGAGTCATTGGGTAAGTAGTGTCTCCTAGACTCAATAAATATTGTGAAAATGTTATGTTTTGTTGGATGATGGAATTGGCTGCAAGATTTGGGATTTTTAGAAGAAGCTTGGGAACTTATCAAGGAAAGAAAGGATTTGCGTCATAGGCATGATAGGCCCTAACTCATTATTGCATCTTGCTCAATTTAATTATTTCATGAAAATAACTCTGCTCTTCATGAGAAATCACATTTTGTGTTCTGGGTTTTTTGGTTTTGAGTTACTTGATGATCAATTAGTTGTGTTATTAAAATATTACCTAAAACTAGTTTTATATTGTGAATAATCGATTTTTGGTCATTAAGTAAGTCTGTGAGTTAGTGTTGACTGAGACAAAGAGTCTCTTAGCTTTTAGATTTTTACATTTCATTTTATATATGGATTTGATTCAAGTATACTTTTGAATCTGGTTATTAGTCATTTAAAAAAATGTCTTCTATTGATATGCATGTATGTGAACGAATTTATTAAATAATATGGAAATGATATTAGTTGTTGGGTGTGTATTATTGGTTGAAATTTGGTTGTCTTCTTACCTACAATTTAGTAGAAGTTGTCTAGGTTAATACCCACAAGGAGATATTGTTTGAGGGTTTAATAGAAGCTCTGTTTGTTGACTTCAATCTCATCATTTTAAGCTTAGTCTTATGAAATATTTTGATACTTTTCTTGTTAATACAGTTAGACAACAAGATGGGTTTTGTTTGTTTTCTTTGCATAACTTTGGATTTTGTATCAGTCTTTTGATTTGGTCAAGATGACCATACTCTGTGAGTTTGGCTTGGAGACTTTTAGGACTCGATTGGAGTCGAAACCCATTTTGGGCCTTACCATTTTTAAGTTATAAACCCCTCTCCTATTTGGGTTGTCGACAGCTCTTGATTTTTAACACAAGGTCCATATTGGTCAAATAGTAATTGCGACTGGGTTATTATTGGATATAGATCCATATCGGATCTTGTGTGAGTTTTAATTCTTCTTGAAATCCCAAATTCATTTTCTTGTAGGATCACACCGGTGACTAAACTTAGGATATTGGAAAATTATTAATAGGTAATTGTGGTTCTTCTCATCTCACTGTATCCGTCGATTTTGTGTGTTGTGCTTAAAAAAGAGAACAATCTATTCAAAAATGACTCCTTCAGAATAAGTCAAGAGTTTTGATCAATCTCGAATAGGGTCTTAGACTCAATCTATGATGATGATGTTACTTCCTTTGTCTCCTTGTACTTTAATTAGATTCGAGATGGTTTAGGTTGTTATAAAGTCTTGTTGAGCTTTCTTGATTTATTGGAGCTTGAGAGCATCTCAGATCTCACTATCTCACCACCATGTTTACATTTGTTTCCTTTAAGGATTGCAAGGTAAGGTGATTTTGGTGATGTGAATTTAGTTATCGTCAATATGAGAATATACCACGAGTTGTTAAAATCATGCTTACTATTTTAGTGTAGCTTAGATATGTCGTAAATGGGTTTTTCATTCATAACTACTACCTCATTTGGTGTGAGTGTCGACTATATAGTTTAGCTTCATGTACTCAACCTTCCATTGATTGTCGATTATCACGATAATGATATTATCTCTCTTCTTCAATATAACATTAACAATTCCTTCTATAATAAGTAAGTATTCATGTCATTACTGTTTAGTACTGACTAGACATAGGGTAATGTTGTGAATCTTGTTGACTGTTATGTTGTGAATGATGTGGATTCCTTTGATTGTATTGATGAACTTGTAATGGTTCTATCGGTTGGTTGTTGATCTGTAGTCATCAATAGTCCTTGAATAAGTGGTATAAATTAGATTATGTTAAATAAGTTCTAGTCTTATAATTGAGAAATTATATGACTGCAACTTATAGATCCTAATCTATTTTAGTCTTGTGTGATTTTATTGACTATCATTGTTGATTGTGATACTTAGTTAAGTATGATTATTATATTTCGAGTAAATGATTTCAGGAATGCAAGTATGGGATTGCATGACTGAAATCATGTTACTCTTGTTCTTCTATTTATGAAAATTATTGATTCATTGTACATGACGTGCCTTAAGTAACTAAAATTATTAGTGAAAAATAGTTGTGATAAAGTGTACGACTAAAATTGACTTCTTTCATGGTTCATTACCTTGGTTGTTCTTTACATGCTTAAGAAATAATTTTTTACCTTCTTAGAACCGTAATATTATTTCATTAAAAAGTAGAGTTCTTTTTATGAAATTATTAAGTAGAGCATGCTTATGAAGAGTTAGTGCTTATCATGCTCAATTCATGTGAACTGACTCATGCTAACAATTTTGCAGATGGACATCATGAAAGAAGGATGACATATATAGTTTCATTTATTCTTTTGATCGAAGAAAGTTAAATGGGATAATTGATTATGGTATTCCTAATTGAATTACTTCGTTTGGAAATGAGAAAGGCCCTTGGCCATTTAATGTAATTGTTTTAACTTTGAAAGGAAAGATTATGATCATTCTTATAAACATGAGTTAATACTTATTTCTAGGAATGTAATAAAGTTTGATTTCTTATTACAATATCTTGATTGAGAAGTGATTGATTGGAAAATGATAAATTTATAATTTTGCATTTGATAAAGATAGGTAGTTTGTATATATGCTATTGTTCTAATAAGAATAAGTATAAATCAAATAAAGTGCTACAAAACATATATGTGTGAATATTATTATGAAGGAAATTAAGTTATGAAAGGGTTGCTTGTATATGGCACTTATGTATTAACTAATGAAGTATTTTATACTTGAAAGTTAGAACCAAGTTACTAGTGGGTGATTACCTATGAAAATTATGAATTATATCAACCTGTTAGGACTATATGTATTAATTTCATCAAGTGATTGTGAATAGGATATACTTAACTGGTGAAAAGTGTCTTGTAATAATATTGTCTATCTTAATGGCCGCTGCTAAGTAAGCAGTTGGATGACCCTAGGAACTATAATGAGGTTATGATAAGTGAGTACATTCGTGATATAACTAGTTGTTAAATTGAAGTGCTACTAAACCTTATCTAAAGTTGTGGAATTGTAATGTTAAGTTCTTATGAAAGTGATATTAGGTCCCTTATAAGGACTATACATAAATCCCATTAATCAAATGAGCTTATGTTGATATGATATGTAGATATAAGAAAGAATGGTATCCTGTTCGGGAGTTACAATAATGTAATAATATGTGATATGGGTTGATAGTGTATTCTTAATAAGGGTTATTCCATAATGTGTCATTATGAACTTATAAATATGATATTTGGCCTATAATGGAAGAAAAGGGAAACATACTTATTAAGTTAGAAAGGACATGGTAATTGAATCCTAAACCTATGTCGACATTATTATCTCTAAAGTGGACAAGTAAGTGAACATAATAAAAAGATTTTAATCATATGTAAATGAAGTGTTATAAAGGTTATGATAGGAGGAGATGAATTGACAAGTAAGTCACCCAATCTAATATATCAGTTACACCAACCATTGTTATACTTGATGGATATAATAAAAATGAATGCTCTTAATTAAGTTGTAACTAAAGAAAACATTGTGTGCTTAATCAAGTGTTTACTTGTATTGCTAGTATATGATATTTGATAAAAGTATGATACATACCTAAACAATTAGCTATGTATAAATGCACCATCTCTAATAATGTGAAATATAGAGACATTGAATTAGTGCTGCCCTATAATGATATAACTAAATTAGTGGCGTGGTACTTAACTATATTAAAGATAAATGTTTTCTTAATCGATCAAGCTTAGGGTATAATTAATTTTTAATTCTATACTCAAATAAAGACCATTCTCGATCAGCTCTCGCTTTCCTGCTAAGGGCTTAAGAAGACATGTCACCGCCTTCCAAAATCAGACCTTGCTGCTTCTCCATCCATTCCCCTGCTGCTGCTCCGGCCACTCACCTCACCTCTACCTCTAAAAGACCGGTCACCAAGGCCTCCAGAAGCTCAACCTTGAGGCTCTTGGCCGTGGAGAAGGAGCCTTTCGAACTAGAGATTGCACATGACCTTCTCCCTATCAGCAGTGCTGGTCCACCAGTGCAAATGGAGAGCTCTTCAAAGAGGTTGGAGGCCTTAGAGGCTGAGATGAAACTGTGAAGGATGAGGTCAAGAACCAAGCTAAACAGAAGGCAAGAAAAGCATGGAGGGGGAGGGGAAAATTGATAATTTTAGATTGAGGACATCTATAAGAAGTCGACCTCCTTAGACTCCCGCTTAGGGAAGGCCAAAACTAGACATGATTACAACATTGCCGCCTTTTAGGGAAATTGAGGAGTTCATTGAGGGTCATGCCAAAAGTGTTTCCAACCTTAGCGGTGTCCTTATCTACATTTGGGCAACCAAAAAGAAAGCAAAAGAACCACGAGGAGCTACAAAACCGATGCATTAATCACATGACAACTTGGGTATGTTTCACGCCCGGAAGAGAGTCAAGACCAAATGCATTGACAAAGCTTCTTAAGTAGTATTGGTTGCTTCACCGCTGCTTCTTTTTTTTTTTGCTGTTTTTTGTCTCTTTGAAGCTTTTTTTTCATTAATATATGATTTTGCTGTTTTGTCTCGCTTTGAGTAGATATGTTTGGGCTACTTCAGCCATTCATAATGTAACACTTGGATCTTGATCCATTCTCTCGATTCTAACTATTCCAGCTCTCAGTGCCTTCTTTTTTTCTCAAGGGTATAGTCCCTTTCAAAAAATATTTGCCAATAATAATAATAAAAAAAAAGACCATTCGATCCCTTCATAAAGGATATTATTGGCATGATATTTAATAAGATGGTAAATAAAATTTGGGAAAATTAAATATCCTTGGATCAACTTAAGATAGGACCTTAGGTATGACTCATTCGAGGTGAAGGTGTCATGAGACCTAGGCTAACCTTTCGTAATTTAATTAATACTTTGTAAACAATAAGATACCATGTTCCAATATAGGAATCTTGGCGGGTTAAATCACTACATCCACTACACAGTCATATCCCTATAATGATGGTTGTCACCATTTGGATACCACTTCTTAGTAGCTATACTGAGTTTCCTCATCAAGAGATTGGATTGTGGCAAGGTATTGCATTAAGTACAAACCTTGTTAGAGTTACAAAGACAGATTGAACCTCACGGATACACACCCCGATATCAATTTATGATGGCTACGGAAGGGAAGTGGTCTAGTAATGAGGTGAATCATTACGAGACACTTACTTTCCCATAGGCATCATAGATGACATAGAGGTACGTCTTCTTACAGGATAATCTGGAATTATACCTTGTATAAGACTTGTAGCTGTTAACAACATCAATGATTGTAGATCCATATAACTGAATAAGTGATTAAGGTGAGATGAAAAATTCCTAATGATGAGTGTGCCATCATGGAATTGAGCATGGCATACATGACTCTGAAACTTTGTGCAAAGTAGTGTAAGATGCTGATTACACTATCATGATTTCACTATGATCTAAGCTGTGAGATGCCTATGGAATTCCTAGGTGGAACCTAGGTAGACACTTAGGTATCTTCACTTAAATATCATATCATGATAAAGGAAAACCAAAGGATACATTTGATGTATTAGCTCATGCGAGTGTTGAGGGAGAGTGAATAGGTTCAATATTCCCTCATGTAGTTGCACATGGTTTATGAAAGTTATCGAAATGGATTACATTAAGGTTTATGTTGGATTTAAATATATGGGTATTTAAATCAGATGCATAAAGTAAGATAATAAAATAAAAATAAAATAAAATTCCTAGATATGAAGTGCCAAAAAGTGGATGTTACATTTCCACTTTCAACTTATCTTCTTCTAAAGCTACCTTGATGAAATGATATCTCAAATTTGAATGTGCTTTAACCTAGAGTGAAAAGAGGAATTCTTCGCTAAATGAATCACACTCGACTATCATTGTGTATTCTCCCAACTTCCCGCTTATGCCCCAAATCATCAAGCAATTTTTGTAGCCAAATCATCTCATTTCTTTCCTTTGTGGTAGCAACATACTCACCTCCGTGGTTGATAAAGCCACTATCTTTGTAATCGTGAAATCCAACTCACCACTATATCACCAATCAGTAACTACATAACTTTGTTGCTCCTCTTGCTTTGTCTAAATATCCTGCCATGTTTGAATCTACATAGCCACACAATGTAGTGTCTGATCCACCAAAACACAATGCTGGTCCCATGGTCTCTCTCATATACCAAAGGATTCACTTCATTGCCTACTAGTGCTCTCTACTTGGATCACTCATAAACCTACTCACTACTCCCATTGCATGGGAAATATCGAGCCTAATACATACCACAACATACATAAATCTCCCAACTAATGATAAGTACGGTACCCCAAACATTTGGATTCTATCCTCCTCGCCTTTGGACTCGGTCCTTTGATAATTTAAAGTGAACCGCCGAGGAGTACCATCCGGTTTAACATCCTACATACTAAACCTCTCCAAGACCTTCTTTATGTACTCTTCTTGAGACAATACCAACTTCCTCTCCTTCATGTTCCGAGTTATTCTCATAGCAAGAATTTATTTTTTTCCACCAAATCCTTCATAAGAAAGGAGTCACCTAGCTTTTTCTTGAGTACCTTTATTTCCCGCATGTTCTTCCTCGCAACAAAATATCATCCACATACAGACTCAAAATAATATAACTACCATCAAGAAAATTCTTGATGTACATGCAATGGTTTGAGTGACACTTGGAGTAACCCTTCTCCTACATAAAACTATTAAACTTCTTGTACCACTACCGTGGAGCTTGTTTTAGGCCATACAAGCTCTTCTTCAATTTACACACTAACCTCTCCTTCCCTTTGACCTCATAACCCTGTGGTTACTGCATATAAAATTCCTCCTCCAACTCACCATGAAGGAATGTAGTCTTCACATCCAACTGCTCTAAGTGTAAGTATTCTACTGCTACTAAACCAAGAACAATCCTAATAGAAGTCATTTTAACAACATGAGAAAAAAATTCATCAAAGTCTATACCTTTCTTTTGTGTAAATCCCTTGACCACCAATCGAGCCTTGTACCTTTTTCGCCTCCATCTTCCTCTTTGATTTTGTATACCCACTTGTTTTGCAATGCTCTCTTTCCCTCGGTTAGATCCATTAGATCCAAAGTCCGGTTCTCCATAAGAGATCTATTATCTTCATCCATGCCCGATCCCACTTCTTCCTAAGCATCCACCGCAATGATTCCTTAAAGAAATTTGGATCTCCATTGTCAAGTGAGAGATAAATAATTCAAAGACAGAGTAAAATGTACAGTTTCCTTCTTACCCTAGAAGACATTCTCACCTCGGGAGTTTGGGCATCTTGATGAGTAGGTTCATGAACCGGCCTGCGTTGGAACATGCTTTTGGACTGAACCGACCCCTTGGACACCTTGCCATCCACAATGTCCTCTAACAATGTGTATTCTTTCTTTGATTCCTCTTTCTATTCCTGCAACTGATCTTTATACATGACTTTTTCATTAAAGACAATATCTCTAGACTGAAATATTTTCTTGTCCTTAAGACTTCAAACATGGAAACCAAAGTCATCCTCACCATATCCAACAAAGGTGCATTTATTAGACTTAGCCTCTAACTTGGTCCTATCATCTTTATCAATGTGAAAAATACCTCACATCTAAATACTCTAAGAAATGAGTAATCAATTTTCTTACCGTATCAAGCCTCCTCGGGTATACCTCTATCTAAGGCCATATAGGGTCCTCTATTAATCGATAAACAACTATGCTCACTTTTACACTTGAACATGAGTGACAACACCGCATGTAACCTCATGCACCTAACACACTCCATGATTGTCTGTTCATTCTCTCTCGACACTCCATTTTTCTCGTGGAGTTTTCGGAACTATCCTTTTCCTACGGATCCCATTTACCGAACAAAGTAATCAAGAAATTAATTTATGTAATACTCCTCCATTATGCTACCTCGAGACATTTTAGCTTGAGACTGTTTCATTCTCAACTAAGGCTTTCCATCTTTTGAAAGTTTCAAACACATCAGATTTCTTTCTAATGCCATATACCCAAACTTTTCTAGTTGCATCATCAATGAAAGGGACACAATAACATAAACCCCAATAGAGTTTACCTTAGTCAGCCCCATACATTTGTATGCACCAACATAAAACAAAGAATGAGAATGAAAAATCATAGCAACAAAGAAGGAAACACATCTAAAGAAAAAATACATTAAGGCAAATCTAATATAAATGGCAAGATTGCCTTATTACAAACACCAAGAAAACATATTTATAGTAGGGATTTAGCCTACTCCCATTAAAGTAACTGAGAAATTGAGTTCCATCAAACACCTATAGTTGGAAAGTGCCTGAGTCAAGTATATGAGTTATAACATATAGTCCCAACCAATGCACCTTAAGCTTGCCTCGTGTGGCAATCAAACTTTGAATAATAAAGAAGCACCATTTTCCCAACCTCAAGTTTCTTGTCCCTGATGTGCCTATCATGCCATGCCTTCTACCTAGATTTTTCTTGCTTCGACTCCATTGTCTATGGCACACCTCTCATTTAGCTAAATCAAATTTTCAATTCTTTCTTTCAATGCTTTCTCATCTGCGGACCTCACTGCGCATGAGTAATTCACAAATAAGGTAACATGAATTCCATGGGCAAAATTGCCTCTTCACCAAACACCAATTGAAAGGGTGTTTCCTTATTCATCTGCTTTGTAGGTTGTTCTATATGCCCAAAGAAACAATTTTTTTAATCATCCCAATCCTTCCTTCCAACATCACAAATTTTTGTCAATGTTTGGCTCAATATCTTATTGAAAGCCTCGAAGTACCATTTTTTTGGGGTGATAGGGTGTTGTCTTATGGTGTGCAACCATAAATTCATCCAATAATATCCTGATGGTCTCATTAAGGAAATGAGTTCCTCTATCACTTGTCAAACTTAAAGGACATCCATACATGGTAAGAATATTTTCCCACAAGAACCTTGCTGTTGTAGCCACTGTAAAATCCTTTGTAGGTGCTACTTTTGCCCACCTTGTAAGATAATCATGCAGTGATGATGTAGTGCGATCCAATTGTGCACGTGACTAGGGAAATAGGACCCATAAAGTCAAGTGCCCATTTCTCAAAAGGTTCTGCACTAGTAATAGGCCTCAAAGGCATTTCATCTCTCTCGCCTGTGTTTTCTAAGGCATTGATAGTGATCACACGCCTTGTAATATTTTTTTGTAATCCTTGTCAAGGTCTCCCACCATAAACCAACTAGTAGAATCTTACACGTCGTGGCGTCGTGTATAGTGTACAGATGTAATACCACCATGAGCCTCCTCCACAATTTCCTTTCACTCATACTCTATTAACAACGATGCGATACATCATCTCAGCCTAGTTTGTATAAGTCACCACTAATCAACATGAAAGGTGCGGCGTGAATTACAAGTTGTTTCTTTTCCAAGGCCTTCATTCCTTTGGGCACCATACCTATTCGTAAAAATACAACAATATCCTCTAATTCCGAGGGCACGTGGTTTAACCTATATAACTGTGCATCCGACATTGTATCTTCAATACTCTACACATCCTCTCCTAATTGAATCCTTGAAAATGATCTGGACCAAAATTACTTTTACCTAGCTTTACCACCACTGTAAAGTCAAACTCCTAGAACAATAGAACCCATCGACATATGCACTCCTGTAAGACGAGATTATTCACCAAGTATCTCAATGCCATGTGATCTATATAGAAAACAAAAGGTGTTGCTAGTAAGTACTATCAGAACTTATGTAGCACATAGATCATCGATAAAAAGCCTCATGCTTCGTAGTTGTATAATTATTTTTCAAGGAGTCAACTTTCGCTAACAAAGAAAATAGGATGATCTACAATAACTTCTTCAATCTGATCTAGAATTGTGCCAATGACCATGCCAGGAGGCATCCACATGTATGTGAAAAGGTATATTCCATGAAGGAAAACGTAGAATAGGTGCGTGTAGTAAGCCTTTCCTTAAGTGCTTTGAATGCGTGCTTCTTTGCATTTCTCCCAATAGAACTTGCATTTATCCTTTAATAAATCCTCCAAGGGTATGAAAATCTTAGCATATCATTTGATAAATTTCCTACAATAGCACTGTGTGGCCCAAGAATTTACATGCCTCACTCGACTAGTAGGCTCCTCTAAGCCTAAGATGACCGCAACCTTGGCCGGATCTACTAACAAACCCTCCTTAAAGATGATACGCCTAGCGAGTTCCAAAAGGTGCAAAAATACATACTTCCCGATATTAAAGAGATACTTAACTACCTACATCTCTCAAACATTAACCTCAAATTATCACAATGATCCTTGATAAGCCCATAAACGGTCCAATCATCTAAGTAAACTTGTAAGAATTTGTGAATAAAATCCTAGAATGCTTGAACAAAAATGCGTGAAAATACTATAGGCACGTTGTTCAATCCAGAGGGTGTCACCATGTATGAAATACTTCCCCATTCAGTGGTGAAAGTTATCTTCTCTTGATCTTCTTTAGCAATCCTTACTTGATGATACCCAAAAATCCATCTGTAAAAGAATAAATTTTGCGCCCTGCAACGCCTTCCAATATTTCTTCAGTGAATGGTGTAGGGAAAGGATCAATCACACATGCAGAATTCAACTCCATGTAGTCCACACAAATCTTGATTATTCCATCTTTATTTATGCTGATTACTATAGGGCTAACCCACTCGATTAATCCATGGGCTCAATAATGCCGATTCCAACATCTTGTCAATTTATTCTTTAAAGTTTACATGTAGGTTAGGTTCATCCTGTAAGGTCTCTTCCTAATTAGGCATGCACCTTACTTTAACTTAATTTTCATCTCACCCAAAGATTCATGAAATCCTTTAAACTTATGGTAGCCCCTAGGAAAAAGTCCTCAAATCGTGTACAACTCAATTATCTTAGCCACTTTAGAGTCAGACCAGTAATCTCCAATTATGGCCTCCTTAGGTTCAACATCCGTTCCAATGTTCACTTTCTTCATCTTCATAGGTTCATGGTAGGTGCACGCCTTCTCATCCGTCTTGTTTAAGACCTTACGTGTACCCTCTCGAATGATATATGTCTAAAGTTTCCTCTTCTTCATCATCCACCATGTAAACCATATTTCCTTTCTACTTCTCAAGGAAAGTGTGCTAAAAAGTTCTACATCTGTCTCATATACTTCATCGAAACGTGATTCTAGGTATGACTCAAAAATAACTCTGAATGAGTTCTTCAACTTTTGCAATATCTCCTATAGTCAAGCACTTCATAACTTTGTAATGCCTCTTTCACCAGGGGTTTAGTGGATAAGTAGTCAAAAGTCTCGGATCATACCGATAGTCAAATCTTGCCAATTTCCAAGTCTCTCTATTCAACTCGCATAAACATACTAGGCGCGTGCGCAACCTCATGGGTGAAATAAAGTTTGTGCACCCACAACGAAGGTTGTAAATCTTTTTGACCCTTTGTCTAAAGTATTTATTACTAGTGAATAGGCTTATTACCATGATATTCATAGATTTGAGGAGGTGCATTACCTCTCGAGAAACCTTCTTGATAGGGCAATTCTCACCTCTCTCCATTCTATGAGATTATCCCTATGAACCATCCACCAAGATTTCTTTGTCCTACGTAGGGTATAAAATAACATGTTCCTTATGTTCACTTGATCCTTCAAGTGCACTTCCATGGATCGCAGGAATACCTCGGGGTTTCCTTCGCCAAAGTGTACCGTGGGTATATGGTTGTTGCCTAAATCTTAACACAACACACCGCCACTTTACACAAATGCTGTGTTTTCTTACCTTACACCCGACCATATCATAGGTTCCATGTGCCTAATTGTCATAGGTAATACTTGTAGTATCACCGATGGATCGTGCATCATCCCACCGGGTAATTCCTTCCTTAAATGTCTCAAACACCTCTAGATCTTGAATGGTACACACATAAATTCTTTTTAGATATTATTCACTTAAGGGATCAACATAAGGTACTGTATCTCCCATATGTCAAAGGGATAATGACTTGTTCTTCCTTGTTCTCAAAATTGATATATCCCTTATTGGTCAATCAGAGATAACTATTATTCGCATAAAGACCAAGGGCCCCTAAGTAGTGTTGGGAAGCAATCCACTTCGTAAGTTCTAAGACCTCAAAGTCCCCAGTGAACTTGGCCCCCTATATAGTAATGGATGCATCCTTCAAGACTCCAATTGGCATGGCCTTAGTCCAATTTTCCATATATAGTACATTGGAAGATGGCTGTAATGGAGGTATGCCCATCTAAACCCATGCATCTAAAGTAAGCACATTCACTTCGCGCTGTGTGAATAAAAATATTGCTCAAAACCATTCGTCCCACAATAGCATTCTCAATGATCTCCTTGTCATAATCCAAGCTATGAGCAGGGATATTAGCATGCAAAATCTACCATCTATTCTCAATACCCCGCATAGAGTGTTTCACTTTATCCAATTCCATAGTAATGGAACAATGTTATCCCAATGCAACATCTTGCATACTTCTTTTAGATCATAAACATCTAACTTGAAAGTCTCGGTTGACTTCTTCTCTCGTTCTAACTTCCAAAATTGTTCCTTTAAACACTTTGTATTTCACCCTATAAATTTCGAGTACCTCTATGGTTTCTTGATAAACATCCTTCTAATGTGTAGGGTATGGATATTTTGTAGGTAAAACCTCCTCCTTAGTAATGGTAGGCTTCCGTTGCAATGTTTCTTTGACACGCGTAGCCTCGGCACATGTAGTAATATTCACAGTACCACCTCAAGATCCGGTGCCAACTTTGGCATCCATTGGTTTTCCATGGGTGCTTTATGTATTCTAACCATCCCTGTGCCCTTGTTCTTTGGTTTATGCTTCTTGCTCGATGTTCATATAAATCTGAGCACTCTTCATAATTATGATTCTTTTTGCAAAAATAACAAGTAACATTCTGAGGACACTCATGCCTATAATGGTTAGGAGATCCACACTTATAACATGTTACATGAGGGAACTAACCTCATCCATCACCGCAGCCTCAAATTCTCCGAATCCACCATAGTATCCTCAACCTCTACCATGGCCTCCTTAAAGTGCCTTTCATTATGATCATAGTGCCCTTGAGTGTGATCATGATCATGTTGTTCACTTTTATCCTTAGAGCTATTCGAAACTCCACTATCATACACCAATATCAATGACATCATGGATTTGATCAATCAACCTGTAATCTTCAATATTGTGAGTTGTGAACAAACAAATATTACAGGTTTCAAGACACGTTCTTCCTTATCACACGTTGTAATAATGGGCAACGGATCACATCATGGTCTAAATGACATATCTCACACTCTAGTAAAAAGGAGCACATAGATATGTGAGGACAACTATCCTTAGTATGCCCTTTTACTTGACATTCTATGCACCAAATTATAGTGCGTGTCTCATGTGTTGTATTGATGATAGTTTCTCAAGATGTTATTCCATGACCACAATGTGAGCTTCCAAGAATGAGATCACTCAATTGTCTATGCTCCCAAATTGTTTAGCATGTAAGGCTACTTTAAGCACCTCATGCGGGTCTCTGTATAGGTCTTATGTGAGAGAGCCCTCCTAAAAGGTGTGATCACACCTCCAATGAACCACTATGCATGCTGACTTGTATGGATATCATAAGAAAGTTTAGGAAAAAAGTTTTTTGAAACAAACATCATATTCTGAACACTCTCAGTAGTGCCCTACTTGATATCGTCGAGTGTGTTTATACTTTTCTGCTCGAACTCAAGGATATAAAATTATTTAATGAAAGCATCTCATAACGCCATATAATCCACAAAAGACTAATCGGGGTAAAACTTCCTATATCAACTATGCATGCGTCCTTGCAACGTAGTTGTACAATGACTAGTAGCCTTGCACTGCGAACTTGCAATTCCTTTTGTGCGCCACAATATCTCACACATATGGACATGCTCAACAACATATTCTATTCCCCTATACTTTGGGAGAAAAAGTGACATATCCATGGAAATATTCTGGTGGTAAGGACCATGCCAACCGGACTCCAAAACCTCTCGTGTTACCTCCGCCTCCGGATCAACCCAATCCGCCATACCCCGGCCACTGTTCCTCCCCGATCCTCCACCTTAATAGGAATTAGACCGAGGATGCACTACCTTATGTCCCAAAAGTGGTTGTTGGGCCTCAGAATATTGGCTAAGTATAAGGAGCGTGGGCACGCAAGGCCTATATGAATAATGAAACGCAGGTAAAGGCACACATGATAGGGTTTTAGAAGGGTTTAGTAGAACCCAAGGTGCACGTGATAGGAAAAGGAAAGGGTTTTGTGGACTTAGCCATATTTGATGTTTAAGGAAGCACACGAGAAGAGCATGATCTCACGGCTGTATAAGGTGCCATCCCGGAAACTCGATGGTCAAGGAAGGAATATTCCATGCGATGAAAGAATCTAGAAAGACATCATTAAAAAAGTGGAGAGCTTGGATGGGAAGAAGTATGCTCCATTAAAGGACCACATGGACACTTGGAAACCGATCTATTACTTCAGGAAGGCATGGCGGTAGATGCTAAAGCTATATATAGAGATGCTCAGGTAGAAGGAAGGGACGATTCATTGGGAAGAGAGGCGACACGAGAGATATCAAGAGAGGCAAAGAAGAAGAAGAGGAGAGGTGAAGCTCTGTAGAAATAGTAGTAGATTCTATGGGTTAAGGTTCTCATTAGGAGGACAGTAGGAGAGATGACATATCTAGAGGGATGGGTCTATGAACATATTTATAATCTAGAAAACATAGTTTAGGATTTTGATGTATAAGTCTTATCTGCATTAAGACATTTGGTCTATAATGACCTTGAGGAATGTAATGTGGTTACTGAATAGAGAGTAATATGAATATATGGCTTTCTTTTAAAATATATACATTGTTCATGGGTATAAACCTAGTGTCTTTTATTTGTATTATCGGATCTCGTTATTTGTTTGATATTTTCCTTGTTATTTGAATCAATGCATGGTTATTTCCTTTCTTACCTATAAGTTTCATTGGTAGGGATGTATTCTCACAAAACTCACATAAAGGAGGAGCTCAACACCCACGCGTGCCTTGGGTGAACACCTGGGCTCGTTGGGTGATATGACGACACGTATGGGGTTAAAATGTGTTTCTAAGGACATAAAAGTGCCTACATCTTGGTTCTATTAGCGGGACCTATTTTCAAAATTGTGAGAAATGGCATACATCTTGGTTCTTGTTTTGCGTGATGATAGGATTGTTGACCTTGGAGAGTATTAAAGCATGGTTCAAGATCACAGAGGATGAGTTTACTCAAAGATTCGGTGTGGGACCTTAGTTTGATGCACATAGATGGGTAGAAGAGAACCGTACCATGAGCTATATGAAACTTTCTTTTGTTGCTTTCAAAGAGAATTATATGAATGAATTTCAGCATATGCATCTAGATTGGTGGTACTATAGATCACGCATATGGACCCAAGATGATTACTAGAGGCTACATGCTGCAGATCTGAATTGGACATGTCTTTGTTGATCGATGGTGAAAAGGAGTGCTGACCAATTATACTCTAGAATATGCCATTTCTACGTATTCTTTCCCAGAGGTTGTTGAGTTCAAGTTTTTGAGGGAACCCAGAGGATCATTTTTTCGTGCTATCCCTTTGGCTATGAAGATCTTGGTCATTACCCTAAGTTTAGAGGCATTTCCTATGGCTAGCTAAGTTTCTCTCGAGAGCTAGGTGAGGAAGATAGGGTGGAGGAAGATGGCGGACATTGCGGCTAAAAGGGAAAGGGAAGAGAGACAACTCAAGTATAGTGAAGCTCATGAAATGGAGATGGCTAGACAATGCGAGGTTGCAAGTGTGATGGATCTATGGAGGCAGACATTATAGGAATGAGTTGAGGTTCATGTAGAGGACGTGGAACTTGAGTAATCTATGCTACCCCATCTTGGAAAGTGCGGGAGAGAATCCCCTTCATCTTCTGATGAGAGTTCATCACATGGAGAAAGGAGAGCCTTCTCAGTAGACACCAAATTTGTGTCTTATGACCCCTTGTGACCCGCATCTCATCTCGCAACCTAAACTCATCACCTAAACCTTACACAATTATTTATTAATTACCTTGTAATTGATAAATCCACATCATCTCACCTGCCACCTCATTCTGCCACTTCATCATGACCTAGCCCTAACCCTAAACTAACCTAATTAAGACCTATAACTTGGTCTACACCTACACCCATGACTAATGACCCCTTTCTCGCACCCAAAACCGACCTTCTAGTCATTTGACCAAGCCCGCAACTAATCTCTCGGGAGAAAAGCAGGGAAGGTGGGCTATTTTACTAAAAATAGCCTACTTTTTCCTTACCGATGCCGGTTCCTACTCGACCACCGTCGGTTACGTAACCGCCATCGGTTCCCTGTAAATGGCCTCCCCAAACCAAAAACAAAGGATCGGAATTTCATTTTTGGATCAAGGTCGAAGGATTTTTGAATCAACAGAGATCATTTGGGAGTGATCAAGAGAGTCCAGATCTTCACTTGACCGAGCAGAGACAAGTGAAGAGACAAGGAGAGTAAGCCAAGGACTGCAACTGGATACCAGAGCCCTGTGATACTCAGCTGATTTGATCTGCTGTGTGCCAGACCATCCTACCTCGCCCGACTTTTCCATCGAGCTCTTGGACTGCGCATCTCCGTGAATAATCAGTAAGTTACATCTTGCATGTCCTCTTTAATAACATTTCTTCAACTTTTTGAATCATAAGTCCCCACAAATCCATTCTTGGATCCACTACCCAACGTATCATTGCATCTAACTGTCATTCATCTACCTCTCATCACCCTATTTCCTAATATCACTTATATACAGCCTACAAATAACACAACTACCAAATAACACCACCACCCCACAAAACAACTAACCTTCGATCCTAGACTCTCCGATATCGGTCATCGAGAATCGCCAAGTTATCGATGCTTCGGCATCGGTTATCTTGACTATAACCAATAACCAGCCTTTCCCCTACCCAGTTCAACAAAGCAATTTAATTGATATCTTATAGTCTTTTGTGTTAATTCATATTAGCAGGGGAACTGACCACCTTCGAAAGGAAGTTTTATATTTCCTGGGCCCAAGGCAGTTTCCTCATTTATTGTCTAATTAAAATCTTGTGGTCTTGTGTTCTTATTTGTAGGTAGTCCTTCCAAGACAAAAAGGAGTTCTTCGCAGTCAGCCTGATCTTTCTCTATGGTACGCGCACATCATCTCGACATTCTACAGGTATTCCTCCTAGCCCCAACCCTTATCTGTTTCTAAAAGGAACGAAACATTCCGAGTGAAACATTTTGGCACGCCCGGTGGGACCCATCTTGGGTTTCTGTTTCTCTTGCTTATTTTCATTTTAGGAAGCATACTTGCTGTTGTTGCTTTTGTTATATATTTCGTAAAGAATTTGTCTTGCTTTCCTAGTTTCGCATTAGTGAAAGTCATCTCTCTTGCTTCATCGAACATAATTTTCGATTTGGGTTTAAAACACGTGCATTGCATTCCTGCTTGTTGTTTTTCAATTCTAGTGAACGTAGATTAAGTAATTCGTACACGTGGGGTGATATCCACGGTATTGTGGAAATTAATCTTACATTCACTGCACAACACATACCGAATCACTTCACAATTAACACAACAGCTCAAACATCCCCCTTTTTCCGCGGTATTCCTCCGCCCGATTGAGGTAACCTTATAAGCCAAAACAACTTGACATTTCCCCTAAGTCTCTTGTTTAGGATTCTGACATCATTCTACGTCTAAAGGCATAAGCCCACGATAATTAAAATTAACCCTAGGGTTAATCTCTGGATTTGCGTGTGCATCTTGCTTGTTTTTAGTTCTGTTTTCTTTCTCATACTCTGTCTTCTGTGATCAATAATTGGACAAGTATACTAAACGTTGTTAAAAATCAAATTAGCAGCCTTTTTATATCTTGTTAGCCCAGACTTCTTACACCGACATCGGTTACCTGACCGACGTCGGCTATAGTATAACCGACATCGGTTACTAGACCGATATCGGTTACTGTCTTTTCCAATTCCTGACAAACCAGCAACCTACCAATTTTACCGGTCTGAGTTTGTTTCTATTCCTGACAGATTGAAACCCTACGCGAACTCCTGTCCATGGTTGTTATCACTTTCAAAGCAAGTCGCCGCCATGGTTTCACATGCTTGCTCTGTTTCTTTGCACTGAATCACCCCTTCACATTCTGTGGGGAATCCTACGGATACCAATGCGAGGTTCCTAAAATTCCTATGGGAGATAAGGACTTCGCCAAGTTTCGGATGCTAATTCTAGCGGCAGCACAATACTATTTGTCTCATACCCACGATGCAGTACGCTTTGATGGTCAGCTCCTTGTGGGTATGCCTATTAGTAGAGCTACTCATTTAGCTCCCTCTGCTTTGATAATACCGCTTGCTTCCCGCATCTCTAGCCTGTCTCCCAATCTGATGGCTTGGAGGTTCATACGACTGATTGGCTTTCCGTTGGTTAACCTCGGACCCACATATCATTACATTACATTTTTGCCCTACCTCATCTCTCTTATGCAAATCGCTCCGTTCATGACTTGCTCTCTGCCACCTATCCACGAGCTTTCCTTCTCAAGCTCTGTCTACCTTTTCATTCCCATACACGTATCCAAAGTGACCTCAACATCCTATATGGGACATCCCTATTCGGTTTGCCTCAACATATTCATCCTCCACACCTTATCAACAATTAACCCCACCAGGGTCTAGCGGTGGTCCTTGGCCCAATTTGCCTCCGTTTACCACAACCACACCATCATCTCATCCAACTACTTGATCTAATTAAACAAATGATGGACAAAATGCAAAACACAGGCTTACTTTGGAAGTCGTAGCGCGCTTGACATACGAGCAAGTTTGTCGAGCCCATTCACCCTTCCCCCTTTCATTCATATCCTCCTCAATGGGAGTTACCAAAATTTACCCGTTTTAACAAGTAAAGAGGACCTCGACAACACTTGCGATCATTTAGACATGCTTGTTATTTGATTGGCCATGATGATGCCTTGTTACTCAAGCGCCTTTCCCATGTCCTTATTAGGACACGCCTTGGAGTGGTACGGTGCTTTAACCCGACCTCAATCTTCTCTTTTAACCAACTAGCCCAATATTTCTTGGATCATTTCTTCATTAACATTGCCAAGAAAGTATCCATCACCGACCTTTATGCCATTCGACAATTCGAAGACGAATCTATCGCAGATTTCGTCGGACGATGGTGCGGCCTTATCAACCAACTTACATATGCCTTGCCTCAGACTGAACTTATCGAAATTTTCACGTGGGCATGTGCTAAGCACATTTCTCCTACTCTTCAAATTCAAACTTTCCGCACATTTGATGAGGCCTTTACCATGGCTCGGAAACTAGAAATTCGAGCCTTAGAAGAAGAGAAATTGCGGTTGCGCAACAAAAACCCCAATTTCCGAACTCCTGATTCTACCAATAAACCAAATACCACCACTCCTCACGCGTCCACTTCTTCTAAATCAAAAGGAGCTGTCCACGCGGTGATGGTCAAATCTCAAGCGCCGTCCAATACTCCACCAAAAACCACCTATAAGTACAAAGCCGAGCCCATCAATTACACTCCCTTAGGAGAAACCTATGGCGTCATCTTGGAAAAATTGCTCAAAGCCGGAGCTATCACTTTGCCTCCTGTTAAACCTCACTCTGGGTTTGACTCCACCCGCGCTTATACCTTCACAGTACAAAGAAAATGACTTCACCGTAACTTTCACCGCGTAAAAGGACATAGTCATGAAAACTGCAAGATGTTGAAAAACATAGTGCAGGAAATGGTTGACGCAGGGGATATAACCCTCGATAATCCTAATGCCCCTGCCAACCGAAATTTGAAAATCTTCAACAAACCATTCCCGAATCACTCTCCCAACAGTAACACAAACCGGATATCTTAGCGAGGAGAGTGTTCATGAGATCCATGCGCATCTTTGATACCCAGGCCAAGCCTCTATCGAGAAAATTTTGAATCAAGCCTCTTCACTAACACAGAGCCGAACCTCCTTTACCACCATCGAACCAAAGTGAAATCATTCCTTTACCCATAAAGGAGTTAACTGCCCAGACTTCTCTTCCCATCGATGAGTCTTCTTATACCACATCCCTACAAGATTGCGAACGGATGTTATCTAACCTATCTATTTCCCATTTTCCCTTCTACCCCTCTTCTTTGCCTGCACAAGAGGAAGGTATGCCACTCCTTTTGACATCCTTAGATGAGGAATCTCTTGCACATCACCAAATTCTTTAACCATGACAGACCCTCTCAAACATGCCCTCCTGCCTATTAGTCCTTCATCACCTAAATCTTTTCAACAACCGGTCGACCTCTTAATATCTATTGATACAGTACCTCATCTACCCCCTGTATCACACCCACAGTGGACTGGAATCACAACCCGTCTTTCTTCCGTACAAAAGTTCACATTCACACGTGAGGACTGTCATTCCACAGAAGATAGATAGGCCCTATGGGAATGTTTGAGTACGCCATATTCTACTCAAATGCAAATGACCGATCCTGAGGCCTCCACCATATACCCGAAGTGTTTACAGAAGCTTAAAATGCCCATGTTCTCACCTTCACCCCCCTCACCTCTACCAAATGCCCCGTCCACTTCTATTAACTTAGCCAAATCTTCCCCTACGCTTGGGACCTTACCCATACCAGTCCTAACACACCCACCTAAGCGGCAGATTTATCTAAAAATAAAGCCATCCATCCCATTAAGAGACAGACTCAATCTCCTCAACCTATGCCTCTATCACAACTAAAACCATCATCGTCACACCTACCTTCCATATTGGGACCCCATCCTCTACCTTACATCAATATATCATACCTCCCTGCGTTTCCTTTAAAGCGACCTATGCCTTACGCACACATACGAGATCCTGTGGGTATAGCAACACCGTCACTCCGTGTATCCTGTCCACCTATCAACCCTAAACAAATTCCATCATCAAAAGATTTGTTTTCGGTCACTCCTATTTCCCCGTGGTTGTTTTCTGATACCACACCATCTGTGGCCTCATCATCCAATATAGCTTCGTGCGAAAGAAACCACGTTTAGTGAAAAACACGTATCAACACCCCTCGGCTAAACCACCACCCATACGAACCAACCATGCCCAAACATTACCAAAACCCGCGCAATCAATACCCTCATCCTCTTCTGATTTTGACCCACTCAAAGGATCTTACGCCAAAATCCTTGCTATGTTAGTAGAGAATGCGACCATTTCCCTACCCCCACTTAGACCTTATGACCCGTCTAAACCTCGACCTATAGGTTATGATGAGTCTAAGATCTGTGCTTATCACCGCACACCAGGACATGATGTGGAGGGATGCAAAGCTTTAAAAACCATCCTTCGTCAGTCACCTCTCCCAGATAGAAAGGTTAAGAAAGACAACTTACGAAGGGAGAGACCTTTAGTTTCCATTCCCTCTCCTATACCATCTGTCCCCGCCTCACCAAGATCTGTCATTATTACAACCCCACCTCTTGAAGACCATGATTTATCCCAATCATCTTCTTCATCTCCGGTCTACGAGATTAATATGATTAGTGTTGCTACTCGAGCGCAGAAAAACAATGAGAAAGCGAAAGAAAGCACACCTGCGTCCTCTCCTTCTCCGTCCAGCATCCCGATTGCACCACCACCCAAAGTGGTTATTCATGGACCCGCTTACCCCATCTCTAATGGAGCTGCCCATCGAGCCATGATCAAACAACTTCACCAATCACCTGTAAAAATGACACTATATGATCTCATTCAGACTTCTGAATCTCATCGACAAGCTCTCGTTGAAATTCTTCAGGGGATCGAGGTCTTACCTAATGAAACCCTTCCGTTGCCTCCATTCGACACCCAATCACGTTGCCTCTCTCACCAAAAACAACCCACCGCCCCAACCACTTCCGTCTCTGCATTGCCACCTGCAAGTGCTGATCGGTTTCTCAAAGATGAAATTATCGACTTTGGTACCGAAGATCCGACCACTGCTCTTTTTATCTCGGCCAGATCACGTTTGGGACATTCGGGTGCGTCGTGTTATGATTGACGGGGCGCAAATTAAATATCATCTCTTGAAAAGCCTTCCAACAAATGAATATCCCTTCCCGTTGCATGTGCGCCAACCCCATCATGTTGCGATCATTCAATGATGCTATTACCTCTACCTTAGGCACCGTGATCCTCAACATTCGGGTAGGACCACGTACTTTACCCGAACTCTTCTATGTCCTTGAGGGAGAGTTCCAATATAATATATTGCTGGGTCGTCCTTGGATCCGGGCTATGGGATGCGTTCCCTCAACATTACATAGATGCATAAAATTTGAGTACGAGGGGAAGTCCTACACCGTAAAAGCTGATCCTCCCCCCTTTAAAACCTCGTAATATGTTATACCGCCTAACGATGTGCTTATACCAATCAAGACACCCATATATTCAACCCAACCATCCTCTTGAATATACCTCAACCATCCACCTCAACCGCGCTTACGCCTTGATGATGAAACCACCGTCGCAAAACCACTTCCCTTCCCGCAGCTAACATCCCAACCTCAGACCCCTTAGTAGATGTTTTGAATGCCTTACACTGGGGAGTACCACCTATATAACGTTAGTTCTTTCCTACCCCGCAGAGTGCGGAAAATTACATGCACATCCCACTACGACCGCCAGTCGCGTGGGGAGGTAATCTCTTACGGACGACCCCATTGCCGCACCAACCTAACGTATGGGGGTGTTGGCGCATCCTCCATTACCCCCAGAACCTCCTCTTGGTGTGGTTCCCTTCCAATCTGATTTTCAATACTTGACAAATCGTCGTTTTTCTCACCTTCTTGACTCATTTGTGCTTGGAAGGCTTTGGTTTTGGTCTTCTGAACAAGGCCGACATACACTCATTCCCATGACTACCCATGAAACACAATGATCGCGGTGGTCTCGCTTTTCTGAAACACCTACACAGGGAGACACCTTGTGTGCCATATATTCGGAAGAAGACGACGTCACCCCTACCAAACCATCATCACCCACTTTGCCATCATCACCCACAGAATCTATAGACCCTGAATCTATCCCTC
Source organism: Taxus wallichiana var. yunnanensis (assembly GCA_018340775.1). NCBI lineage: Eukaryota > Viridiplantae > Streptophyta > Pinopsida > Cupressales > Taxaceae > Taxus > Taxus wallichiana. The sequence continues at coordinate 850,014,795 of CM031238.1, read as the reverse complement.
CTAACTTTTTTTTTTCATAAATGCTATCTTCATAGGTCCTCTCACTTATCAACGCGATAATGAGGACCCATCTTCTCTTCCCCTTCTGTATCCAGACATGATCGAAGAGGATTCACCTTTGATTAATGTTGTTGAGTGTCAGGATGACGACTCCATCCTCACTTACCTTGGCGCGGATGATTCTTATATTCAACGAGCCTTACCATCTGAAACCTAAACCATCTTGAGCAACGATCTACTATAGAAATCAACATCCACATGGAGGAGGATCCTCACATTGTGAAGATCGACAATCCCTTAACACATCGAATGTCGCCTTTACTACTTTCCTCCGTGCTCATGACCAAGCTTTCGCGTGGTCTTACGTTGACATGCCAGAATTGATCCTACCATTGCCGTCCATAACATCACTCTAAACCCCAATTCCAAACCGAGTCAAACAAAAGCTGAGAAAAATGCATCCACGCATTGCCCTCTTGGTCAAAGAAGAGCTTCAACGACTTCTTTACTGTTTCCTTCATCTTGCTATTGACTATCCTCAATGGATTTATAACATCGTACACATGCTTTAAAGCGACGGGGGACTTCGGATATGCACGGATTTCCGGATCTTAACCTTGCTTGCCCTAAGGATGACTTCCCCTCCCAAGTATTGATCAACTTGTTGATCTCACTTTGCGAGTCATGAAATGCTTTCTCTCATGGATGGCTTTTCAGGGATCTGACCAAATTTTGGTTGCCCTGCCGATCAACACAAAGCTGCCTTCATAACTCCTTGGGAACCTTCATTACCGTGTAATGCCATTTGGCCTTAAGAATCTTTAGTGCGACCTATCAACGGGCTATGACCTACATTTTTCATGACATTATGCACACTATCCTTGAAGATTACGTCGACGATCTTCTTGGCAAGTCTAAACATCGCAATGAACATCTCGATGTTTTAACCATTATTTTTGATGCTTTGTTACAATATTCGTCATCTGTCTTGAACCAAAGAAGTGTGTCTTTGGTGTCCTTTTCGGGAAAGCTTCTTGGTTTTATCATCTCTTTGCGTGGCATTGAGGTCGATCCATCTAAAGTCAAAGCTATCATAGAAATGCCCCCACCTACTAATCTCAAACAATTGCGTAGCTTACAAGGTAAGTTACAATCTATCCGACGTTTCATCTCCCAACTCTCGGATCGATGTCAACCTTTCCATCACCTCCTTAAAAAGGACATTGAATTTTAATGGAGTGAAGAGTGCCACCAAGCCTTTGAAGCTCTCAAAACTTATCTCTTGCAGCCACCCGTGCTTATCCCACCTCAAGACGACCGCCCTTTCTACCTTTACCTTTCCGCCACTGACCACGTTGTAGGGGCCATGCTTGCACATCGTGACTCTGAAAATCGAGAACAAGCCGTTTATTATATAAGTCGTACTTTGGTGGATTATGAGACTAGGTATACACATGTAGAAAAGTTGTGCCTAGCCCTATCATTCGTGGCTACCAAGCTCCGACACTACCTTCTGAATCACAAAACTTTCGTCATCACCAACACGGACCCCATCCATTACATGTATGCCAAACCTCATCTAAACCAACGCATCGCCCGATGGCTCATGCTCCTCGCCGACCTCGACCTTGAGTTCGTCCACCAGAAATCAATCAAAGGACAAACCATCGCAGACCAACTTGTAGAAGCCCCTTTACCTGGGGAACAATTTACCAATTTTACATTCCCCAACGAACTTATCGCCACTCTTTCACTCAAGGAGGATTCGTATCCAATGACTCTCTTCTTCGATGGATCCAAATGCCAGCGCGGTGGAGGAGCCGGCGTTGTTCTTATTCCTCTCGACCAGCCGAGCCTATGCCTCTTTCATTCCAGGCTCGATTTCCCTTGCACTAATAATACAACGGAATATGAGGCCCTTGTTACAGGGTCTCCGTTGCGGCTTGCTTAGGTATCAAATCTATCAATATTTTTGGCGACTCTTAATTGGTAGTCAATCAAGTTATGGGCATCTACCAATGCAAAATGAGGAACTTCAAAAATACAAATACTACGTGGACTCACTTCTAGCCTTATTTACTCACTATTCTATCCAAACCATTCCCCGCTCCACTAACAAATTTGTGGATACTATGGCTTGCTTAGCCTCGCAAATTCCAGCTTCATCAACTGACTCTGAATTATTCGTCATGGTCAACAACTTTTTGCCCCATCTTATTCAGCCCGGTTGTTTGTACGATAAATCTTTGTGTCTACTAATTCGCGGATACAGGTACCACCAATTTCACGACTATCTTACAATCTCTATTCTCCCACGACCTTACTAGTAACGCTGAAACGTGCTTTTCTTAAAAGTGTTTGGCGTTATGTTGTCATGGGGGACTCCTCTATAAACGTGGCTTTGATGGTATCCTCCTTCATTTGTCTATCCCGCGGTGAGGTCACCTATACCATCCAACAAGTCCATGATGGGATTTGTGGTGGACATTTTAGTGGCCTTGCTGGGCTAAACGAATCCTTCACCTTGGTTATTATTGGCCTACTCTCAATAACAACATGCTACAAATATGTTAAGCGTTGTGTTATGTGTCAACAACATGCCAACCTTCAACATACTCCTAACCACCGCTCAGTGTCGCTCGAGATCTTTGGCCCTTCTCACAATGGGGTTTAGACCTTATTGGTGAGATTCACCCGTCCTCTTCACAACGTCACCGATGGATAATCACGACCACCGAATATTACACAAAATGGGTGGAGGCTATTCCACTCATTTAACCTAAAAAGGAAAAAATTGTCGAATTCATTAACCATCACATTATCATCGTTTTGGTATTCCTCATCGCTTTAATAACATATAATGGTAAATCTTTTAAAAACAAGTTGTTACAAGACCTTTGTGACAACTTTGGTATCAAACTTAGTTTCTCATCGCCTTACTATCCATGGAGCCAATGGTCGTGAATCTTCTAATAAAACCCTAACCAAAATCCTCATGAAAGTTGTCGATGAATCCGGAAGAAATTGGCACGATCACATTCCCTTTGCCCTTTGGGCTTATCGTACTAGCATTCGTACCTCTACTAATGCCACACCTTTTCTTTGGTATACGGTAGAAATTTAGCTGTTTGCCTCTCGAAATACAAATACCCTCCTTAGAATATCTCTTGGGATATTCTCACCAACGATGATTTCCGCCAAGAGCGGTTAGCCCAATGGAGCTTCTTGATGAACGTCGTCTTACGACTCTTGATCACCTTCAAATCTATCAAAAACGCATCAAACGTGCTTATGATAAGCAACTTCATGAGCGTACCTTTAAGGTTGGTGATCTTGTCCTCAAAGAGAATCAACATGTCACCAAACTAGAAAAAAGCAAACGTGGAAAATTTGCTCCCATTGGATTGGGCCTTATATAATCACTCACACCTATGGATCGAGGCACTTATCGTTTAGCTTCAAGCAATGGTAAACTGAGCACAACCCCTAATGCCTTGCATCTTGACCATTCTCTTGTTGAATTTAGTGTTATATCACTTCTTATCTACCCGCCACTCATCCCTTGAGCTCACATACCACCACATGCACTTCGTTTCCTACACCTCATAATAAAATCAAGCTCACATAGTTTGATTCTCACCTCGCCTAAACAATGCCTTCCCCTTTTAGTCTAGTCCATGACTTCAAAGTATTAAAATAAGTCGTATTCTTATGGGATTTTCTTGAGTTAAACTTCCTACTAAACTAGATGCTTCACGCGAAAAGAACATCTAGTCATCTAAATTAAATATAGATTTGCTCCTTGAAGGACAACTATGTGCTTAGAACTATTGCTGCTATTATCATAGTTGCTCCCCGAAGAACAGACTATGCATTAAAATCATATCTGCTACTATAAATAGGTTGCTCCCTGAAGGACAGCTATACACGTCGACCTTTATCGAAGCTTCTCGCATTGATCGGCTTTGAAGACCTCAAGAATAGTACAATCAATATCCCTTGTAGACTTTCCGCATCGATCGGTCTATATTCGATCAAATAAAAGCCTCATTCAAAAGAACTTTTGGGTCATGGACTTGTCTATTTAGGGTAGGTTCTCTTTCGTGAACACTCACTTTGTAACAAGTTCTCTGTACCTCAGCTATATCATCCACCTCACCTCACCATTTGTTTTTTCGAGGGACGTAATTACACCCGATATATTGTGATCATACAACTCTTTTCACCTATTGACTTCTCGTCATGCACGGTGCCTAGGGCTTGAAGCTCGTTCTACGTTGTGTGGTTTGTTTAGCTCTTTTCACCTACGGAGCACTCTTTCCGCTTTGCCTCGCATCTAGGATTGTGTGTTGGTCTTAATCGGGACATGGTTCCTTCTACTTGGGTAGGCTAACTTTCGCTTCCCTTATACCTTTTACAACATCATCAATTCATTACCGACACCAACAACCTTACCTTACCAATATTAATATCAATATTCTTACCACCAACCAATTGCCTAAACCGTACCAAATTGCACAGATTCGCCTCTCCACGATCCTAAGGAGAACTACATCGATGCGAGGCCCCTCCTTGCTTTGTGCGAAAGGGCTATGTAGCGACACTTCGGAGACATGGGGTCTCCCAAGGTTAGCTCGACCATCCCCTACCATAACCTATCATGTGTGGTAAATATAAATATTTTTGTGTATTTCTATTTAATCACATTCCTCTTTATCCTTTTTCAAAACACCGAAAGTCAAAATGAAAACATTCTTATTATTATAACTCAAATCAACATACATATCTCGTTTTATTTAGATGTTAAACAAATACATCTTCTCTATCATCGACACGCAGGTCGGTACTCTTATTTATTCTTATACCTTGCTAACATTTATTTAGACCCTCACGCCTCATCCCGAACTAGGTGATGATCGTGATCGTCGACCCCTCTCACCAGGCCTCTCTGTCCTCAAAGGTACCACGGCTATTGGTACCACCCAGCGATATGCCAATCTCTCCATATGAATATGCCCTCTCGCATGGAGGACTCCGGCCTCTAGTCTCTCTCGCCCGTGACTCATGACCACTAACAATCCTCTTGTCTCATTCACTGCGTTTGGGCTGCTTTGAACAAGCAGCTGCAGATGATCCTCTCTGCTGTAATCACCGCTATGTCGGGACGATCACGTACACCTCGCGATTCTGCTTTACCCACCATAATCTATAGGCCTCTGTCGTTCCTGCATCCATTACCACTGCGATCGGTTGCTACCTCTTGAGCCCTTACGGAGGTGTTGGGTGGGGAGGTGAGAGTCTGCCTCTGCATCGATCCTCATATAGGGTCTATAAGCTTTGAGGTATATCTGCACACAAATCAAATTTTCACCACACGCGATCTATAGGAATCCTCTCATATTCACTGGCTTTGTGCCTGCGATCCACCTCAATCTCTCTACCCCTCAATTCCTCGGCTATATTCTCTGTTACCATATAGTTCCCGTAAGGCCACCAACGAATATCAGATAAATCGTCACCCTCTCCCATACACACTGTAATACTCAATGTCACTGTCACGGCACGAGATCTTGCCTCTTGTTTTATGCGGACCCAAATGTCCTCGAATCCCACCTCGTACTCGGTTTCTCCTGATTGGTTGGATCGGCCTACTCTTGGTCACACACAAACAATGTGCTCATAGGCCCAACCTGAGTGTAATAAGTATGAACAATCAGTGTAATCTGTGATTTCACCTCTGAAGCCCATAAACCCTGTATAACTCCGCCAAATATGCGGTGCCCATGCGAAAAGTCACGTTCCTTTCTATCATCTCCCAAATAACACACATCAATGCCTTTGGAAATCTTCCCCCATCCACCCTCGTGAACTCGTAATACCCTACCGCTATCATTAATATCATTGCTAACCTTGTCTCCTCGGGGTGTCTGCATACATTATCCCATATGTGAATGACAAACCTCATTTGTGTTAAATCTCGTGCGTATGGACCAAATCTTTGTTTATCGCTCCCAGCGCCGCGCTAGGTAATGCTGATATCTTGGTTCTCTGTAATAGGGAGTCTCAAAATACTGAACACATCTTCGATATTCTTGTCATTTCCCCTGTTGGCGAGATAGAAGGTATTTTCTCGAGGATTCCATCTTTCGATCAACGCTGCTGTGACATAGCATGGTTCCGTGCGATTCGTGAATAATATCGGATCCCACTTAACCCCAAAGCGATTTATCAACATCCATTGGTTTGGTGTTACATCCGCTCGGATTAAGTGATAATAAGCGCTGGTACACTATCATTCATCCTTAGCCACCTCTGCTGCTGCATACATCGAAATAACAAACAACCATTCAATTCCTCAAATCCCCAGGGTTTTTTCTCAAATTACGGAAATTCCTACGATGCCCAGCGGAACCGATATCGTTTCTGACTAACAAAATTGCCGTTGAGTAACGATACCGGTTATCCCTAACGGATATCGGTCCTTTGTTAATTTCATAGACCTTGCTTAAAATAACCACCTACGACAATAAATTACTCGTTTATTCCTCTCTGTATACACAAACATACCCGAAACCCTTGATTACCTACCACGTAACACTCACCCCATTTATAACCCTTGTTATCATCTTTTCTTTCTCATATCTACCCACATACTCTCCCCATCTTATTCACAAAACATGCACGGTAGTCAAATCAAAACAAAACATTACCTCTTGGGTTGCAGTAGCTTGAGGTGGCCCTTGTCTTCCCTCTTGTCCCTGCCTGCTGGATGTTTCTCCTCATCCTGCCATTATTACCACCTTTTTCAAACCTGCCTTTCTGTCTTCTGAATCTCAGATCACAATCACTTTCCCTGTCTCTTCACTTCTAATCACTCAAATCTCTCATGCAATTACATGTCCCAGTCGTTAAAACAGCGTCGCATTCGCGTATTTAATATCTTGCATGGCTCTCAAAATTAGAACTTAAGTTGCCACCCTAGCTTTTTTATTTTTAGAAAAGCTCATACCTAAATAACCGGTATCGGTCATGTAACCGATATCGGTCTACTAACTACCGCCGTCGGTTATCTAACCGATATCGGTTACACACCTGGCCTTTTGAAACATGGTCTTTTCTTCATTTTTTTACCTAATTTTTGTCGCGCCCGCCTCTTTTCCTGCATCACAACACCATTATCCATATTTGTCCATCCACCACACATATCATTACAATTTCATTAACATCATCTATTTTACAAAAACAAACGACCATCATTAAGGATACCAAACCAAAACAAAACAAAACAAAAACTATCTATCTATACCTCATTTGAATCCAACTCATCGGATACATATATAATGTCCTGAAAACCAACCCAAAACATGCACATTTCATCATATAACACATCATCCATATATCAACATGTCAATTAAACTCATCATATATTCTATACCACAAACCATTGTCGAAATACTTAAAAACATTTTCAACACTGCATATGGATCAAAACATCATCTATATATATATATATACAAGTTTTCAAATATACACTGTGCCCTACATCGGGGCCTCTGTGATCTCATAATCCAACAAAGCCGGCACGCAGGCCGCAATAACTATCAATAATCTCGACTCGGCTCGCAGGCCGGTCCCTCATATCAAAAATATACTCGGCTCGCAGGCCGGTACCAACTGTACAACCCGTACTCGGCTCGCAGGCCGGTATACAATAAATGAATGAATGAATAAATGAGTAATATGTAGGCACGCAGGCCTCTATAAACATAACCGGTTCGCAGACCGGTGCCCATATCCAATATACAAATACAAAAACCATGCCGGGCTCCCTCAGCTCTCCCCACCGCCCTCAGCGCCTCTCCCCGCTGGTCCCTGTGGTGCCTCTCGCCTCCTGCCTGTCACAGACACGCTGCGTGTGTTGCGCCTCCTGAGATCTCTGGCTGTGAGAGGTCTCTGCTCTATGAGCTGCATAAGGCTGATACTCAACTCCGGTACCATCAAGAATATCCTGATAGTATCGGGCCTCCGCTCTAACCTCCATATAGCGCTCTCGAGCCCTTTGAAGGAGGTGAAATTTGGTCCCCTGGCACCTAATACTAGTACCCCACCCCTTTATCTTTGGTGGTCCCACAATGGTTTGTGCATTGGCTCTTTGCGATGGTATCATGCACTGTGCACAGGGGTGTGGGCTGCGTGATTCTTTGGTGGTGGTGAATGAAGGTACTGTCTTGTTCTTTGATACTACTACTGTACTTGTACTGCACACTGCAATTTGTCTTCTTGGTGGTGGTCTTTTTGTGCTGTCACACAGAGCACAGGCTAGTTTGCCCCTGTAAGACCCCTATACGTACTGCTTGGCAACAGCTGCCCTGTAAGAGCTGCACCTGACCCCACTGAGCTGATCTCTCTCTGCCGTCACCGCTGCCAAGTCTGGCTGTGCGGGTTGTCTTCCCTCGCCAAGCTCTCGACCCGACCCCACCACACCATGTATGCTCTGTCTGACCAACATCATCTCTTGTGTCATCTGCTGGCCTCTCGGCAACCCAATATGGATCCAAGGGTGTGTGGTGCGGTAGTGGGGCCTCACATCATCCCTCTTGTACTAAGGGGAAGGGAGGTGGCTCGTCTGTTGCGCCCCATCTGCTGCGTACCCTCTCTGGGGTATCCTCTCGTACTCTCCGGCCTCCCGTCCTGCTTATCCGGAATGTGTCTTGGATCGGAGCCTTATGGCTTGTAAGTGGGCTCCTCCGCGAGGGTGATGACCTCTGTAAGGTCTCCATACAATATCTACAACTGTCAGGCCCTCTAATAAATGCCTGTAGTAGGCAACGTCTCTCCCATGAAACCTTTGCTCGTGGCTGCCCCACGACTCCCAACCACCTCTGAAAGCCATATGCACGTAGATAACTTTGTGGCCACAGGCTGCTTTGGGCAGCCCTCTTTGGTCTGATGCATATGATGTGCTCATATGCCCATGAGTGAAGTAAAAAAGTCGAACAAATACCAAATCACCGCATCCGGCGATAACCCCAAAGGTATGCAGTATACATTTGCCTTTACTAGATACTGCAATGGTGCCCACCGCCATGCCAAGTATGCTCCTCCACCATCTCAAGCGGTACCCCCATCAATGCCCATGGAAAGCGGCCTCCTCTCGAGTCCGGGAGGGTGAAGCGGGTGATCCCGATCATCATCGGCCACCCAGTAGTGTCTCGTGTCGGTGCGCACGGTACATGTCACCATACCGATACTCATGTTTGTGATAGGTAAGTCAGCGCGCCGCATCTCCAAAACACTGCGGGATCTGTCCATCGCCGTCTCGAATCTACCTGGAACACTGCCTCTCCCTCGATCGGCAGTCGAAGGATGCGATACACATCCTCCAATGTGATAGTCATCTCCCAGTCGGGAGATGGAACACATTGGTCGCCGGATCCCATCTCTCGATGAGGGTGACCATCAGGCTGTGATCTCTATCAATAGCTCTGTATCGCTGGACTCCGCCGAGTCCCACCTCATGCATGATCGCCCAATGAGCCACAGATACGTGTGGCCGCATCCACACCAACAGCGGGGGCATCCTATCCCGCATCGTCAACCGCTGGCGCGTGCCTGCAAAACCAACCCACATCCTTAGACCTACTCTTTATTACAACATCTACTTTACCCTCTAAACCCCTTTTATCCCCCAACCACACCCCACTCTATACCACCCCCATCTAGCAACCTACCTTGACCACCCCACCCAAAACCCACCTAGCCCAAAACCAGGCCACCCACCCCACCCAAAACAAACCAACCCAAACCCAACCCAGCCCAAAACCAAACCCCACCCCACCCAAAACAAACCCCACCCACACCCCAAAACACACCAACACAAAACCCACCCAACCCAAAACCAAACCCACCCCACCCAAACCCACCCCGACCCAAAACCAAACCCACCCCACCCCAAAACAAAACAAACCCACACAAACCCCCAATAAACCCACACAAGCCAAAGCAAAAACAAACAAAACAAACCAAAACAAAACAACACAAACACTACGGACCGGTACCGGTCCCAAACAACCGACCACGGCCCTCTTCCCACCGACGCCGGTCAACAATGAGGCGGCCAGCCGGTCAACCACCTGAACCAACCCCCCTAAAATTTTGCGACCGATGCGGTGCGCTCATAGCGGCTCGACGTCGGTCACTTCATTTTCGGGCGAACCCCATGCGCGACCCCCACCCACATTTTTGCATTTTTACTTATCTACCCACCCAAACACCTAAAAACCTACCCACCCACCGCCTTGCCCTATTTTACCCATCTATCCTCTTCGTTTTCAAATTACGTCCATTTACTCATTATTTCCTAAAACATGTAAATTCTACCCAAACCCCAATTTAGCTTAATACCATTCAAATGCAAAAATAAAGAGTTCCGAACCTACCCGGACGACGACACGTCATCGTGGTGGGATGGGTGGTGGTGGTCCAGCTGGTCCAGCCCCTCCTGCTCCTCCTGCCTGTGCCATAGCTCCAATTCTGATCTGCTGGGTCCCCGGCCAATCAAGCTGCTTGCCTCCTCACTCGGGCCCATGACAACTCACTCCTCCGTGAAAATAGCTCCACCTCACTCAATAAAACCTCCAATCTCAACTCTCCACGTCAGACAAATCAATTTGGTTTTCAAATAACAAAAGTGACAATGACAAGCCGTATTTTTCTTTTTATAGGTTTTTCGCCCATAACCGATATCGGTTTCATTTTGCCCTAATGAACCGGTATCGGTCCCTTAACCGATATCGGTCATGTAGAATCGACATCGGTTTTTCTGCCAACTTTCCCCCAATTTTTTGCCCCTATTTACCATTTGCCCCTTTTTAACCACATATCGCCTATATCCACCTTTGCTGAACACCATTTGTTTACCTATTCGGCCCGACCCAAGGCCTCAACCTACTGTTCCCCGAACCCAGAGGCCTTAACCTACCCATTTGGCCCGACCCAGGCCTCGCCCTACCTGTTCGGCCCGACCCAAGGCCTCGAACCTACCTGTTCGGCCCGACCCAAGGCCTTAACCTACCCATTTGGCCCGATCCAGGCCTCGCCCTACCCATTTGGCCCGACCCAGGCCTCGGCTCACCTGTTTGGCCCACCCAAGGCCTCGCCTACCCATTTGGCCCGACCCGAGGCCTCGCCCTACCCATTTGGCCCGACCCAAGGCCTCACCCTACTGTTGGCCCGACCAAGGCCTCAACCTACCCATGTTGGCTCGAGCCAGGCCTCGCTCTACCCATTTGGCCCGACCCAAGGCCTCAACCTACTCATTTAGCCCGACCCGAGGCCTCACCCTACCCATCCAACTCGACCCAAAGCCGCCACCCAACAACTTGGCCCGAGAGGCCTCACCCTACCCATCCGGCCCGACCCAAGGTTGTAACCTAACAACTTGGCCCGACCCACGGCCGTATCACTTCAATACCATACCCACAATCAGCGTTTTATTTTATCCATCCATCCTGTACCTTTTGTTGATCGAGCTCACTGTTCGTGTTTTAGCATGATTAGGGTCCTTGACTTGATCGTCGACCAACTTTGCCTGGAGACCTAGACCGTGACGTTTATCTCAACTAAACCAACCATTTGGTACTTGCCCGAACACGCCTAAACATTCCTGTACCTTACATTATATACCACGGAGCTACTTCCATGCCTTGGATACAGATTATATAACCCTTGTTTGGATAAACTATCGACCTTTGCCTCTACATTCTTTGGTTTGCTCGCGAAATCATGTACCCTAGTCGCACTATTGCATTTCAACATCGTCTGCTGCTTGCCTTGGACCTCCCCACCACCTTACCATCCTCTCTACAACATGTACCCTTTATCAACCCTATCCACGATTTCCCGTTCACTCAATCCGTGATAGATTTGAGGGGATTACCTATATCCTTAACTTGGAGAAACCACTTCATATTATTGTCATGCGGACTTTTACAACACAAGCTACACGACAATAAGGGGCTAATGTAGACACCAAATTTGTGTCTTACGACCCCTTGTGACCCGCATCTCATCTCGACCTAAACTCATCACCTAAACCTTACACAATTATTTATTAATTACCTTGTAATTGATAAATCCACATCATCTCACTGCCACCTCATTCGCCACTTCACCATGACCTAGCCCTAACCTAAACTAACCTAATTAAGACCTATAACTTGGTCTACACCTACACCCATGACTAATGACCCCTTTCTCGCACCCAAAACCGACCTTCTAGTCACTTGACCAAGCCCATGCAACTAATCTCTGGGAGAAAAGCGGGGAAGGTGGGCTGTTTTACTAAAAATAGCCTACTTTTTCCCTTCACCGATGCAGTTCTACTCGGCCACCGCTGTCGGTTACGTAACCGCCATCGGTTCCTTGTAAATGGCCTCCCAAACCAAAAACAAAGGATCGGAATTTCATTTTTGGATCAAGGTCGAAGGATTTTGAATCAACAAGAGATCATTTGGGAGTGATCAAGAGAGTCCAGATCTTCACTTGACCGAGCAGAGACAAGTGAAGAGACAAGAGAGTAAGCCAAGGATGGCAATGAAACCAGAGGCCTTGTGATACTCAGCTGATTTGATCTGCTGTGTGCCAGACCATCCTACCTCAGTTCTGCCTTTGCCATCAGAGCTCTTGGACCTGCATCTCCGTGAATAATCAGTAAGTTACATCTTGCATGTCCTCTTTAATAACATTTCTTCAACTTTTTGAATCATAAGTCCCCACAAATCCATTCTTGGATCCACTACCCAACGTATCATTGCATCTAACTGTCATTCATCTACCTCTCATCACCCTATTTCCTAATATCACTTATATACACCCTACTGAATAACACACACTACCAAATAACACCACCACCCCACAAAACAACTAACCTTGGATCTGGGCTCTACCGATATCGGTCATGCCGGTCATAACCGCCATCGGTTATCGATAACCGCATCGGTTATACGATTATAACCAATAACCTGACCTTTCCCTACCCGGTTCAACAAAGTAATTTAGTTGATATCTTATAGTCTTTTGTGTTAATTCATATTAGCGAGGAACCGACCACCTTCGAAAAGGAAGTTTTATATTTCTTGGGCCCAAGGCAGTTTCCTCATTTATTGTCTAATTAAAATCTTGTGGTCTTGTGTTCTTATTTGCGAGTAGTCCTTCCAAGACAAAAAGGAGTTCTTCGCATCGGCTGATCTTTCTCTACGGTGCACGCGCACATCATCTCGACATTCTACGGTATTCCTCCTAGCTGACCCTTATCTGTTTCTAAAAGGAGCAAACATTCCAAGTGAAACACCTTCGACACGTATCGAAGCTACACGGAGACCAACCCATGACACTTGGTTTTGTAGATCAAGGAAGAAGTATTGCTAATCTGGTTAGTATCGGTGGAAGTAACCGATTTGTGCCTATGAGATATAATTTCTCGTTTGGGACATCCATGAATGTGCGAAACCATTCTCGTATTTGGAGGAATTTTTAGACAAGGTGTAAATACACAAGGTTTGGGTATCACGTGCGGAAGTGGGGCGGGACACACAATTGACATGAAGCAATATAACCAACCATCGGTGTGGAGTTTAGTGGGACATTGGGGACACTAGGCATGACCAATTTAGGCCATTTTACGGCTATAGGAGGTGGATCTGGTGGTATAGGAGTTGGAGGACTTGGTGGACCTAGCGAGATCTAGAGGATTTGGTGGGTCAGGAGGGATAGGACCTAGTGGGTCTAGTGGATCTGGTGGCGGAGGAAACATGGGAGGAAACCAAGGTTCTAGGTCAGGTGGACAAGGACCTCAGCCACCCCCGCAAGTATTTTTGAGATGTCTTTACACCTACCGGACTATAGAGGTATTGAGGATGCTACAGAACATGTGCACAAGTGTGAATTGCTATGGCACGCGAAGGGGATCACTACCCCAGAGCAAAAGGAAAGTCAGTTTGCAACAACATTGTAGGGGCACACACATAGCTGGTACCACAAGTATGACCCCACTAGATAGTTGTGGAATACACTTGCATTAAAGAATGCCTTCTAGAAGAGTTCCATATCCACGTGTTTGAGAAAAAAATCATCAGTATACTGAAGGAAATCCAATGAGGAATGACATAAAGTATGTAGGAGTATGACACATGATTCAAAAATATCTTATCAAAACTATCCTATGACATACACCCCTCTCAACATGCTCAATGGTTTGTTGGGGATTGATAACACCATTTAGAAGGGCACTATCACACAAGACTTTCACAGACCCACGTGAGGCCTTGGAAGCTGCAGTATGTGTCTTTGAGGTTGTTGAGAGCATTGACATTAATGTTAGCCCTTTTATAGAGGCTCAATTTTCTACAATGGATAAGTAGTTAGAGAAGCTATCTGCAAATTCAGTGCATGAGGTTCATAATGGGCTTTGGTGCACATATTGTGGAGTGGAGGGGCTTGTAAAGGGCAGTTGCCCTCATAAATCGGTATCTGTGCGCCTTGTAGCGATGGACTGTGAGATTTTCCATGAGGATCATGATGTAAATAGATGTCCTCTTCTACAATGTGCAATCCACAAGAATGTTTCTTGCTATTGCAAGATCTGTACCTCTATGACCCATGATACCAAGGATTACATGCTTTGATTGACTTGATTCGTGATGCTAATGATCTTGGTGTGTGCCAAACTAGCATTGCAAGCAGTTCCAAGGATGATGATTGCCACCATGAAGGGCACATGAATGGAGGAGCATGTGGAAGAGGCTTTCACGGAGGATTTCGTGGTCGCAGTAACCATGGTGGAGGAAGAGGTGAGTTCCCGCGAGGAACCTATTATAACTGTGGGTCTATAGAGCATTATAAGTGTGAGTGTCCTGGTCTATTGCAGTGCTCATGGTGTGGAAAGAAACATAAGTACAAGGAGTGCCCTGAGTTGTTTGAGAACATGAGCCAACAACACCAGGAAAGACAAAGGCGTTGGGATGGTAAGTATAAAGAAGGCCGACCACAGTGGATGCCAAGAGTGGCACATGAGTCAGGATTATAACATGTACTAGTGATAACGCAAGCAAAGGTTGTGTGTGCGAAGGAGATGCAAAGGTAGAAATTGGTTGTTAGGGAAGAAGTGATACATGGGAAGTATCTAGATCTTGATCATCACAAGGAAGTGTACCAAGAGACTATGGATGTGATTCGGGGATTATAAGGAGAGATCCAGTGTCTAAAGGAGTAGTCAAGGCAGTTAGAGTAAAGGAAGAGTGCGAGGGTCTGCGAGAAGGATGCTGGATGAGATCAGGGAATTGTGTAAAATGTTAAGGCAAGATAATATCATTACCTTGCTAGGATAATGGTTATGAGAGAAGGTACCATGTGCGGGAGAGAGTGCAAAAAAGGTTCTACACACCAACCTTCCTCCTCATAGCCTTGACTATGATAAAGAGATTACATTGAATGCAATTGTTGATGGGTGGCTTCTAATCAATATCCTCATTGACATAGGAGTGGAGGTCAATGTTCTCACCTTGGATGCATGGCATCAAATGGGAAGACCTGCATTACAACAATCTTCGAATGTGTTGTATATGGCAAATAAGACAGAAATTACCATTGGAGTCTTGAAAGATGCGGGTATCACTATTAGGGGCAAAGTTCATTGGGAATTTGAAGTCTTGGTGCTCGCCAAAATGGACAATTTCCTAGCATTACTTGGTGCCTCTGGTGTTACAAAAACAATGTTGACCTCTTGTTTAACAAGGTGTATATAAGTTTTGAGAACAAGGAGGAATACATCACCATTCCCTTGACAGGATGGAAAATTGATGCCCTATATCTAGCCCTTAGGAGAGGAATTCATCGATAAAATCTATTTGAATTCCATTAGAGAGGTCCTAAAATAATTCATCCTATAGAAGGAGCTATTCAATTTGAAGATGCTCAATCGATGAGTGATATAACTAGCATAACATGTGACAATTGGGCGCGTATGGGACTTATGAGTTGATTGGGAAACAATTGAGAGGATCTGTAATAAGGGTGATGAAGGTGTGCTCGATCAAGCACACAGGAAGAAAAAAGCTACCAAGTTACTGTGGAGGAGCAAACCCTAATGATTTCTTACGAAAAATGGAGGCTCGGATGAAATATGAGAATGAAAGGAGAAGTATGCTCAATTATAACTTTCTCGGGAATACAATGCGTTGGTGGAAACACATCACGAGAGTCTCCTAGAGTGGTGTGAGGTAAGAGTCAAATTCTCTATAAGATTACTGCGAAACAACGTACCTTGTTTATTATCCAAGACTACCATGGAAAAGAACCCGCATCTTCCCATATCCAAGCATGTGAGAAGGCCTGGATGGAGGGAAAAATCTTTACCACCTTTATTATGGGTGCATAAGTTATATTCTACCTTATAGGGTTATGTGCATGTATGTTATATTCACTCTGAGACACAACGTCATACGGGAATTGGTAGGAGTTAACGGTGATCTCATTTAAGCTTTTGAGTATTGAAGTACCAAGCCATCAATGGATAAGGCGTTGCAAGTTGTCAAGTGCCTTATAATGGGAGATAATGCTATGACAAAAGATAGGTTACTGGAGTTGTTGGGTGAACCTTGTTTGGAGGCACATCTCAATGAAGAATAATAAGAAGAAATATAGCTTGAGCGCACGTGCATTGAAAAGGAAAAAGGAAAGATGGTCTATGTAGTAGATGGTGAAGAGATGGAAAGTCTGGATGTTAACCATTCCGTAGGTACGTGCGAAGTCATAGATAGTGCTAATGAGCAAGTGCGTGCATACCATGAGCCCTTGAAAATGAAGAAGGTTAACATTGGCTCAGAGGTAGAACCTAAGGAAGCTATCATTGGGGACTATTGGTCGGAGAAAGAAGTTTCAAAGATCATTGATCTATTACATGAGTTCTAAGATTTGTTCCCACATAGGTACCATGAACTCAAAGGTGTTCACCATTCCTTGGGGAGATGAGGATCAAGTTGAAGGAAGGTGCACACCCAATTTAGAAGAGTTCTTATCGGATGAATCTGAACTTGCACATACGGGTCAAGGAGGAAATATATAAGATGATTGCTTTAGGAATCATTGAGGCTATGGAGGAATCAGAGTGGATAATCCCAATGGTCATCAATATCAAGAAGGATGGAAGAATAAGGATCTGTGTTGACTACAGGGACTTGAATGCATTATGTGTCATCGATCCTTTCCCAACCCCCTTTATGAAGAAATTCTGGAGGGAGTAGCTAGGTGCGAGGTCTACTCTTTCACAAATGGGTTCTTAGGGTATCACCAAGTCAAGATTGTAAAGGAAGACCAGAGAAAGAAAACTTTTTCCACTAAGTGGGGAATATTTTCCTATATAGTCATGCCTTTTGGATTGAAAAATGTGCCTACTATATTCTCGCGCATTGTGGTACAAGCATTTCAGGACTTCATCCATAAATTTCTTCAAGTCTACCTAGATGACTGGACTGTGTATGGGTTAGTAAAAGACCATTGTGAAAATTTGAGGCTGATGTTTGAGAGATGTCGGCAGTTGAGGATATCCCTCAACATTAAGAAATGTGTCTTTGCCACTCCATTTGGAACCTTGTTGGGGCATATTATATGTAAGGAAGGCTTACTTAGTGGATCCCGCCAAAGTTGCAGTTATTGTGGGATTGGGGAGTCTACTAGTCAAAGCATAGTCGTGGATTTCTTGGGCATACTGAGTACTATAGGAAGTTCATCAAAGGATATGCCAAGATCTCTGCACCCTTGGAGGAATTAATTAAGCACAAAGTGCTTTTCATTGGGAGAGAGCACAACATAAGGTGTTTGACACTTTGAAGGATAGACTTGTCCTTGTGCCCATACTATGCTTTCCTTCTTGGGATAATCCTTTCCATGTGCATGTTGATGCCTCAAGAATAACCATTGGAGTAGTACTAGCATAACCTAGTGAGGGGATTGTTG
Source organism: Taxus wallichiana var. yunnanensis (assembly GCA_018340775.1). NCBI lineage: Eukaryota > Viridiplantae > Streptophyta > Pinopsida > Cupressales > Taxaceae > Taxus > Taxus wallichiana. The sequence continues at coordinate 849,996,783 of CM031238.1, read as the reverse complement.
ATCATCCCTTGTGTTTTGCAAGTAGGAAGTTGACACCAGTAGAATAGAATTATACCACTACTGAGCGCGAGGCACTGTCAATGATTTATGTATTGCATAAGTTTAGACAATACCTATTGATAACACCTTTAATATTCTATACTGAGACCACATGATGTTGAAATACTTGGTGAATAAGTCTATTCTAAAAGGGCATACGTCCTTGGGTCCTATTATTTAAAAAATTTGAGTTTTTAGTTATGGTAAAACTAGGGAAGAGCAATTCGAGGACCCTACCACTTATCGATAATTGACTCGGGAGAGGACGTATAGAGCATTGAGGATACCATGTTGGATGCGTAACTATTTAGGTTCCAATGCGTGCCCTCGGACTTAGAAGATATTACGGTATTCTGAAAATAGATTTGGTCTGGATGAGATGAAGGCTTTGGAGAGAAAATAGTTAACAATACGTACCACACCTTACATGTTGATTAGTGGAGATCTGTATAAGTTTGGATGTGATGAGGTTATGTGCCAATACGTATTGGAACATGAGCACATGGAAATTATGGAGGAAGCACATGGTGGGATTGTAGGAGGACACTATGTAGGAAATGCTACCGCATGGAAGTTTCTCATGGAAGGGCTCAGTGGGAAACCATCTACTAGGATTGTATTGAATTTTTCAAGGCTTGGGACCATTGTTAGCACTTGAGAAAACTGGAAGAGGGATAAGATGCCACTAAGGTAGATAGCCATTACAAAGCCATTTGAAAGATGGGAAATCAACTTTATAGGGCCAATTTCACATGTCGTGTGAAGGACTGGTTCACACTACATCATTACTTGCACTGATTACTTGACAAGATGGGAAGAAGCAACACCTACAAAGGATTACACCGGTGACAACTACTATATTTTTATGGGAGAACATAATCAGTAGGTATGGATGTCCTTTGAGCTTGACTAGTGATAGGGGTACACATTTTCTTAATGAAATGGTCAAGATTATGCTAGCAGAGTTTATGGTGGCCCATCACAAGACTACCCCTATCATCCACAGGAAAATGGAACTGCTTGAGGCATTTAACAAGATACTAAGTCACATGTTGACCAAGATTTGTGATGTTAGAAGATAGGATTGGGATGAAAAATTATCATCCATTCTATGGGCATACAGGACAACCTACAAAATATTGAACAAGGCCACACCATTTCAGTTGGTGTTTGGCATAAAGGCTATTTTTCCCGTTGAATTCATGTTACCATTGTTGCGTATAGCACACGCATGAGGTTTAGATGATGAAAAAAAAATCCAGGAAAGGATTGATGATTGATGCGTTAGACAAAAGGCGATCACTTGCTAGATGAATTTAGAAGATCTAAAAGGCTAGATAAAATTCATGGCATGATCGTCATATCAAGAAATTTTTTTTTTGAGCTTGGGCAGATGGTTTTGTTGTATGATTCCAAGTTTCTGTGCCATCCTAGGAAATTGAAAGTCCATTGGTTGGGCCCTTACATCATCTCGTACATCCTTGATTCAAGCGCATGTCAATTACAAGTGCTAGATGGGACAAAGCTACCTGGCCATTTCAATGGGAGTAGGTTGAAGCCCTACTATAAATAAGCCTTCCTGGTGTTTGTAAATAAGGCAATATTGCTAGTTAGATTAGAATTTCCCTTTATGCATTTTTTTTTTGTGTTTCCCTTTCTTGTTGCTTGTTCCTTTTCGTTGTTTTGTTTTGCACCTTTTGCGCTAGTAACCACATTATTTTCAAAAGGTTGTGTATGTGTAGAGGACCGTGCATTTGTTTTAGTGTGGGGTGGAGTAGTGTAAAGTGAAGTATAAGATGATAGTAAAAGTTAAATGGCCGGTTGAAGGATAGAAAGCACGTGGGAAAACGGTGGACAAGAATGGTTGGTGTCAGGATAAGGCTTTATAAAGACCACATATAGAGAAGGAAAAGCATAGAACAACATGAGGTAGGCGAGGAAAAAATTGGGTAAAGGACAAAAGAGGTGCCTTTGGTGATCTGAGATGCGCGTGTAAGAGTCTTTTGTCGAAAAGGATTTTACGCGCTTTAAGGTTGTAAAGAGTTTTTACGTAGGATTGGGTGTGTGGGTAAGGGTGCTTAAGGTCAGATTTAGTTGAAAAATATGCATTTAATGCTAAGTACATTGGTAGGTGGCATAGCATTTATTGCTGGAAAGGAGGAAAATATATAAGTATGAGGTCGGGTGAATCATTATTTTACCTTACGATTACGAAGTGGAAGAGATCTTGCAAACTAGGGCATCCAGAGAGATTTTTGTAAAGGAAGAAGAATCATAAAGATCTAAGTGCACAACTAGGTTGATCTGCGAACTAGAGTGGAAGGAGTACATGGGCATGGGGAGAGTTCTTTTGAGTACACCATCTTGTGGAAGGGTTTTCCTAGTTAGGGTTTGGCAGCTAGGGCACAGAGGTAGGAGGATTCTTCGTAGAGTTGAGCCTTAGAGTTGAGCAGAGTAGTAGAGTAGAGCATGATAGGATCCTGGCCAAGGTGGAGAAGAAATCAGAGGCTATCGAGACCTTACGGGGTTCGATCAAGAACTGGCTGAAGGAATTATACCCCCAGATCACCCGCAGGATGGAAGCCCTTGAGGATTTAGGTAAACAACTAGAAGGAATTATTGAAATGATGAGCACCAAGGGGGAAGGGCTAATCTTTGAGGAGGTAAGTGCCCTAGTAGGTGACCTCTATCAGCAAAACATAGAGCGAGGTTAATACCTGGAGAAGCTAGAGGCATATATAGGGAAGGATTCCCCCTCCTCCTTCAAAAATGAACATGTTCTCCTTCATTTCCCCATTCTTTCATTCTTTCTCCCAATTCTTCATTCCTTCATTATTTTTCCAACTATTCAAAGCCCACCATTCTTTATTCATTGAAGAGAAGTGTTTCGAGGATGGAGAACATGCTTAGTGTGGGGTGATGTTGGGCCTCAAAATATTGGCTAAGTACAAGAAGGCACACATGGCCTATATGAAGAAGGGCATGCGGGGTAAAGCCGGTAGGATAAAGAAGGGGATAAAGCCACATAGGACAAGGTTTTAGAAGGATTTATCGGAACCCAAGGTGCATGCACTAGACAAAGGAAAGAGTTGGATAATGTGCCAACCTAGAAACTCGATGGTCAAGGAAGGAATATTCCATGTGATGGAAGGATCCAGAAAGACATCATTGCAGAAAGTGGAGAGCTCGGATGGGAAGAAGAATGCTCCATTAAAGGACCACATGGACACTTGGAAACTGATTTATTACTTCAAGAAGGCATGGCGGTGGATGCTAAAGCTATATATAGAGATGCTCGAGTAGAAGGAGGGGACAGTTCTTAGGGAAGAAAGGCAAAAAGAGATATCGAGAGAGGCGAGAAGAAGAAGAGAGGAGAGGTGAAGCTCTATAGAAATAGTAGTAGATTCTATGGGTTAAGGTTCTCATTAGGAGGACAGAGGGGAGATGGCATATCTAGAGGGATAAGTCTATGAACATCTTTGTAATCTGGGAAGTGTAGTTTAGGAATATGATGTATAAGTCTTATCTGCATTAAGACATTTGGTCTGTAATGAACTTGAGGAATGTAATGTAGTTACTTGAACATAGAGTAATAAGAATAGATGGATTTATTTTAAAATATATACATTGTTCATGGGTATCAACCCTAGTGCCTTTTCTTTGTATTATTAGATATGTTATTTGTTTGATATATTCCTTCTTATCTGAATGAATGCATGGTTCTTTCCCTTCTTGCATCTAAGTTTCTTCGGTAGGGATGTATTCTCACAAAACTCACATAAAGGAGGGGCTCGGCACCCATGCATGCCTCGGGTGAGTGCCCAACACCCACCGGTGAAAGCCCATGCACATGGGATTAGAATGTGTTTATAAGGACATAAAAATGACTATAATGGTGCTAAACTGAACTCCCACATCCAATGAATTTTCACTACCCCCAGATGCGAGTCCAAAGTTTTGCGCACCTGTGTCTTACACCAATGACATGCCCGAAAAGGTACCTCCAAATAACAAGGAAGACGTCTTCTCGGCCATAGATATAATTGTTATTTTTTTACTCTTGAACCCATTGATAAGTCAAATTTTATCTTGCTACTCTATTACCCAAACTAGCTTGATGACTATTGGTTGTACTAGTGTTGGTTAGATATTTTGTCAAGCCAAAATATGAGGTTCAACCACAGTACATGGGATTAAATCCCTCCTCAAAGACATGTGAGGCTGCCTTTTTATTACTAATCTAAATCACAACGGAAATAATACATGCAATATTCACACTATTCTAACCATTGGGGTTGGGATAGAATCTCAAAATCCATATCCACACTAGGTGAAGATGTTGCTATTTTTTGAAATGCAATGGATCGGAAAGGAAATTATTATTATGGAAGAAACACAATGGAAAGGAAATGAGGGGAATGTATTTTCTTTCGAGCAAACATAGATCACGAAATAATCATATGAATTCTAGATAACAAATGGAATGTTTGAAACAATTAAAATAATCGAGTGCTAAAAAAGAATAGCTTAAGATTCTCGTTCAATATCTTAAGAGAGACGAAGCTCACAACATAAAGTTTGCAAAATAGCATTGGTTCCTATTCCTTAAATGATTAAAAGAAAACACAGTTTTTCTTCTTCACAATATTTCTCAATATTCCAAAATCTCAACCCTTTGGAATGCATAAGTATCCCTTATTTATAATAAAAAGAGTTGAGAGAAAATAGGATAAATCCTAGGAAATAGTCTATTAATGGGAGACCTATTTTGCTTGAATCTCATGTAGGAGACTAAGTCAAAATTTTCTTCCTACAAGATGAAATGAAAATGAAAAATACATGTCGATTTCAGGATTGAAATGGCATGAAACATTATGCCTATTCTATTTCATCATCTTTGTCTTCCTCCAGTAAAGCCTGCTTGTCCCGAAAATTCTTGGAACTTTTGGATTATGCCCTACATATCATCTTCATCAGGTGTGGTGGAATGGTCACTCAGGACTTCACACGTTTCCTGAGTATCGCTTGCGTTACCAAGAAGTTTCTTCAGTCTCTTGTTGAGTTTCCTCAATGTTTCAAAGAATGTTCAATCTTCACAAACCTATCAATGATTTCCAGGCTAAAGCCATCAGTTGGTTCATGTTGAATTGATTCTTGGATCTGCTTGTAAAGATTGTCAGTGGGTAGAATACTTGAGATTTCATTCAACACTTTAGCGTAGATCTTGATTAGCTCTTCTTCTATGTCATTTGTGCCATCAACCAATTGATCTCTTGATTCCCTCAATTTTCTGTAAGCTTCATTGAGAATCTTTATTCTAAATCTAATGGCTTTGGTCAATTGAAAATGCTTGTCCCCATGTGGAATGATTCCTTCTTCGACCAAGACGCGGGATAGAACCTGTTTCAACATATTGAGAGCTTCAAAAGTTAACTCTAGGTTCTCGACTTCTGCTAAAACTCATCATCCATTTTCTCACCATCCTTCTTTATATCCTAAAAGGATTTTTAAACTTCCACGGTGTCATCAATGACCTCTTTCCCTTACGGAAGTAAACCATCCGGATCCATTCATTGACCATTCTCCCCTTCTCATTAATCTTCTCAATCATGGCTACCGATGAGAAATTGAACTTGATAGGAGTAGAGGACAATGGTGTTGACTCGGGAGGCTTTGAGATCTTGAGTAATACTTCTATCAACTGCTCTACTTTATCTTTTAGCTCATCTCTTTTTGCCTTTGTTTCCTTGACTTCCGGCATAACACATTCATGGCATCTTGTGCATCTGTTGTGCTCCCTCCATTATTACTTTTCCTAGATCAACCCTTGTGATTTGATAATCGGTGACCATTATATCATTCTTGGTTTTGTTAGCCATAGGAGTGGAAATTTCTACAAACTTATGCCCTGAGGCATCCACTAAAACCCTTGAAACCATTTTGGGTTTCTTGGCAGACTTGGCAGGAGTGACCTTGAGGGAACTAAAATCAAAGGTTGGTAGGGGAACTACCACCTTCCTCTTCCTTGGGGTCTAATCTATTAACCATTGAGGCATACTAGAAGAAGTTGCTCCCATCATAGGTGTTACGGTCACATCTTTAGGTGGAGGAAGGTTTTCTTATGGAGTGGTGACCATTGCGAGTGTAGTGTCCATGGAAATGGACTCAAGGAATGAAGGTACAGAAGGAGGAGGCATATCCATGGTTAACTTGGGTCCAGTGGGGAGAGGTGAGAGGCCAGAGAAGATGTTGGCCATGGCTAAGGAACTTGGTGAAGAAATCTGAGGTAAGGAAGGTTGAATGGGAGGAGGCAATGATTCTAAAATTAAAGCTTGAGAGGTAAGAGGAAGACTTACCTCTGATGAGCTGCCAACCAAAAGGGAATGAGAGGTTGACCAACCTCTTCTCTGAAAGAAGATTTCCTTGTTCTCGGTGGTGGAGGTGAATCAAGTATCTCAACCATTTTTGGGATAGTGGCCAATGATGTGGTCACTTGCTCTTCTCCTTTACGACAAACTTAACCTTTATTGGCCTCTTGGAAGAGTCCTTATCCTTTTCCTTTTTTCCCTTGGAGGGTCCTGCTTCCAAAGTAGCTAGTTTTGAAAAAATCTGTTCTTTATAACTCATTCCCCAAGAAATGAGCCATGCCTTAATATGGGCAAGAATTTAATCAACTCTTCCTGTAATAGAAGCTTTCTTAGCAAATGGACCAATCAATGGCTGGGAATACAAACTAGCCTTTATTCAACCCATCATACGAGGCATCAAGAGACACTTTCATTTTCCATGGTGCCGCCTAGGATGCCGATAGATCTAACATCCGAATCTCCTTAAGTGTTAACCTACTATTGTCCTTTCTTTGGATGGCAACTTCATCCTAAAGATCAACCCAAATGTCTTCTACACTAGGCACATGTAGATATAAGGTCCCATATGACTTAAGGACTCCTCGGAAATCAAACCCATCTCTAGTGCTTCATGTGATTTTTCAACTTATCCTGCAGCTCGTGCACCACATTCTTGGCTTTAACCACTATTGAGCATGTGTACCTTCCGATGGAAATAGGGAAGGAGACGACAACCTTATGCTTACTCTATTGGAATTTGTGAAAATCCAACAATTGTCTAACCAACTCCATCAGATCAGCTTATCACCTAGGAACCTAGGAAAATGGAAAGGATCACCCAGGTACATGACCACTCAAAGGTATGTGAACTTCTTGAATTACAAGAAGATACAACCCCATTTCAATACTTCGGCCCATGCCTCATCAGAGACTCTTCTCTTCCTTAAATCAGGGTTCAACATGCAGATGTTTTCATAAAAGAAGGCGTCGTTCACTCTTCTGAATTGATCCTCGGACCCCTTCATTGTCAACTTTGAGGGAAATACCGATATATATGTTTTGTTGCCCTATTTCCCTTTGCATCCAACCTAGATAATTTCTCATGCCAGCTACTACATAGGTGACGTATGATGACATATAGAACTTGCCAGTAGTTAAGACTATTTTCATCTGGGAGTCTATCTCATCACTTATAAGACTGCTCCAATCGATTCCTTGGTCGTTCTTCTTTATGATGACCATGAATTGATACATCCACCCTTAGAAGTCTCTCGACTCCTGGGAGTCCAAATAGTCGACTTAGCGGGGGGTGATGATATCACCGATTTCAAGGATGAAATCACTCCTAGGGACAAACTTGGGAAACCTAGAGACAGCTTGGCCTTGATTAAGAAATTTTTGTTTACATGCCTGATGTAATCTTCTTGATCATTGTCCCAGGCCTTCTGCACTGATTGAAGGTTCAAATCAACATATTCTTGCAAAGTTGGGCAATCTTAAGAGGTCATCAAAGTAACCTCTGTCCAACTTCACTATGGTTTCTCTTGATTGATTTCTCACTGAGTGGGAAGCTGAGTCATAATTGGAAGCATAGGCTAGAATGAACTCGAGGCATTGAGAAAACATTGGAAATCCTGCTGCAAGAGGGAGGCCACTGCTGGCTATTGACTTCATCCGGGGACTCGATAAGAATTCTTGATTCTGTTCCAAAAGTATTCCATGTTTATATTACCAAGCTCCGTGTCTTTGATGTCCTAATTACAATCTATGTAGGAAGGGATTCCATCTTCGGTACTTGTAATTCATCTTTCTGACCTATCGACTTATCCTTAGATTGTCCATGATCAGACATGAGAAGTTTTGAAGAAAAATGCCTAGATGACCTCTGGTTGAACAATTGGGCTTGAAAGCTTGTTGAGCAACCCTATAGACCCACCACACTAACCAAACTTTGGGACCTATAAAGCACTTCCTTGAAACCCGACACACTGCAATGTATATCAGAAATTTGGTCGTGTCGAACACTTTGCGAAACCCGACCCAAAGGTGGAACTCAGGGGATGTTAAGCACTCTGTGAAACCCGACCCAAAGGCGGAACCAGGATGATGTTGAACAGCTTACGAAACCTAATACACTACGGAAGTTAGGGGATGTTAAGAACTTTGTAAAACCCGATAGATTGTGGAGCCAAGATGATGTTAAGCACTCTGTAAACCCGAAACAAAGGCGTCGGGTTTCTGAGATGTCAGAACAAGTAAAATTCCCACCAAGTTCATAAATTAGGATTTTAGATTCATCTCAAAAACCAAAAAGAGTATATCCCATGGGAAAAATAAGAAAACACCCAAAGGGTGAATTCCAAACAAGAGGTTTCATAGGAATACAATAGGAAATGAAGAAAACAACCCAAAACCCTAAACCTAGAGGGAAGAAAAAGAAAAGAAGAAAAACGCCAAAAGAATACCTCAAAAACAACCCCAAAGACCTCAAAGTGGTAAGAAGAGAAAAATACCTTCAATAAATTTGAAAAATGGTCAAAGACGGATCACAAAATTGATCAAGAGGTTCAGTCGAGGTTTGGAGGTTGAAGGAACATGCACGAAAAATCCACGCAACAAAAAATATACCAGGTAAAAATGACGTGTAAATTTGAACTATTTATAAATCCCTAGCATTAATTACACCTCATCCAACACGTGTGCCAACTACCCGACAACTCGACATTAATGCCATGTCATCATGCTCGGAGTGTCTAAAACCTGATACAAAGGTTTTACTATCAAATCAGGTTTCGGGAAACAAATGACATGAAGCATGAGGTGTTTGGATGTTATCAAGTTCCAAAACCCTACACAAAGGATCATTCGGGTTTCAGGTTTCGGGAACCAAGTGACATGAAGCATGCTTTTTGCAAGTTCCGATGCTTCGATTTGAAAACTGATACAGGCTTGTCATCGGGTTTTGAGTTTGGGAAATAATTGACAAGAAGCATGCGAGGATATGTTTCCATGTGATGGAAACCCGAAAACTTGAAAATATCCTTCAAAGGTCATTTTTAGGGGATTTGTCAAAAAAATTTCTATGGTTATCTCAATTTTAGCTAAAATCACTACAACGAGATAACAAATAGAAATGGAAAACCAAGTGCAAAGGCTAGGTCTTCAAGTAGGTTCAGATGTGCACCCACGACCCGTGTTGTCTCTGTTGGTGTGCTCTCATAAGAGGATGATGAGGGTTCCCTATCATGCTTGCCCAAATTGGGGAGTTCTAGATGTTCTGGCTCCACGTCCTCTACGTGAGCTCTAAATCCTTCACAAGCCATCTCTCTCCACAATGCCATCCGTTTTGTAACCTCATGCTACTTCTCTAAATCCCTCTTACATGCCTCATTGAACTTAAACCTCCTTTATTCTCTTTTCCTTTCTACCACACCACACATATTTCACCACGATCCTACCCCCGCATGTGGTGGGGTTTAGCTAGCCATCGACTTCTCTTCCAAATTCAAGGTTACCATCAAGATCTTGATCACCAATAGAATTCCATGTAGATATGATCCCCTGGGATAACATAAAATTTAAACTCAGCTACCTCCGACAAGAGTAAGTGGAAATTGAGTACTCCAAAATATAGCTATTCAAAACACCATGGAACCAAGTATCCATAACACGCATCCAAATTAGATCAGCATCATAGAGAGCCTGAAATTATTCTTGCATCCAGACAAGTGTGTGAAACCTCCAATTCCTTTTAGATGCATAAGCAACCAGCCACTCGTATAGTTCTATGGGAAAGATAAAAAAGAAGCTCTCATATAAACAATCATATAGATTATGCTCAACCCACACATGTGGGTTAATGAAACTTAGATCCAATCTTTGGATCTCCAGCGTATTCTTTTTCTAGATATACTATCCACTCCTCAACACTTGTTAAGGTCAATGGTACATCTTTGTCACGCAACATCCCGAAAAAAAGCGAGAAAGAGGTCCTAATAATGGAACCAATGATGAAGCCTAGAATTCACAGTAAATGACCTGACACGCCGACACATCACTCAACCTAAGATGAGTGCTCACCCGAGTGTAAAAGGCACCATGTCCCTCTTTAGAGTTTCTTGTATATAATGTTAACATGATAGTGCATATGTATATTCATATTCATAACCAACAGTAAACAATCCACATTGCATAAACCAGATCTAGATCTTAGAATTTATATAAGATGAACTAAATAATGACTATAACAAGATTTACCATACAAGAACTAGTTTTAGTCATGTTCAACACCATTATCTAGCCAATATGATCCATTGTATTGAATACTATAAAACAAAAAAGCTTCATACATTATAAAGGTATCTCAATGAGTCAAGCATGTGAAAAAACCAACAACATAACTCTACAATAATTGAAACCTTCTTAACCGTGTAAATCAATACATATATATAGGGGTGGGGAATTTCCTTCACCACCCATGTACTATCTCAAAATAGGCCACATGCTAATAATAGCCATACGTCTTTACAAAAATGCAAAGCATGCAAGTGCTCTAACAATAGATTTTTATAGTTAATTTTGAGTAGAAATCCTATTATTAGCCTAAACTATGCATGACACTTAGCTAATGCTTGTTCACAAAATACCATTGCATGGACCGACCGTAAGTCTTCATGTCTTTGTGTGCCCAGTACACTAACTCCGAAAATAGAGTAATGTTGTGACTAGAATCAAATACATCTCTGTTGGGGCTATGGATGCACAAGCTAACGACAAAACAATGTACAACTCTCCTTCCACCCTCCATTCACAAATCACCTTTCAAAATAAATCATTCCTACACATTGGCTAGTTTTTCTTCACTTATTGCCTATAAAATCTTCACTTTAAGAGGTAATTAATTTCCACGTGCACACACTAGATCTCGATGAGAAAATAGGACTAGTATGTTACCAGGTTTTTTTTGGACCTTTTTCAGACTCTTGCTATAGTCTATATTTTATCTCATGATTTGTGCCTTTGGCTCATCACCTTTTCATCACCACTCATCTAGATATATTTTCCATATTTATACATAGAATCCACATTGTTCTTCTGCTTCATTTAGAACATCCACATGTATAAGATTTCCTTTTTACCATGTTTTAGGGAAAATTTGTCCCCATTTCAATAAACAATATTCTACTTATTTTCTATCATATGTTTCTTAGCCAACTTGCATTGAGGGCATGCTCACTCCTTCCTAGAACTTCATTGGTTTGATTTCATCATCATGTTTAACCTATCCTTCATGGCCTTGATGTGATTTATTTATCTTCTTGTATATACACATAATATTTTCCCTTGTATATTCCTATCTATCACTAGGAAATCTTGGAATCTTAATTTTCCTATACATAGCTTCGAAAACTTTCAAGACACTCTAAAAATTTACAAAATCCTAAAAATCCAAAACATTGGTAAAACATCAAAAATCTAAAAATATTGGTAAAACATAAAAAATACAAAACATTCGTAAAACCTCAAACATCCTAAAAATTCATAGAACACAAAATCCTCAAACATTGAAAACTATCCTACAAAACATCTTACTTTAGTGCTTGCTAGTTCTTGCGCATGACTTGCGGATAATCTTGATATTCCTTCATTAACAAATCTGGTTTGCTTGTTATGTCTATCTTCCCTTGCATATATCATTGCTTGGGAAGTTTCATAGTGCATGTTGCTTTTTCATGGGACTTATATGTCCTCCATCTATTCCCTTTGCATGTATCCTTGCTTGGGGCACCATTTTAACCCTTTTTGTATAACTCAAACATTTGGGAACTAAAGTGGATAACAAAAACATTGGTGCAAATTTCTTGAATGTTGTTTGTTTGTTCTTGTTTGTTTGTTGGTCTACTTGTTTAATTTCTCGTACTACATTGCTTTATGTATTTTTCTTTGAGTTAGTCCTTTAACAATGAACAAAAATTAGTATTATGGCTCTTCATGTCATTTTACACTTTTGTTGTATGTTTATATCAAATAAATAGTTACTTCTAGCCAAATTGTAAATCAACTGCGTCATGATTTTTCCTATTCTCCATCTATCTTATCTTCCATTTTATCTATCATTTTCTACCCCTCTTGTTTCCTTCACATGAAGAGTCCTAAGATCCATATTCCCACTCAATCAATCAATTTGAACAATGGTTAACCAGTGCCCAATTCAAATCCCGATTCGTTAAAGTTTCTTATTTTTTATATTTTGATAATTTTCTTCTTATTTTCGAGCATAAATTGAACTCTTCTATCATTCCATCAACACTCGAGGGGCCATACTCCATCCTACTAATTTTTCTTCTACCATTACAAAATTTAATTGTCTGTAATTTTCTACTATCTTTGAAGTGGTGTCACTTGCACTACACCACATCAAAGAGGGGAAAATGTAGACTCCTGAATCTGAATACACAATTTTAATATTCAAATTTCACTAATTATTCTCTTTCATGCCATTTAATTATAATTAGTGATTTCCTACTAATTATCTAACATTCCCCTTCATTTCGATCAATTAACGAAACTTCGTTAATTAACTAGCCTCCCCATCTTGGATGCCAATTAATGACACTTTGTTAGTTATAATCCTCTTTTAATTAATTAATTAACCATTATTAATTAATTAATCCTTTCAATATTGTATTTAATTAATAAACCTTCTTATTAGTTAAATCCCTTTCAAACCCTTCAAATTCTACTAATTTCCTTCTAAATCATCTCCAAATGGCTTCTTAAGATTATTTTGGCCTATTAATTAATCTTAGTTGATTAATTAAATCACCTCCAACTCCCATGAGTTTATAATCTCTAATTAATCTCTTCTAATCATACTTATCCCTTTATAATTCTACTTTACCTTTATCCCACATTCACTAAGTTGTAAGTTTCTCCAAAATAGAAAGCTATATAAAGAACCTAGTACACCTTATCCAAACTTACACCATGTCCTTGTAAGACATTTGCATATGATAAGAGCATTTCAATTTTGGAAGGCTTATTGATCAAGAAACCTTTTCCCTATTCTACTTGGCTAAGAGTTTCAAGAGAAGAACAAAAATGGCAATTAAGCCATATTAGTGAGATCTCTTCCTCTTCCATGGAGAATTTCCTTTGATTGCACGTGGCTACGTCCAGATCACTAAAGGAGTATCTACAATTACAAAGAACATCCAAATATCAAAGGATTGGTTTGCATTTAATGTTTTAATGTTTGATGCACATTATTATAGCTTTTACTTTCTAGCTTTATCATGATGTTTATGTTTTTGATTAACTAAGTTAGGAATCTACTTGGTGTTAGTTTTCTTTCATTAGCTTAGATTAATTCAATCACATGCATACATCCACCAAGATCCACCTGTACACAATTGGACTAATCACTTATCTCCCTAATGAAATCCATCCCCCATTGTTGGAAAGGGGATGTTGCAATAAAATTGGACAAGAGGGAGAACACTAGATTCTTTAAGTCTTCCAAGAAAATGTTCACATAAATTACATTTTCTTACCATATTGGAAACACCAACAAACAATGAGGGCCACCAATAACTCACGTTGATAATTTTGTGTGTCTTGGCTACTTAGTGGGCCCCACATAATCCATGATGAAACTCGGTCGCTAGTTTTGCAACTTGTTCCTCATCAACACATCTCATAAGGAAACATTCAATATTTTTCCATGTTAGTTATTTTGTAAAAAACATACTTTTGGGAAATAAATATCAAATATTTGCATTGAGTTTTGTCCAAAAGAGGAGAGAAACTTGGATTCTTCAAGTAGTAAACAATATTTTGTACCGGTCTAATTTTAGTACTTAATCTTTAGCTGATATACCATCCTCTTCTTGTAGATTAAATTCAACAATATTGAAGTCGATCTAAGTCATCAACATGGTTAGCCCCTTTCCTTTCACAAGCTATGTGTTATGCATCATAATGTCAAATTATTGAAGTTTATTTACCCATCTACATATTTTCCTAGAAGTTTCCAACCGAGTTAAGATGTCCTTGACCATAGGATGAGGCACATATCCTCTTATCTTAGAATCGAGAACATAATATCTGAAAGACTTCATTGCTTTAATCAAAATATAATCTTGTTTCTCTATAATGGCATAATTCAATTAAACATGTCTTTGTAATGATTTAATGAAAAAGGAAATAAGCTATTCATGCCCATCATTATTATTTTGTAACAAGATGAAAACTACAATATGAGGAGATGTAAAAGAAAATATTTGAAAATATTTATCATAGGTAGGGCTTACCAATATTAGATTTTGTTTAAGAGCTTCCTTTACACTAAAAATACTCCTCCTTCATTAGAAATTACTCACTAATACAAAGAATCCATGAAATAGATACATGATGATAATTGAAATCAACAACTCTATATTATATTTTCATTAATTCACTATTTCAATACACTCCATTATATAGGAGATGTAAAATAACAATCCTTACAACAACATTTGTCTTCATATACAACCATACACCCATATGGTTTCAACCTCTCACCAATATAATAATAAAACAATACTAATTGTTTTATTATTCTAACTTACTAACTTACCATATACTAACCACATTTTACATTTACTATTTACATTTACATAGTAAATGTACTTTCACTAATTTACCATAATAATAATTACATATGTAATTATTATTCACCCATACTACAAAGGAGCACTAAGATATATTTCCTAACACTTCATTAGTCCACTTGATCACCCGATACTTTTTCAACATGTTAATAATGTGAATGGTAATCTCATTAAAGTTTTATATAAAGCACTTGGTAAAATTGATTTGGCCAAAAATGACTAGACACACTTTTTCGAATGAGGGCATAACAAACTAGCCAAGAGTAACAACTCTCATATTGTGTTCAAAAATTAGAAATATTGTTTATTGGTAAATCTATTTTCCATTTAGATTTTTATTGGTAATTCCTTTTCCATATAGCTATTTTTATTGCATGAGACCTTTTCCATCTTGAATAACTCCAATTCTATAGATTTTTTTAATTTTTTTGGGTTAGAGGTGAGTTAAGTTTGAGTTTACAAACCGAAACCTATATAATTTTACTTCGAAATCATAAATATTAATATTTTTTTTTTTTTTTTATAAATCATAATAGCCACTTGGAAAACACTTGTTGAATTTGTAATATACTTAAATTGGGATTGTGAATGTAGAGCCCGATTCATTATTTTTGATGTATACTCACCGAACTTGATACTTACATGATATGAGTTCCTTTAGAAAATTAAAGCCAACATATGGATGGTAAATTACATTTTTAAATTTTATTTGATGAGAAGTATATTTATAATTAGTTTAATTTCATTTCATCTTTTTTATCTTATTTTTTCATATGATCACTTTACATAAATCACTAAGATCTTAAATCAATTGAAAGTACCCCTCACTTCTTTGCATGCATCAAATCTTGTTTGGTAAATGTTATGAAAATCTATTTAAAAAATTATAATGATCACATGTATTTATTTTTATTTTTTTGGGTTGAATTATATGATAGACGATCATCCTTGACAAAAAAATGAAATAAAAAAGTATGTTCGCAAGTAGATGAATACATATGCAAACATAAATGTTATTTGGTAGGAAAATACATATCAAGTCATGCATTTTCCTTGGAGAAAATGATGTTCTTTGGTAGGTGAATACATATGGTAGCAAAATGTTAGTTGGTCGAAGAATGTGTATGAATTAATGTGTTTTCAATGGTAGGATAATAAATAATGAGTGTTTTCTAGTCATCAATTACATACTTTAAGTTCTCATAAAGGTGAATATAGCCACACTGTTCTTTCTGACAAAGTAATCCAAACATGTGGTGGAGAACTAAGTCAACATTCACCATGAGAGAATGTGAAATCTAGCTTGTCAAAGGTAGATAAGGAAATAATTATTTCAATTTGTTTTAGAAATTGTTGTGTGTGTGTGTGTGTGTGTGTGTGTGTGTGTGTGTGTGTGTGTGTGTGTGTGTGTGTGTAAATGTAAATGTTAGATTACCATCAAGTATGGAAAAAAACCATGCAATGATATGATTTTCCTTATTTTGTGGCCCATAGAAAGGAGACATGTTCTATTCATGTCTTACATAGTTTAATTTTGTGGAATGAGAGGTTTTGGTAAAAATATCTACTCCCAAAATGAATAAGATGCCTCTATGGACTAACACTATCCCCACCTTAGGTCTTCGTATTTTCCATCACTATAGAAAGGAGTTGATTGAGTGAAGTCAATAGTTGATAGTATTGTTATAACTTGTCTCTCTAGCATAGAGTTTATTCATGTAAATCATATTTTTCAAACATGGAAAATTGTCTCTATTAGTTATAATAGATTTGTGTATGTTTTAATTGATTTTTCTATATTATTATAAACATATCCTCTAAATGAATTTTATATTTCTGATACAACAAAAATCATAATTTCGTTAAATTTGGACATTTTACAATCTAGATTAAATACTAAAATCAACTATATTGGTTTTTCTTATACCAAATATTGGAATTTGATTTGGCTATTATTGGAATCCAAAAAAGGGATTTTTGGAATTTGATTTGGCTATTATTGGAATCCAAAAAGTTTTTTTGGAATTTTATAGTAAGATTAATAAATACTTATTGGAATAATTAATACATTTATAACATTGCAATGCATAGAAAATACTTATATTGTCCATTCTCATAGAAAAAAACATTTTTATCTTGTATTGAATGGGCATATGTCCATTCTCATACAAACAAATATTTTATCTTGTATTGAGTGGGCATATGCCCATTCTCATATAAGAATCATAGAATAAAAATAATCTCAATATAGAAAGAAAAAAAAATTTAGATGTGATTTATTTTAACTATGGGGTAGTGTGCATTTGAATGTTGTATATTTTACATATTTTGATCATATATATTTGTGTGACAAATGTTTAATTATAACATGGATTTATTTGCATAGAATGAAGGTAGGAAATGTGTTATGAGATATTTACAACATAAAATGATGGTAATAAATGAATTGTTAAGAGATAGTCTATAAAAAAACCAATTTAATATATTGTTATGAGATAGACTACAAAAACAAGCCAATATATATATATATATATATATATATATATATATATATATATATATATATATATATATATATATATATATATATATATATATATTTATAGTTTAACACTTTTGACTGGATCTTAGAACTAGGGGATTGGAGGGATCCCACCCACATACATCCAAACCTATAACACCCCAAACAACCTACCCAAAATAGCAAAGATACAAAATCCAAACCAAACCATACATAGCGGAACCAAAGGAAATGACATACGACGATTACATACAAAAAAATGAACCCAGAGAAGAAAAAAATTCAATCATCCAACTGAATTACATCCACCTTAGTAGCATGACATCTGGTTCCACCTTCTTCCTACCACCGGTAGTTCCACCAGCCCGAGAAGTTTGAAGTAGAAAGTTTTATGTGTGAATAAGGAAGAGTTGTAAAAGCTATGGAATGAGGCTAAAGAACCTCAAAGCTTTGCTAACTCATCTATGGACCATAAGATTAGAGCTAAACAAGAAACTATCTATTTGCATGCATATATAAACTTGAAACAAACATTCAAATCATAACATATCTAAATATTTCTCTACTCCATGAAAGCTTAATGAATGTGAACCTAGTTTAGATTCTAAGCAATCAATTTTTTTGTTGTTTCTCAAGGTATTTGAGAGTGAGAGCTCACCATTAATGGCTACAAGACCATATGGTTCCTCTCATTTACTTAAAGCTTGAGTGAATAGTGTAATGGTGGAGAAAATATCTCAAAAACAATGGAGTATGGCCAATATCCAAATGTTTTATAGCTTAAATCTATCACAAATGATTTCTAATGCCTTTCCAAAGTGTTTGAGAGATTTTATTATGTAAACAAGGTGTCGAGGTTGAAAGGATAGGCTTAGCCTTCTATTTATATTTTTATAAATGGAATACTTTGAAATTGGGTGCATGTGGGACTAAAGTCTAAAAAGCACTTTAGGATTAGGAGCCAAGTAAACATGCTTCAGACTAGTTAAGCTAGGATTATGCTAGTTGAACTTGATTAACGAGTGATTAGAAACTCATTGAGAGTTGGGAGGGGTCTAGTTAATCATTTGTGACTGATAGATAGCCTAGAAAGCTTGCAGAAGTGGTTTAGAGAGAAATAGGAAGATGTTTAGCTAATAAAAGGGGTTTTATTAACCAAATGGGTTGAATATAGGATGAATACGATGAAGAAGGTTTCGTAAATGGGAATTTGAGAATGGAGCAAAGAATGGGGAATTAACAAAGTGTCGTTAATTGGTTGAATTGGAGGAAATGTTAAGTGTAAGCATATTTTAGGTGTCTACATTTTCCCCTCTTTGGGGTGGCATAAGTGACATCACTTCAAAGAAAGTAGACAAGCATAAACAAGTAAAAATTTTGAAAAGGTAGAAGAAAAATGAGTAGAATGAAGGATGCCCCCTCGATTTTCGATGGGGTGATGGAAGAACTCAATTGACGATCAAAAATATGACAGAAAGAGAACAAAAGAAAGAATAGTGTGAAGAAGAAGAAAAGGGATATAGAATAAAATGAGTATGAGGAAGGGAAATGAGCTAACATCCATCCAATGCCTTTTAAACAACTTTATTTTTCATCATATTGCTAGTGATCTTCATCATCGGTCCTTATTAAAAAGAATGAAAAAAGTGTAGTATGACATGAAAATCCATATACGAACAAATTTCCATTGCTAAAAACACCAACTCCATGCAACATACAAAATGAAATGTAATACGAGAAAGTAAAATATGCCTAACTCCATGCAACATACATAATGCAATGCAATATGAGAAAGTAAACAAGCTAACCTAACAGAGAAACATAATGTAATGTTTTTGTTATCGAGCTTCAGTTCTAACCTATTTAAATTAATGATAAGGGTTAATGATGGTGCCCCAAGAAAGGATACATGCAAGGGGAATAACGGAGGACACTTGGGTCCATGAAAAGTAATGTGCACTACTGAAACAATACCAAACAACTCGTTGTGCCCCGCAGTGTAGAAAAAGTAAGTAAATTAGCTTTTGTTGATGGAGGTAGATCAAGATGATCTGTGAGTCACACACATGAACAGGTGAGAACCAAAGAGTGATGTTTTGTAGGATGATTTATATTGTTTTTGATGTTTTCTTGAAACATATTTGAATGTTTTGTGATTTTTCTAACATATTTGAATGTTTTTGAAAGCTTCATGAAACTATGTACATGAAGACAAAGAAACATAGATGCCCCCAATGATAGATGGGATGTAGAAGGGCAAGAATGCCACTTGAATGCACAAGAAAGTGAAGATGCATAAAATGCCCCAACATTAGGTGGGAGTATTCAAAGGAAAAATCTTCATGCTGATGATGAGCGAGGGATCAAGGCCAATATGAATAAGTTCAACATGATGATGAACGTAAACCAATGAAGTGTTGGGAAGGAGCAAGGATGCCCCCAATGTAAGTTGGCCAAGAAACACATGATAGAAAGGAAGTGGAATATTGTTTTTATGAAAGGGGACAAAGGTGTCCGCAAACATGGAAAAAGGTAATCTTATACACATGGATGTTCTGAACGAAGTAGAAGAACAACAAATGTTATGAATGTAGCTTAGAATCCTTGCGATGAAAAAGTGATTAGCCAAAGGCACAAATCGTGAGATGAGATAAGGAATAAAGTAAGAGTCTGAACAAGGTAAAAAAAAACACTTGGTAACATACTAATCTTGTTCGCTCATAGAGATCCAGTGTGTGCATGTGGAAATTAATTACCTCTTGAAGGGAAGATGTAATAGGCAACAAATGAGGAAAAACTAGCCAATGTGTAGGAATAATTGATTTTGATAGGTGATTTATGAATGGAGGGTGGAGGGAGAGCCGTACATTTCCTTGCTTCCAACCACACATCTATAGCCCCGACGGAGATGTATTTGATTCTAATCGCAACATTGGTCTACTACCAACCAGAATCCATAGCCTCGATAGAGTTTATTGGAAATACCCCAAGAGAGAGTTATATATCAATTTGATTTTTCTTTTAGCTTTTGCTTTTGATTTTATTTTGATTCTTTTTCTTTTTGAAAACTTATTTCAGCTCTCTTGTTTGACAAGGGGTTAAGAACCACAAATGAATTGATGGAAGGAGGTGGAAGTGATTGTGATGATGATATTGGCTAGTGTCAACATATATGTCCAAAATTCTTCGCAACAAGTTTATTAGATGTTGATTGGGATAGGATCTCTAAGAGGTCAGTTGTTATTTAATTTACCAAGGTGATAAAAGACCAAGGTCAAATAGATACCATAGAGATAAATGTCACAAGATGCGTGCGGAATTGGCTAACCAAGATATCACGAAGGGATGAAATTGGATGATTCCTTGCAAAGGAATAACAAGGAAGGAAGAAAGCAACATCCATGTGTATGCAATACCCGATTGCAATGTTTGATATGTGTTTCTTTGATTGTTTTATGTTTTCTCATTTTTGTATTTTTGAATTTTTTTAATTTTTAGGTTTTTGATAGTTTTTGGAAAGGTGGGACCAAAAAGTCACTTTGTGTGGTAAGATCCAACAAAAATGTTTGTAATTTCCTTGATAAGGGAGACTAGGCATGTTTGTTTATCAAGAGTCATATTATCTCGATCTTGATGATCGTGGTGAGCTCATACTCAAAAATGACTATGATTTTTCATGAAACGAGGATTTTATATGTGGGAGCTTGAGTTCCCTATCCATAGGTTTATGCACTTTGTGCCATACTTGATGGGTGCATTGGTGTGTGTTCTTGAATCACGTTTGATTTTTAACCTTAAGATCGTTGGAATTGTTGGGAGCTTTGGAGCTCTTGGAATGTGTAACCTGAGCTTGATGAAGAATTCATTTGGGTTTCTTATAAGTTGATGCATGACTTGTGTGATCTCGAGAAGGAGAAGAAAGTGAATGTGGACATTTAGAACTAATGTGAGAAATGACCGCGGGCTTGTCCACAACCATTGATAGAAGAAATATGTGATGGATGAAAAGGATATGGTCCAAGAATCAAGAGGATGGAATACTAGGAGGAGAGCCATTGATAGAAGATGACGAAGGGCTGCTAGAATATGGCCCTAAGATGGAAGAAATTGGGCTACAAGGACATGGCCCAAGAATAGAAGATGATGGGATACCCAAAGGTTTCCCATAGATAGAAGAGGATGAAGGGATACTAGGACATGGCCCAAGAATAGAAGGTAATGGGTTACCCCAAGGTGACTCATATATGAAAGATAATGGAGGGATACTAGGATGTGACCCCAGAATGGAAGAAGATAACGAGGGAATACTAGGGGGTGAACCAAGTACGATGACAGAGGAGGGACTACTTAGAGGTGTCCCATAGATAGAAGAGGATGAAGGGCTACTAGGATGTGACCCAAGAATAGAAGGTAATGGGATACTAGGAGGTGACCCACAAGTAGAAAATGGAGGGCTACCCTGGGGTGGCTCCAGGATAGAAGAAGACGATGGGCTACTCAATGGTGACCCAAGGTGAGATTTTTATTGAGGGATGATGATAGATAAGGAATGATTGGGTAACAAGAAGATAGGCCATGGATCAATGCTAGACCCTAAAATTTCATCATGCTCAGAGGAAGGTGAAGATGGAATAACAAAAGAAGAATCAAGTTCCATGACTTTAGGCTCTTCCTCTATGTTATGAAAAAAGGGATCAATTTCTTCACTCCAATACGTGAGCATATCAAGTTCAAGAAATAATCCTTATTTTCAATCCTCTAGAGGATATCTTCATGAAGTCTTATTGTTCCTTCATTTTGAGAGAAATAAATTAGTAGAGGTTGTTGTTCTTCGACTATGGGAGGTTGAATAGAAGAAATGGGTTCAATAAGAGGGGAAGATTGATTGATAGAAGAAGATGAAGATGTTTGATGATGTAGACAAGGGGAAGGATTGACCTTATCACTCCCATGAATATTTTTGATAGTGCTTTGAAAATATATCTTAGCACATGGCTTCTTTCTAATGGTTCAACGTGGTCACAAACATTGATCTTTAGAAGATGGATGAGGAAATGATATGATATGGTTGAAAGGGATCAAGGGATGAAGAGGGATTGAATTTAGAATGATAGTAGAAGATGACACAAGAGAGGAAGTAGGCTTGGAGGTAGGCATCTCATGAATGGATGATTTGGATTTAGACCTAGGTCATTTTTCTAGAAGATGATGCAATGTAGGAAGAAAAGTAGGATCACATAGCCATCCATTAAGTTACGATGAAGGAGTTGAATTGGATGATTGAATAGAGGGAATCCAAGTCATGGAACTCTTCAATGAGAGGAAGGGGTTGTTGAGGTGACTGATGAAGGAGGTCATGCGAAGAAAGGGAGGACCGTGACTCAAGAGCTGAATTATATGCTCGATCGATGAAACTTTGAGTCACACGAGTCTTAAAAGGAGGAAGACTTATTTGAGGCAATTTGGAATAAAGGTCCTTTGAAGAAAGGGAGGACCGTGATTCAGGATTAGATTTAGGGGTATCCGAAAATAGTTGGGATCCAATCTTTAGAGAAGAAGAGTGGGAATCAAATAATAGTTTGGATCTGAATCGGAAGAAGAGTGGGGGAACTGAATAATAATTTAGATCGAAGATCTAAACCATACCACCGATGAATGATGAGCTGAAGGTGGGGAATGAGGTTCCCGAATGGTCCCTCTAGTGTGAAGAACCAAATGAGGCTTAGTCGTAATAGGAATCTTTTGATTTTAATTCCTAAACCTAGGTTCCGTATTTTTGTAAGTGTGAGGAACCACATGATAGTAGTCGATCATTTTTGGTGTCGTTTAGGTACAAATTCCTAGACCTAGATAGTGTGATCAAACTTCATTCAAAGTGAAGAAGGCTCCATGTTGATTCAGGTAGCATAATGGAAACCAACTAGACATTTCGTAATTATGGAGATACGTACTGTGATTTTTTTCGAAGAAGTTCTAAGGAAAATAGACATCAGTAATTATGCAATATTGATGATATCAAAAGGATTTTCCTAGAAAACAAGTTTTCTAGATGAATGATCACAAGGAACAATCATACAAGTGTGAAACACAAAGCCAATTAATAAGGAAATAATCCCTATGTAAAATGTGTGTGCAAAATGATAGTTCGATGTAAAGATGATCAACACAATGTCAATACTTACGTCAAGCTCGAAATGAACAAGGCATAAATATTAACAAAGGGTAGACATGAATCCCAATCAAAGGATACCACAATGAGTTTAGCAACCAACAAGGCCTAAATGTAAAAGGGTGAGGATTACAAATGTAAGCCATGTAACCACACCAATTGGACACGTTAATCAAGCTTCACGAAGAAGTGAGATATTAGTGCCAAAGTGGTATTGAAACAACACAAACAAAGTAAGTGACACTCTTCAATATTTTGGACAATGTTTGAAGTAAAACTAAGTCAAAGTATACTAAGGATGTGCTAAAATGTGGGCAATGTAATGACATAATGAGGACACTTAGATCACGTTTATGAGAAACATGATGTAAGTATTTTAATTGTGTCGAGACAATGTGAACAAGGTAACACATCAAAGGGAGATCAAATGATGAATCAATCCTAACTATGATGATGATCTTGAAATCAAGATCAAGTGGCCATCAAAGATATAAGGATGCATCCATGTCCTTTAGATGTTTCACAACTTAGCCGCAAATATGGATGAGCATAAATGAACAAAAAAGTGGTGAACACTATCTATGACAACACTCTCGAAATATGCCTTCTTTTGTCCCAAATGGGCAACAAGAATGCAAAGGTATAGATCAAAATATTAAAATAAACTAATCATCACTTGGGTAGAGTTTTACCTCGTGCTAAGATGAGAAAGAAACTAACCTAAGTGATATTTCTTTTAATTTCGTGATGAGAGACACTTAGATCTAACTCAAGAGGAATCTTTTCCTTGTTAAAAAAACAAGGTTTAGACTTCAAGTAAGTCATCACTTTGTGATGGCTTGACAAGACATGAAAATGGACTAGTAAATTGGGCTCCAAGACAAAAAGGATTTCCTAATAAGATCACTCAAACTAGGTGTCAATAATTTGTC
Organism: Taxus wallichiana var. yunnanensis; assembly: GCA_018340775.1. NCBI lineage: Eukaryota > Viridiplantae > Streptophyta > Pinopsida > Cupressales > Taxaceae > Taxus > Taxus wallichiana. Next base: position 849,972,124 of record CM031238.1, on the reverse strand, counting down.
TAAATGTAGCTCGATTTACCCAAAGAGTCACACTGACTAGTTTGGGAGTATCTCAGCTTTAATTTACCCCCTTATGATACAATGAGAAACTAGTGCATTCAATTGTATAGTCACTGGGGTCACGATACATAAAACTTTGACTCTAAACTTACAATGTAAAAACTAGTCAAGTGGGTAAGTTAGAGCAATCCTATTTCATCCACGAGGTTAATCTAGCGGTGGATTACTTTAGGGTTCCTAGAACCACCCCCATTTTTTATAGCTTAAGCATTATGCCAAAGGAGTTACATTCTAGTTAAGTGGATAGGGATGTACCCTTTTCTGAAACTTGAAATATAGTGTGATGAAAGTGGTGTGTTTTTTATCTTGCTTATCTTAATGTGGTTTTAAGTAGCACACCATTTGACAACCTGTATGAAAACACATGTTAGTGGGCTTGTGTTTCGAACCTCCTTTCTTTGACAAACAAGTTTTGGTTCTACATGCAAGGAGTTAGTAGTTTTCCACAAAAGATTATGATATCAAAATAATTTTGTGTTGCTTTTATTCTAAGATCACTAAAAAGGCATGAAGGAAGAGCATACACAACGTGGAAACCCAACTAAAACAATATATGGAAAATAATTTAAGTGTTTTTGCAAAAGGAAACTTTTTAGCAAACTTTGACAAGTTAATTCATTTTAAATCTTAAATTGAAGTGTTTTGGAAGTAAAATAGAAGGTTTTGATTCCCAAGATCACCTAGAAGGTGCGAGGGAAGAGCATACGCATTTCAAAGGACCCTACAAATGAAAAACATGAACACTCAACTAAGTTAATAAAAAATATAACGGAAAAGAAACACAGAATCACTGTTAGCACCCTACTAAAAATTGAAAAACTACAAAAATCGAGAAAATTTTGAAAATCTATTTTTAGCAATTTTCAATGATTTTAGTATTTTATGTTTTTGAAGGACTCTCAGGGAATTTTGGGAGTTTGATGATAGAAGTAATGATACCAAAGGTATATTAATTTTGGAACTTCCCTTGCAAATTTTTCTTCATGCTCTTTCTAATGCCTATTCAAGTTCTGAAAATAGGTCAACGAGCCATGAGATATGACCCAAACTAGGAGCACTAAAAATTATAGGAATAAATCTAGATCAAACAAAGACACGCACACCCTTCAAGGTGTATACATGCCTATTTAGGGCATGTGCATTACTTAGTAAAATGAAAATTAGCCAAGTACCTAAGTTGGTAAAGGGTGTATGCATGCTATTTAGGCGTGTGCGCACTTTGGTAAAATTGACAATCGACTAGGTGCCTATGCTAGCGAGAAGGATGTGTGTGCTTGGTAAAAATGATAGTAATCTAGGTTCCCGTGATGGAAAAATGGTGTGTCCACACCTAGTAAAAATGAAAGTTAGCTAGGTTCTGCGATGGTGAAGAAGGGTGTATGCATGCCTATCCTATCTAAAAACCACCAAACAACATAAAAACAAAATTCTAAAAGTGTCAACAGGTTAGAATTTAGCCATTAAATGCAATTTCTAACATAAACCTAACAAAGTGGCATGAAAATGAAGGTTAACTACATAAAACCTAGCTAAAAATCCCAAGGAAAAATATTTAACCCTACAAAAAACATGTAAAAAGTTAGAAACTAAAATAAAAGCTTCAAAATGACTCCATTAATGGAGGATGGACTAAGAGTCCCATCGGGCATGCCAAATGTGAACAAGGAAGATTTGCAAAAGCTATGGAATGAGGCTAAAGAACCTCAAATCTTTGCTAACTCATCTATGGACCATAAGATTAGAGCTAAACAAGAAACTATCTATTTGCATGCATATATAAACTTGAAACAAATATTCAAACCCTAACATATCTAAATATTTCTCTACTCCATGAAAGCTTAATGAATGTGAACCTAGTTTAGATTCTAAGAAATCAAATTTGTTTGTTGTTTCTCAAGGTATTTGAGAGTGAGAGCTCACCATTAATGGCTACAAGACCATATGGTTCCTCTCATTTACTCAAAGCTTGAGTGAATAGTGCAATGGTGGAGAAAATAGCTCAAAAACAATGGAGTATGGCCAAGATCCAAATGTTTTATAGCTTAAATCTATCACAAATGATTTCTAATGCCTTTCCAAAGTGCTTGAGAGATTTTGTTATGTAAACAAGGTGTAAGGTTGAAAGGGTAGGCTTAGCCTTCTATTTATAGTTTTCCAAATGGAATATTTTGAACTTTGGGTGCATGTGGGACTAAAGTCTAAAAAGCACTTTAGGATTAGGAGCTAAGTAAACATGCTTTAGACTAGTTAAGCTAGGATTAGGCTAGTTAAACTTGATTAACGAGTGATTAGAGACTCGTAGAGAGTTGGGAGGGTCAGTTAATCATTTGTGGTGATAGATAGCCTAGAAAGCTTTCAAAAAGTGGTTTAGAGAGAAATAGGAAGATGTTTAGCTAATAAAAGGGGTTTTATTAACCAAAGGGGTTGAATATAGGATGAATACGACACGAGAAGGTTTCGTAAATGGGAATATGAGAATGGAAGAAAGAATGGGGAATTAACGAAGTGTCATTAATCGGTTGAATTGGAGTAAATGTTGAGTGTAAGCATATTTTAGGTGTCTACAGTATGAAAATCCCATCTTCTTGTGAAACCTTTCTCAATCTTAGGCTCTAGAACCATTGGTGCTGATAGATCCGATCAAATCTAATTTCTTGATTCTCTACCACCGAAATACCAAATGAGCACACCTCGTGAACATCTACCACATATTACATAAGCTCCACATTCCTTGATGACAACACAACAATGACACGCCAGCATCAACTAAATAAATCCCTTCCTTGTCCATGACCGAAAGCGGTTGAGCCAGGCTAAAAGCCTCCAATGCTTCATCTAACTTAAATCAATGTTGGGGTTTGATAAAATGAAGAGAAATTTCCTTGACTTCCTGCCTTATTCCTCTACACCAAAAGAAGCCAAGAAACAAAACCAGATGCCACCTAAAAATTCACCCTATCCATCACAAAAGAGGACATATACTCCTCACCCGAAAACCTTTTAATGGATTCACATATAGACCTAGATTTAACACTGAAAATGATGTGTATGCGAGTTGTCGTGATGCCTCCAAAGAAATCCATATCTCTCTTTACACCCTACAAAAAAAAACTAGGCAACATGGGTATTTCCATCTTTGTGAAACTTAACCCATAACGATGCTTCCTCCCACCTAATAGACCTGTGAAATAGAAAGAGAAATAAACTTAATTAATTTATATTTATTAATCAACATAATAGTAATAAGTAAACTCAATCAAGCAAGTAAAATCAATCAAGCTCAATTGTGGAAATGTGTTGTTATGAGATAATACAAGTCACAATTTTTTTTGCATAAAATGATGGTAATAAATCCAATATTAATGAATTTTTATGAGAAAAAGAACAAAAAAACTAAATTTATCTATATAAACTCAATCAAGTTCAATATATTTTTAAAATGTTTCCAAAGACCGACGTAAATTTGGGTGTGAACCCACATGATTTAACCATGTACATATTAAGTGTGAAATTTTTTCTATAATGCATTCAAATTTCCACCCCCAAAACCAATAACTTCTTTTCATGGAAAACGAGATCTTTGTATAAACCTATCAAAGCTAGATTTGAGCATTATATACTAATCACATCATTTGGATGAAATGTGAAGAAGAACTAAAAATTGTAATAAACACATTTTGAGCACTACATACTAATAACCATCAATAACATCACTTCAAATGGAAAATGGGAAAAAGAACTAGAAAAATGTAATAAACACAATTTTATATATTGATTTGTTCCACTATTGTTTGAAATAGAGAACATCCCTTTAAGATGTCTCTTACATCATCCACAACCCCTACCAAGAATATTTCTGTAAACAACGATGACATAAGCCACTTATTATTTTAAAGTCTTTGTCAAAAACCTTTGGAGACACCAAAAAATTTTCTTTAGGAACTCCTTTGTTGATTACATTAACTACAACTATAGTTTCACATTTGTATGGAAATTCTAGTGTTTTCCAAATTATTTCCAAATCTTTAATAAATATGTCTCCCTCTTTTTCGCAATGCTCCATACCACAACAAAACAAAGGATGCACGTCCACTTTAACTAGTTTTTCTACATTGGCATCTATATCCAACGTAGACCATGAGAATGCAATTCGATAAAACTCTTTAGATACAAAAGTTAGAAATTGGGAAATAGACATTCATTATTAAACGTCATTATTAACTTGTATGTATTTCAAATACGATAATAATATTTCACAAAAATACTTTTACCTATTTCTTTACACATATTTGTTAGTTGTAGATTTTCTAGATTTTCTCCAATTGTATCTCCACATAAAAATTAAAATTAGGATATATTTATTGAATTGATTCCAACTAATATTGACAAATGAAAAGGTTTAATATTTTTACCTATTTCTTTACATATATATTTTGGATATTCTCCAGTTGTATCTACACATAAAAATTGAAATTAATATATATTTATCAAATCGATTCAAACTAATATTGACAAGTAAAAAAGAATATTAAAATTTAAAAAATACTTGATAACTTGTTCATGAGCCAACTGTCATAATTGATGGTGAAGGGTTTGATGTAGCTTCAGTATGGGCATCTACCCATTCAATATAGTAAAAAGGCTATGAGAATTCACTACTTCCCATTCTAAAACAAAGTGAATATTTAGAGGTATTAAAATGTTTGTTTTTTTAGAGAATGGGCATATGCCCATTGTAAACATTCAACTACAACCAATACTTGAATTCAATCATTTTAATACCTCTAAATATTCTGAAACATATTTAATTTTTTTGTTTGAGAATGGGCATATGCCCATTGTAAACATTCAACTACAACCAATATTGAATTCAATCATTTTAATACCTCTAAATATTACAAACATATTTAATTTTGTCCGTGTTCATCTTCTATGATATCTATATGAGAATGGGCATATACCCAAGCAATATTGAACTTAATCATTTTAAGAAATCTATAAAAGTTGTGAGAATGGAGAAATTTTAACTCTATTCTTCTAATTAAACTAGTTGTGAGAATGGAGAAATTTTAACTCTATTCTTCTAATTAAACTTCTAACTTTTACATATATTCTATAACATGAAAAGAACTTTTAGGAGTAAACTATATGAAGGATGTACATCTTAATATTTGAACAAAGTAAACATTGTTAAGAATTAACGTATACATAATGACTATAATAAAAAGAACACAAAAATCATAGAGGGGATGCACTTGGAGGCATAGTTAGACATTTATAATATTGTTGGAGCATGATCTCCTACTTTCGATTCTCCACCATAAAGATAAGCGAGGAATTATTTGTTTAATGCATTTGTCCCACCATGTAATATTAATACAGGGGATGCATTAGAGTTGCATCTCTCAATCATGTGCTCCCAAAAATGCACTGATCTCGATCATTTGAAAGAATGTTCAGGGATGAAAACTCCAATTTCATTCAATTTGATAATATCCAAGGGCTCAATGTGTTGCCAATCCAGATCCACTATCACATCTTCCACCTCCATACTAGTTGAATGACATAGAGTGGATAAGGAAACTGACACTTGCTAAATCAATTTTGAATGAATTTTCATCAAATAAAAAAAGATGAATCTTTTCATCAATTTTGAGCTTGTTTTAATAATAATTTCTCTTTTGCATATCGCTTCACTAGTGATTCTGAAATTCCTTTTTCCAACATAGATAATTTTTGTCTTCTGAGCATGGTAAAAATTTTTGAATGTAATTTTCATTCACCCAATTCCTTATCCATATTCATGCGGTGGGCAATAGATGAACCAAATGAGCCTTATGTAGTAATACAGATCACTTGATTTTGCAAGTGTTAGTTTCCTTGTCCACTCTATTATCCATTCTATATTATGTAACATTGAAACATGGCAATGACTAATATCAATTTTGAATGACTTTTCATCAAATAAAAAAAGATGAATATTTTCATCAATTTTGAGCTTGTTTTAATAATAATTTCTCTTTTGTAGATCACTTCACCTCTTGAAAGTGTGATTCTTAAAATGCCTTTTTCCAACATAGATAATTTTTTTCTTCTGAGCATGGTAAACATATTTTTGTCTTCTAAGCATGGTAAACATTTTTGAATGTAATTTTCGTTGGCCCAATTCCTTATCCATATTCATGCGGTGGGAAACAGATGAACCAAATGAGCCTTATGTAGTTCTATTATTTTTTTATAATTGTTACTATTGTTTTGGTTTGGACTAACCTTGGTGGAGCCAAGTGTTGGCACCACTAAGTGCTGCACTACATACCCTCAAGAGGGATCAAGCCTTATGTAGTTCTATTATTTAGTTTTAGAATGGGTGGGAAATATTGAACTCAATCATTTTGGCTGGACTAAGCATTGTGTCTTTTGTATTTAATTGTCTCGTTTTGGTATTATTTGTTTATTTTTTTAACACAATTTATTTATTAATTAAAGGTAATTGTTTTGAAACACGTCTTCCATTGCAAAAATGAGGAGTGACCCATTGTAAAACAAAGTAATCTTCATCTTCATGTCAAGCCCATTCGAAATGGGTAGATGCCCATTCTCGTATAGAAAATGTAGAAGAATAGATGAAAGAAGAGTAGATGTTTAGAATGGGCATATGTCCATTCTCAAATAATAATCATAGAAGAATTGTGGGCATTTTTTTATCTCATATAAAACATAGAAGAACAACAGATGGAAGATCAATAGATGTTTAGAAGAGGCATATGGAAGATAAATATTACTTTGTTTTAGAATTGGGAAAATGCCCATTTAACATATAGAAATCATGAAAGAAGAATGACTCATAGAAGAAGAATTTAATTTTTTAAAAATTGAAGATAAGTTTCAGATATACTTCTAACTCTTCTCTATTGATTTATTATGAGATGAAGAATATCATCTAGCTTTCTTTCTTTTGTATTCTAATATGGGTATAAAGATAATGCCATATTTTTGATCTTTTGTATTTTTGATATGTGTTTTAAGAATATCACTTCAATATTTTGTAAGACTTGCATAGTATTATCCTCCATAGTTATAAAAGGATGCATCTAAATATGACCATTTCTTGCATGTTTCAGAGTCTCAACAAGATCATTCCCTTACAAAAAATGTATAACTACACAAACAAAACATGAAATCATTCAATGCAGGTGAATCATGTCCATGTGTATATATATATATAATTATATGTATTTTTATGAAATACAGGAAGCCCAAATCGAAGGACCTAGGTAGGGTTACTTATTTTTTGAGTTGGGTGGCCTAGTTGCATAAGCCTAGATGGGTGGCTGAATTGCTAGCTGAGGGTGGAGAAGTGATGAACTGATCTTAGCTTAGCTAGTGGTCGATCTCACTTGTCGAGCTAAGTAATATTAAATGATGTATCTAATGAGAAAATGTCCATTTCTCATAATTGGAATCATAAAAGAAGAACATAGATAAAATGTAGCTTGTTTTATAATGGATAGTGCCCATTCTCATAGCCTTCATAGAGTTATTGAAAAGAATTGGCATACTCCCATTCTCATACAATTTTTTTAATCTTCCATTAAATGGTTAGGTATCCATTTCTATAGAGGTATTAAAATTTTTAAGTTCAATATTGCTTGTATTGAATGGGAAGATGCCAATTTTCATATAGGAATCATATACCTAAAACATGGCTACGATATTGTTTAATATTTATATTTGTTTTTGACCATGGCATAGTGAGACCATTAATTTATAAATAAATTGTTTACCACCTTTTATTAATTAAAGGTACTTGTTTATGAACCACTCCATAACCACCAGTTGAGAGAAAAAATTGAAACGAATTTAATTCACGCCACTCCATTATTTTTGATGTTGGTAGAGGTCATGAGAATTGCAAGGTTCACCAAGGTCGATGAATCTATCTCTTTCTTGTTCATCCTTTCCATTTTCTTTTTCATCCAGTTTTCATTTTTTCATAGTTGTCTATATTTTGTAAAACTACAAATACTTATACACACACACACATGGATATGATTCACCGGCATTGAATGATTTCCCATTTTGTTCTATGTAGTTAACCATTCAGAGGGAGTGCAGGAAAAAAATATCTTTTTTGTTCATCCTATAATACAATTATTAATTATTACAAAACAAACAATGTTTGTTTGTATGAGAATGGGCTTGTGCCCATTATAAACATGCACAACTTCTATAAAGGATGTCACAATACACAACTTCCCATTATAAAAAAAGTACCTTCCCATAGACCATTTCATCTGTGAAGTGGAATATTTGAGAAATATTTATGAGATGATTTTTCTCTCAAATTTTTGTTGACCTTTCTTTTGGGCTCCATTCTTTTCGTTAAGACCGTTTTGATTATGAAGAACCAAATTTGAAGAAAATTTGAGGCATAGATTATTCAACATTTTTTGAGGATTATTATGAGGGTGAAATATAATATCATTTGGTTTTCTTTTCCTTATATTATTCTTAGTTTAAAGATAATGCCCTATTTTTGATTTGTTTATTTGATGGGCTATTAATAAAATCATTTCAATTTTTTTGAGACATGCATAGTTGTTATAATCGTAGTTCATCAATGGAAATTCTTGATAAAGGATGTCATGGTCAAACTTGAGTTCGGGTGTCCACGTTTGAACCATTTTTTTTTGAAACCATTTTTGATAGAAAATGCAAAACAACCTACCTTCCCAAGTTTTCAACGTTTCATCCCTAAAGTCCACCATATTTGGCAAAATTAGGATTTAAGTTATAGTTAGTTTTTTCCTCTCATTAGTTAATTTTAGTCTATTAATTGCTTATGAGTTAGAAAGGGAAATCCTCTAATTTTTTTCGAAGACCGTGTTGACTTTAATGTAAAGGAATAAGCATGCGAACTTTGAAGAATAGCGATTATTCAAAATTCTTATTCAAAAATAGTAATTTCATTATGAGATGAAGATTATCATTTAGTTTTTTTCCTTATATTCTATTCTCGAGTTTAAAGATAATTTTCCTATTTTTGATCTTGTAATTATTATTTGATAAAAAATTAAGAGATATCATTTTGTTTTTGAGACATGCATAGTTAAATTAACCTAATCTTAATTTGTCTACATTACACATATTTTTAAATTGAAGATAAGTTTTAGAGATACTTCTAACTCTTCTCTATTGTATTTGAGTCTCTAGGTATAAAGATAAATTATAATGCCGTATTTTAGATCTTTTGTATTTTTGATATGGGTTTTAAAAATATCACTTCAATCTTTTGTAAGACTTGCATAGTTTTTATCCTCCATAGTTATAAAATATTGCATCTAAATATGACCATTTAATGCATGTTTTAGAGTCTCAACATGATCACATTCCCTTGAAAAAAATGTATATGATTCTCCTTCTTGGTAAGATGGGGAGTTACCTAAGAAATCCACTTTGCCAATCCTTCATGCTAAGATGAGGAGTTATCTGTTATGATTTTACCAAAGTACAAAGTGGGATTACCACCTAGGAGGCATTGCTTGGTTTTGAATTGGATGTGATAGTTGATCACAAAATAAATGATAATTATATAATTCTTCTTTCATCCATAAAATGATATTTTTTATTCATGATCGATGTTCATCAAGGTTAGATAATATTAATAAAATTAAAGCATTTTATCCCAAAGGTGAATCATTTGCAACTTGGCCTTGCATCAATGGTGAATCATGTCAAGTAAAACATTTTATCCCGATGGTGAATCATTTTCTACTTGGCCTTGCATCAATGGTGAATCATGTCAGTCTATTAGCCTTGATATCATATGTTTCTCTTTGCATTGTTGAATGATTTACCACATACGCAAGGCCAAGGTACACATGGTTTATCCTTCGAGATTAAATGTTGCACTTCCATTACTATGATCTTACCTTCTGAACAAAAGTCTTCTATTGTATAGTATTGGGTATTAGAATGTTTATAATGGGCACAAGCTAAATTTTAATTCTAAATATTCTTAAACAAATTAAATTTTATTTCTATTATTCTACTTTGATTCATACATGAGAAGGGGCATCTACCCATTCAATACAAGTAAATATTGAACTTAAATAATTTTTAGACCTCTATAAAGGATGTGAGAATGAGAAGTTAGTTTGTACAAGAACTTAATCATTTTAATACCTCTATATAAGTTGTGAGAATGGGAAACTTTTGATTCAATACAAGGAAAAAATGTTTGGTTTCCCAATTCAATACAAGACAAAATTTTTTTAATATGAGAATTGGCATATGCCCATGCTAAACATTCAAATGAAAGAAATTCAGTACAAGACATAAATGTTTGTTTATATGAGAATTGACATATGCCCATTCTAAGCATTTTAATGCAATCAATGTTTTAAAAATGTTATTTTAGTATTATTTATTTTTCAGTATTCTAATAACTCTCTAAAAAATTTAAAGGGGTCTAAACATTAGGATATTAAAGCATTAAGAATATTGCGAATGTTTCATTACCAAACATTTATATTGTTTTGACTAGACTAACCACGGAAAAGAAAAGTTTTAATTCCACCAAGCGTTGCACTACATACCCTCGAGGGGGATCTAGCCTTATGTAGTTCTATTTTTTTTTTAGAAAGGGCATCTTGGTATGTAGTTCTATTTAATAATTTGATTTAGAAATGACAGATGCCCATTTTCTCCCATTTTCATATAGGATAAATTAACATATATTGTTTAAGACCATGACATATCGAGACCAACATGCAAATATATTGTTTACCACCGTGTATTTATTAATTAAAGGTAATTGTTTTAAAACAAGACTTGGACCACTCGTAATAATGAGAATAGGCATTAGACCATTCTCTAGACATTCTAACATTTTGTTTTGGCCATATTTTTGGTCAGTTGTATTGGACTATTTAGAAATATGGGCATTTTCCATCCTCGAATAAATAAACATTTATTTTTGGTTGTTCCCCATTTTGCATCGAAGGAATACCATTGCAATCGAAGGAGGACCATAACCTTTATAGAGTTAGTAATTGTATCATATTGGTGGACTATCCTCGATGAGCCTTGTGATGTCTTCGCATACCATTAAAGGGGATCGCTTTTGGGCTCTCTTTCTTTTCATGAAGAATATCAAATAAATTTCCAAGAAACAACAATGAATATTTCTAACTCTTCTCAATGTGAATAATAACATCTGGTTTTCCTTCAAAATAAAAATGAGGCCCAACCCACTTCATCTTCATGTCATGCCCATTCGAGTTTTCCATTCTTTCATATAAACAAACAAACATTTTTTTCATTTTATCTTGAATACAATTGTATCGTTTTGGTGGACTATCCTTGGTGGAGCCAAGTTCTACCTCCACCAAGTGCTTTGCACTACATACCCTCGAGAGGGATCAAGCCTTATGTAGTTCTATAGTTTTTTTAGGAATAGTTATATTTATGGGCATTCATCCATCTTGAACAAAAAACATTTACTATTGGATTGTTCCCCATTTTGCATGGAAGGAGGATGATTGCAATGGAAGGACACATTCTAACAACCTTTATAGAGTTAATAATTGTATCATATTGGCTGGACTATCCTTGGTGGATAGCCCCTATGATTTTTGTCTCTCACTCTTTTCATGAAAAACAAAAATGAATATTTCTAACTCTTCTCAATGTGAAGAATAACATCTACTTTTCCTTTCATTACAAAAAAATGGGGAAAAATCCACTTCATGTTCATGTCTTTCCCATTCAGTAGACAGATGCCCATATGTAGTTTTCCTTATGCCTATTTTCCAACTATTTTTTCCCTTGAATTTTAGACATATTCTCTTTTTAACAAGACTTCAAAACAATACAAACTATGAAAGATACATGAGTATGAATTAATTTAAGAACCCTACAACAAAGACACTTGCATAAATATACGAGGCCTCCTAAATATCATAATATTAATTGAATTATGTAAATTTAATTTAATTTTAAATGAAATGAATTGAATTTGTGTGTAAGGTTAGCCACTAACTGCTACTAGTATATATTGTTAATAAAGTGATTTTCTCTTCATAAAAACCATAGTAAAATAAAATAAATTAGCATCCCCTAAATGTTGGTTCCCTACGTAGTTTGACTACTTTGCCTAGGTCTTAATTATAGAAAACATTTATATATTTTTCCTAACAAAACCTTTTGGCTCTTCATAACGAATTTACATATGTTATATATATAAAAAGTAATTATAGTAACATTTTATATGTAAAATTGAATAATAAATATAAATGAGACTACCAAAACAAATAAAATAACTATTACAAAGAAAATTTACTTTAAGAAGGCCTTTTCGCCAAATAATCTATTTTCCATAAATTGTTTTTGTGTTCTTAGGTGTATAATAGTTAACACATTTCTAAAATATTCAATTTTTGCATAAATTTTTATATAATTTGTTTTTCCCATGTAATGCATTAATTACACCAAAGGTGTTACCCCTATGGGAAAGGGATTTGTGGACATTCACATGATGTGTGTTAAATTTGATGACCTAAATGACAATTTTGCTATTTTTAACAATTTTGCTTTTGCTATTTTTAACAATTTTACTTTTTGTTTTCTAATAATTTTACTTTTCTGATTTTGCACTCTCCTTTGGATTTACTATTTTAAATTTTTTTTTATAGCTTTTGCATGCATTAACCTTTAAATATTGGTCACTAACACTATAATTTCATTCTTTAGGCTCTCCAAGTTCCACTCCATCCTCTGTGTTAAATTGAATTATGCAGGTATGCATTTAAATTCTTTTGTTCGATAGGAAGGTTTCTTTACGTGAACCCTCATGAATTTGTTTTCTTTGATGGATATTGATGCATCCCCATACATGGCACAACTGAACCAACATGGAAAATTAATTTGGGAAATGGAATGATACACACTAATTTTAACATGCAAACTACATTCAATCCGTAGAATTTGAAGTTCAATCCAAGTATGAACTTGAGAAATTAATATTAAAGATGACATAAATGCACAAGAAAAATTCCACATGCTGAAAAAATTGCCACTTGTTATGTGTAGCCATCCATTTGTATTATTAAATGTTGGCAAAAAAATCTTGAGACGTGTTGTTGAAAGTGACGCCGATGTCGATGTAAACAACCACTTTCTTGGATGCATATAGAGTTCACACTGCAACCATGGAACACCTACCACTTATTCAAGTTACTTGAGATTAGAGCTACAACAGGAACCGTAAAGGAGATAAATGGAAACTGCGGTTAACTAAAGCAATTTTTTAGGTCCACCTGAGATTTGTGGATGTCCCAACTTAGGATTCAACATCATATGACATTTTCTGTTGGTCAAACTCATTTTATACAAGTATTTCAGAAATATTACCTCTCCGAATTTGTCTCAAGCCTACATAACATCAACGACACTTGGGACATGACATGTTTTATGCACTACATAGACACATGACATGATACAGATGTTAGTTCTGACTTTGAGGTCGAATGCAGTATTCAACACGAACCATTGCAAGAATGGAAGGTCTTCACACAACTTCATCCGGGAAACAACATGGGTCTTGACAGTCTTGAAATGTTGGGAAACAAGATTTTTGACATACACAATAATTGGAACATACATGGCGTTACGCATGATTTGTAGATAACTGGTTCATCATTCATCGAGAGAGAAAAGGAAAACACAAATAACACCAACATGCAGGCCACACCACCATCTACCACACTACCTTTGTCTTCAGAACAACAACTAGCTCTTGATACCATACTGCACCATTCAAGCAAACAAAACACTTCTACCTCCACTAAGATTGATAATTCAAGGAACAACTAGCATAGGAAAATCATTTCTGATAAATAAAATCCGAATTCATTTACAACAACATCAACCACATCTCCTTGCCTCTCCTTCTTCTCACCCCTACCGGTGTTTTAACATTCAACATCTCCGCACCCACAATCCATGCACCCTCCATATTCCAATCAAAGAATTAAAACCCCTTGAAGGCCATGCATTATCATCTTTTCAAGAGTCGCTAAAACATATAGAATATGTTCTTATTGATGAAATGAGTTTCATCGGCCCAAAGTTGCTAGGAAAAATTGACAATAGGCTATGCGAGGCTTTCCCACACTCAAAAACATTTGAATTTGGAAACATATCAGTCATCCTCCTCGGTGACCTTGGGAAATTACCACTAGTTATGGACAATCCTCTTTATGCAAGTAAATCCTATGGAGCCACCCTTTGGAAGGGATTTCATTCTTCCATTACATTGCAAACTATATTTCGGAAACAAGGAACAATCGATGCACAAGTTTCATTTTGAAATTTACTACTCAACATGTGAGATTCAACCCCTCTTATTGAGAACTAGGAACTCCTAATGTCTCACATAGACACACACCTAACTCAAAAAGCTCAAAATTTTTAAGGATGCACCACATTTGTTTGCAAAAATAACCTTGTGGACTCCCACAACCTTCAAATGTTGAAGGCATTGAACGTTCTAATCGCCCAATCCATTATTAAAAGTAACAGGTGAGATTGGACCAAGAAATCTTGATGATGATCAATTGGAGCACAAAGTTTTATTGTGCAAACAACAAAAATCATTCTTATTGCAAATTTATGGGTTGACGTAGGCCTCATAAATGGTGCTATAAGAACAATCACCGACATTGTCTATGACACATCAATGCCACCACCAGCATTACCTTTATTTGTTGTTGTCAAATTTGATAGATACAATGGCCCATGTTGGGATCCCTCCAACCCGTTACATATTCCAATACCCCTATTTCGAGAGGGAATTGAAGATAATTTCCACTTAAAATGGCCTAGGGATTAACTATCCACAAGTCCCGGGACTTACTTTGCATAGAGCAAATGTTCAAACATTGGAACTAATGAAAGGTAGGTTTAACATTCACAACTTTCTCCAGAGTTCCCTCACTTGAAAATCTGTGCATTTCACCTCCTTTTTCATTCAAAAGGTACTAAAAATGGCACACGTAGCAACACTTGGAGCAAGAAGAAAGGAGGAAGAAAGACTACTATCACTCAACCCTTTGTAAATACTACACTCTACTTTGATAGCACCTCCGCTACTACTTTACTCAACACTTCTTCTATCCTAGATGACATTTCCGTTCAAGGGGTATCAAATGTACTCATGTTTACTAGAAATAAAATTACCCTCAAAAGGCTACCATTCATGATATAATTCTTCTCATGTTAAGTTCAAATAAAATAGTCTGCAAAAAATACCACTCATGATATGAGATTTGTAAATGTATATGTATGAATTTGTAACAAGTTTGAAATGAAGAGATGAAACCTTTAAATGAAGTGGTTCGTCTATATATCTACAATTACAAAATTACACTTTTCAACATACATGTTCAATTTTTCCTTTTTATTGTTGCTCGTTTCTTTATGTTAACCAACAACACATTTTTAATGTCTTCATCTGCACACAAATACCTACAATTTTAAAATGCCGAAAGAACAATGCAATTTATAGTTGTTTCCATCCAAAGCTTTGTACATTATATCATTTTTTTGCATTTTGAATAGTTTTAAGGGTTAGACCTCATGTTTGCGCTTTTTAAATGAAGTGACTCATCTATATTTCTACACATACAAAATCAATCACCCATAGTTTAAACAAACACAACTACAAAAGTAAAAACTATCCCTATAACACAAATAACATATACCATTTTTTGTTTGCAAAATGCCTCAAAGAGATGTGGTCTCATGGAATGCTATGATTGTAGGATATGCACAAAATAGATCTAACAATGATGCTCTCAAACTTGTTGAGGTAATAAAGAAATTTGGAATGTACCATAACCATTTCAAATTTGTTTATATATAATTGCATATTCTGTCTCATTTTAGTTTCATGGAGAGATAATATGTTAAAGCACTTAGTCATTCTTTCAATCTACTTTGACAACAACACTTCACATTCACTACATTCTTGAGAGTGAGTATTAGCAAACTTACATGTCTCACTTGCATTTGTATTCAATTATTACACACAAACTATTATCTAACATCCCTTCTAATGTATTTTGCAACATTTGTTTTGGCTTTAATAGAAAATCAATATTGTCAATCACACCCCTTATCAATATCAACTACAAAAGTAATAACTATCTTTCTAAATATAATAACATATACCATTCGGCGTTCACATTGCATTGTATACATGTGATTGCTAGTAGTAATTTTTATTTATGTTTATCTTTTTATTGTTTATGTTCCATCAAAATTTGAGGGAAGCGAAGGTGCCTTATACATTCATACCATTTGAGGTGGTCCTTGAATCTTCCTAGGTAAATGTTTAGAATGCGATTTCTTAAATGTAAATGAGAAGACAATATCGATCCATTTCCTATCCAACATATAGCCTATCGATCAAATCTAAGACAATAAATAGAAATCCCTCTAAAATACATGATCTTAAAAGTACATGTGAAAAGTACAAAAGAAGTATATACTAAACTTAATTAGAAATGGGATAAAATATAATATTACATGTTGTGAATTATCACAAATAATTAAAGTTGTGGGGTCATTTCTTTAATTATTTATAACATGGTTGAGAGAGGCCATAACTAACACAGTCAATAATTTTATATTAAAAACCTTTTATAGCCTCTCAATAAAATTTATCTCTTAAATTTTAAAATGGTATATTATTCAACATGGTTTAATAATTTTTATAGAAATGCCTTGTTAAAAATTTCTCTAAATGGTAAAATGGTTATTAAATATAATTAAAATATAATTGTTAATTATATGTTGTAGGAACTTCGAATGGTAAAATAATTAAAACTATTATTTCATGTCATTTTGATCCATGCAAATATTCTAGGAGTTTAATTACTCTTCCAAGAATTCTAAAGGAGCTCCCTGAAGAATATATATGGTTTTTAATGAGTTGGATCATTAAGTGCTTTCCAACTTCTATCCGACTGCACCTTTATAAACATCTAAACTTTGAACAATTAACAACAACATCACGATTAAAAGTAAAATAAGGTATTTTTAGTACATTTTAAAAGGCATTATTATGTTAAATTGTTAATAAATGAGAAATGTGATAGTAATAAAAATATATGAAAATTTATATGCATCTTGAAAGGTTGAATTTGTAATTAAAAAAATTACCAATTTTTATTAATATGAATTTTTAGACATAAGGTGAAGGGATGATACTTTTGTATTATTTTCCTTTTAACACATTAATTAAAGTTGATCTCCCATCATAGTATTTTAAAACAATACTCGATTCTTAAATGTTGATAATATTGATATATTCACATGACTCAAGAATACAAAATAATTACACTACATTCTAAATCCATTGAAACTTACAATTAAATCAAGTTACATTTTCAAATATATGTTTGGAATTATACACAAATAATTATAAGTGCAATGGATGGCTTGAATTATTTGGGACATTAAATGGAGATGGGCCAAACATTATAATGTCCAATAATAATTATGAAAAGGTCTAGTTTGGAAAAACCATTATGGTATGATTTTGTATAAATACTTGATTCTAATTACAAATATACTAATTACATTTTATCATTGTCTTTGGTGTTACCTTAAACTTTTTTGGTCAACAATTTATTTTATGGAATAAATTGGTAAATTCCTTGATATAATTATGTGTACATTGAATATAATAATTATAACGCGACACTTTAAAGGCCAATTTAACACTTTAAGACACTAATGGGTCATATTGAATAACAAACAATGAGCACTATAACCAAAAAAACAAAAATCACAACTTTGAACACTATATCATAAAGCATTAAGACTAAACACAAGCCCCCTTATAGTAAAAACTTAATTGAAATCTCCAAAACTAAATAACACAATGATGACATAGTAATTGATAATGTCGTGCCTTAAAAATAATTTGACACGTTGAACACTTCTCTAATGCCCAATACACTATGGATCACTATGAATAATGAGTGGATTTGTAAGTATTCTTAAACCATACAACATAATTATTGAACATTAAACCCTTAATCCTAATGTTTGAACAATAGATGTCGAAAATCTACCATGAATGTTAACCCTAGATACTCAACCTAAAAAATCACCATAAAAAGTAAACCTTAAAGGAAAAACCATCAACCCTAAATAAAAATGATAACCACCATCATTTAAACCCTTATCCCAAACCCTTAATGTAAACAAGATATTAGGGGTTTACATCTTATGTTTCATATTTTCTATGTATAGTTTAGTGTGGAGGATGTATTGTTCGATTGTTTTATTTAGGGTTTATAATCACCATGGTTAATAAGATCCAAAAAATAAATGATAATGTCACACCGAAAGGGATATAGGGAAGAAGTGAAACAAAATTAAGAGGATCATTGATGACCTAAACACTTATGTGCACCCTAATACTAATGGGTCAAGATGAATAGTTCATAAATGTTGATATGGAATTTCAAATCATAAACCCCAAACACTTAATAAAGAATCGTAAACACTATATCTTAAACCCTAAACTCTAAACATAAAGCTTTGACATATCACTTAAGAAAAACCTCAAAATCTAAATAACCCAATTAGGCTAACTACTGTAGACACAAAATCACACACTTGGGTATATTTTTAGGTCCATATATATATATATATAAGGGAAAATCAATGCATGTTGGGTACATTTTTAGGTCAAGTTATATATATAAAGGCGTAGTGTACCTAAAATGTACCGATATCATGTGATTTTAGGTTGTGTTTTTGTCCAACTATATGTTAACAATCGGGTTATTTAGTTATATATATAAATATATATTCATAAGGGAAAAAACTAGTAAATGAATCTATATGTTGGCCTCTTTTATTTGTTTTTGTTTTATCTTAAGTATAAACATAGAACTCACAGATAATGTAAGAAGACTTAAATGATTTATCTTTTATGTTGAATCACAAATTGGTGCCCGGTTTCACACATCAATTGCCTACAATGCTCTATCCATTTATAGGCGCTTTAACCATTTATTACCTTTACTCGCTCTTTTTGGGTCTTTTTAATATTTTAGGCATATTTTTCACTTATGGGTTGGCCTTTCGAATATCAATTATGCGAAATTCAAACAAGGGAATCATATATATATCTTGTTTACTTAAAAATCAAACCAAGTAGTAAGCATTACTATCATCAACTAAGCTTACATTCCAAAGGCACTAAATACTTCAAAGGCATCCATCTAGCATCCATATAAGGGACAAAGGTTGCATTACTTCTGCACAAAAATTTGCATATAGATCATGAGGGGAAGCTTATTATATTCCATCCACACATACTATACATTGCTACATTCTAGATCTAACCCACTATCACCATATAACTTCCACAAGGGCATCCTATGTCATCATTTCTACACACACACACACAAATACACACACACACATTACAATACATGAACTTGGACACACACAAACACAAAGAAACATGGGGAAGATTTAGTGCAATAGTGCTCGACACTAAGTTCACTCTTCGATGCTAACCAAAATATCACCACATTTGAATGGGTCCAAATTCTACATATTTTTTATTATATTTGATGTGGTTTGTGGATATGTACATGAAGTTATTCTATGTTACAGGTTAAAAGTACCCTTTAACTAATCAAAGAGTGAATATGAAACAACAAACAAGATCCAATAGTGAAACCCCATTTCCTACCCTAAAAGAAATTAGTTTTAAATTTAGGGTGAAATCCAACACCTAGGATCGGCCTCTTGTTAGGGTGCCCCTATCATGTTGCGTCCTTCTTGAATACTATAATTTATAATGAACATCACACGATGTTGTGTCTATAGTATGTTCAACATTCTACCTGCGCCCAATCACCTCCAGCATTTCTTGAAAAGTAACTAAGTATTCATATCTCCCCTTCTTTCTTAGGGTTTCATATTACACATGATTTCTTGCTTACGTCTTTATTATACATTAGATTTTTATATGATTTATTATAATAGTTACTTTAATTATATTTAATTCTAATTAAATTAAATCATGTATGATTCTGTGTGTGTGTGTGTCACGGGTGTGTGTGTAGTTAATTTCTGTACAACATAGTCTTGTGTGTTTACAAAGTAGTTCTTATAAAAAAGCAGGCCTTCAAAATCACAAAATGCATTATATCTCCTACAATTAGTACTATATGAACAATTTGGAACTAATATTACAAATAGAACAAATCGAGATGTACCATATGTAGTGGTGCTTATTGGGCAGAGTCATGGAAGGAGAGTAAAACCATACCTCTCTCCCCAACACTTTCTCTTTGCATGAGATCACCCAAAAACACGCACTAGGTGTGATATCGCCCAAAAACACGCACTCACGTGATATCGCCCAAAAACACGCACTCAATGTGATATTGCCCCAAAAAAATCATCTCTGGCGTGAGATCACAAAAAACCTCACCTTCAACATTCAAATCAGCAACTTCAAGCAACAAGACACTTTTCTATCTTTTACTCTCTTACATATCAAGTGCACACTTTCCTTTTTACACACTTTTACACTCTTTACATACTTATACACATGTTTCTCTGATCTATCATATACAAAAATTTGACTACTCTTTTTCTCTTCTTTTGTAGGTCCATCCTTATAAGGTAGCCCAAACAAACAAATTTGACAACAACACACTAATGCACACGCTCCACCCAGCGTCCACATTATATTCCTAGTCTCCATGTTTCA
This sequence comes from Taxus wallichiana var. yunnanensis, assembly GCA_018340775.1. Classification (NCBI taxonomy): domain Eukaryota; kingdom Viridiplantae; phylum Streptophyta; class Pinopsida; order Cupressales; family Taxaceae; genus Taxus; species Taxus wallichiana. The sequence continues at coordinate 849,951,252 of CM031238.1, read as the reverse complement.
CTTTGCAATCACTCCACGCTTCACTTGTCCACTCAACATAAACGTAATTCCAACAATATTTTCTATAGGAACATAAGGTATGCATATCTTATCTACTTTATGTTATCGAGTATTCACTCAAAAACATAAAGTGGGGGAAAATGTAGACACAAAATCATGCACTTGGGTACATTTCTAGGTCCAAAAGCATACTAATGTATATATGATTCCTAACCAAGAAAAATAGTAGTTGACAACTATCTTTGGCCTCTTTTCTTTGTTTCTTGTTTTCTCTTTGGTCTTACACACCCTACAACCCTGACGAAACCTGAATGATTTATCTTTTATGGCTGTAGAACATTGGCGCCTAGTTAAGACATCGATTACTGGGAGATCTTGTCCATATTGGGTGCTCCTGACCCTTTCTTACCTTTACTCACTCTTTTTGGGTATCTTTTATATTTTGGGCATATTTTTCACTTATGGGTCATCCTTCCATTTTTCAATTACAAAATTCAAACTTAGGATCATTATATATACTTAGTTACTTATAAAAATTAGGACCAAACACTAACCATTACTATCATCACCTAAGCTTGCATTCCAAAGTCACTAAATCACTTCAAAAGAATCCATCTAGCATCCATACAAGGGACAAGGGTTGCATTACTTATGCATATACTGCATAAGAGGGAAGTCTATTCTATTCCATCCACACATACTATACATTGCTACATTCTAGATCTAGCCCGTTATCACTATGTAACTTGCACAAGGGAATCTTAGGGCATCATTTCTACACACACACACAAAGAACTACATGGGGTTTAAGATGTAGTGCAGCTCGAAAGTACATTCAATCTTTAGGTGATCATAGGGGTCAGATCTCTGACTCCACATTCTACATCTTTTTAATTAGATTTGATGTGGTTTGTGGACATGTGCAGGTAGTTATTTTGTTTTGTAGGTTATAGGTACCCTAGGTAATTAAAGAGATAATATCAAGTGATAGATATGAACCAATAAAGAAATCTTGCGACATAGAATAAATCATTTTATGAGCATTTTCACAGCCACCATCGCTTAGAACTAATCGTCGCACCTGTGCACCTCTTCCTCCCATGGGCGCCCGTCTGTATTGTTCATGAATCCAAAATTTATAGTGAGTATTAATGATGTTGCTTATAATTTGTTCAACACTTTTACCTACCCAGATCACCTCCATTTCACTTGAAATCAACTAAGTCTTCATATTTCCCCTTTTTTTAGGGTTTCATATCGTACATGCTTTCTTTCTTGTGTCTTTGTTATATATTAGCATTTGTATATCGAGTTATTATAATAGTTACTCTATAACTAGATTTAATTCCAATTAAATTAAATCAACAAATAACACAACACCTTAAGAACTCATTTCACATGCTAAGTGCTCTTGTGACACCATCATCATTAGTGTATTAATCTTAATGAAAATAACACTTATATGACATACTATAAATTTGATCTAGGAGTTAAACAATAAACCCTAAACCTAAAGTCTATAACTCAAGCCTGGAAAAAAACTATAAATACTAGCTATCAATACTAAATTGTTAACCCTTAACATGAACCCTAAACTCTAGATTTAAACTTGACATTATGTTCTCGCCTACTTTAGGGAATGTGTTTAGGGGTTTGAATTTTGGGTTTAGGTTTAAAACTAAAATAAAACAATGAAGAAACCATAAATATTAATGCAACACCTTAAACTCTTATAAGATGTATTGAACCATAAACCACAAAATTTTAAACATTAAACCTTGAAGACTAAACCATAAACCATTAATGCAAACCATAGATCCTAAATTATATACTCCAATCGCTAAAAATAACTAGTAAATGTTATCCTCAAACATAAAACTTAACTATGAACCCTAAAAGTTGATATGACATTGTGGTTTTTGTTTAGGGTTTTATGTTTTAGTATTTGTATGAGTACATATATGGATTTGTGATGTTATTTTTGTTCATGGTATTAATATAGGGTTTGTGGTTTACGGTTTGGTGGCTACAAATTACATTACTTGTTATCTTATTTATGATTTAGGCCACCCAAAGACACAATCAAAACACCATAATTGATAAAGAGAACTAAAAATATTATTTTACACCCTAAACACTCATGTGATAGCTTAAATTATAATGAGCCATTATAAAAACACACAAACATGTAAAAATCCCAAATTATAAACTGTAGATATAATACCATAACCCTTGAATACTAGAATCTAACCACTAAAATCAAACCATGAATAATGAACCCAAAACCCTTAATAAAAACCTAAAACCTCAACCACACGATGATGACAATATTAAAGAAACCTTCGAGTTGTAGGGATTCTTTATAATAATAATAATAAAATAGTTATAATAATCAAAATTGTTATAATAATAAAATACTAATCAAAATAATCGTAATAATAATATTAAAATAATATTTATAATATTTATAATAAATAAGTCACACAAAACATTCCTATTAAGCAAGTGTGGCTTATGCTACATCCGAAGTGGTGGAGGTTGTATCCAAGGTGAGGATTGAAGGTGAAGAGGATTGGGAATTAGGCTAGAAAAAGATGAATTTGTTTCCTTTGACCCTTGGATATTTTTAGGAACATTGAAATAGTGCTCTAATCCACTAAGGAGGAGCAACATGACAAAATGAAAAAGAGAAATAGTTAACACAAGGGGCTGTTGGAGGTGACTAATGGAAACAAGGTAAAATTGAAAACAAAAAGGGTGGACTCTTAATGAAGTTATGGAGAATTCTACACATCTTATTGATGTAGGTAAAATAAAAGTGTTAGAACTTTGGGAAGTTCTAAGGTAAAATAATTTCATAAATACGATACATGGAGTACAAGAAGAACATGAAAGGATAGGAAGGAAGGCAAGGTAGAGGAGTAAGATGGCTAAAATATAGTGCAAAATAGAAAACTCAAACTCAATAGTGTGAAACAACATAGGGTTAGAGTAACTAGGAGTAATTAGGGGGTTTTATTGTGTATGCTATGGTAATAGTTTTGACTTATCAATGACTATGTGCAAACTCTTAGCTAATTAAGTTTTTTTTTAAAATAAACTAGTTGTAGACTTGTTTATTAGATCAAGTTGATTTTGATTATGTTCATAGACTATTAGATTTGATCTTTAAATTTTTATCTCTCAATGTTTTTCAAAGTTTTAGAGAGCCTTTCAAAACCTAATTATTTATCTACTAAAAAATATATTAGGTGAAAAACTTAAATAACTCAATATAACTTCTCTTTTCCATTTAGTGAATGAAAATTTTCATGCTTTGCCCTTTTCCACTCGAGCTTAATGTCAAGTGTTAGATAACATAATTTTTTAATTATCGATAATAATAATATAAGAGACAAATGGTTGAACTATTTCCTTTTGCTTTATTTCGGATTAATTATTTTTCTTTAATTGTGTTCAAGACTTTGTTGTCTAGAGTGGGTGCCAATAGGGGTGGATTTTCTGAGAGAGAGACATTTTTTTCGCACCTTGATCTCACGAGGATAATTTATCAAATTATCTTATTTCTTGGGCTACTGTCATTAGGATAATTTATATTACTTATGTATGGTTTCAAAATTTAAAATAAGAGAAAATGTTTGAAACTTTGTTTACATAAAACCTCTTTTCAATAGGAGATTAATGAGATCTAAGTACATAATTGGTGAGAATCGTATCGAAATCGCGGCACCATGATAAAGTTACACTTAAAGGAAATGTAATAGCTCTAACATAATCATAAGGAGGAATCGATCAATTAGTGGAAGAGCTTGCATATACCGAACAAATCTTGCACATAAAGAAAATACATCGAGAGAGTCTTGGCATACTCATAAATGTCAAATGAAGGGATACATATAGGGTGATGAGTAACCCTAGTGCATGACACACAAAGAAAACCCTAAACCTAACCCTAAACCTAACCCATGTGAGATGACCCTCCATATGTGAGTGGAGGACATATAGGATCCCACACACCAACACCCCCCTTCATCGAAGCTGGGGTAGTGGCTATGATGAGTCAGATAGAACAAGAAGACACTCCTAAACAACTAAGAAAGATGTGTCAATGGGGCCCGAAAACTAAAGGCTTGATAAGGTGCCCATATACAAACAACATCTTCCTAGAAGAATAAGAAGAAGAGAAATGGGTCCCGACATAAAGCCTGATGAGGTACCCATGCACAAAAAGAAGTCCTAAGCAATGAAGGAAAACCCAGTGGGAAAAACATCCACCACAAGAGAAAAAATACTCTCTAATCTAAGAAAGATGCCAAAGATGGGTCCTAGCCATAGAATATCCCATGTACAAAGGTAATCTCTCAAAGATAAAAACGAGAGAAGAAGAGGGAGACGAGATGGATGCGGAAGATGCCATGGATGGATCTGAACTCTGCAACTCTAAGAAGTCTCCTAGAATAATGTCGATGATGAGATCCTCTACCTCTAAATTAAAGAAGATCCATCCACACCTAACCGTGTGTGTCTACCATTAGGAAGGACAAAGAAGATGTGGTGGAAATATGCCCACTCCATGAAGGAAACCAAAGGTAGTAGCATGAAAACTTTTGAGTCTAGTCGTGAAAGTGTGACAAGATAGTCTAGCTTTGCGAGTGCAAAGGAGCCGGTTGAAGGAAATATCATGAGTGTAGAACTATCATAGTATGAAGGGTGAACACCTTTAGAAGGGATGTCCAACTAATGTGAAGGTAATAAAGCATCCCCCACGATAGAAAATGGATCCACAAACAAGGGTGGATCAATGAAAGTCTCTAGAAAAGTGGAAGTGGTAAGAGTCCCAGAAGGGGAACTCCCAACAATGGAGATGATGAACTCCTTTGAAATACCTGTAGATGGATGAGGAACCTATAGTACATCAAAAGTGTACTATATAGAAGACTTCTTAATATATGATGAGATGTGGGATGTGTCAACACTCTCTGGAATAGTAAGAGAAGGAGAGAAGAGTCCTCAGTACTCTTGACATCAGAACTGGGTGCACAATCCTTGTCATCAGAAGTAGAACCAAGCGAGTTTGTGTCAGTGGAACTATCATCACATGAAGAAATAGAGGAGAGAATGAAATTAGAAGCAGAGGTGAAGAAAGAGTGGGGTCCAACAAAATCTGAGTGAGTACGTCTCATATCCAAAGTATCTCCAACTAAATCTCCAAAGCACTTTGCAAAGTTTTCCTAGCCCAAAGAGGACCAAGAGAATCAAGCTCAGAGTTAGAAGATTCTTCACTTGAGTGAGAAGGGACATAGTCCTCATCATCACTACTATTAGAATTAGAAGAATCAAAAGTCGAGGGTTATGAAGAGGAGCACACTTAAAATCATCATCATCCGAGGAGTCGATCCTAATCGAGAGCTAAAGAACCTCGGTAGGTAGAGAAGTAGAATTAAATAGGACTTAAACACTTCTCAATATCAAGCAATGAAGTGGGCGTCAAATCAGAAGTAAAGTGGGAAAAGGTATACAACCGTGAACGGTGATCTACCTTTCCCTCAGCCACTGTAGTGTCATTGTTAAGCTCACGAATAATCATTGAGTTAGGACCAAATTCCACTCGTATTCCTTCACCAAGGTGAGTAATTTGGTAAACCGATAGGAGATTGGTAGAGAGATTAGGAACACTCAACACTTGGTTAAATGTTCCCCCATCTATCTCTACCGATCCACTACTAGAAACCGACACTTTCGTGTTATCACCCAACGTGATTTGGGACATATCACAAGGTTCGATGTTGGAGAACTCAACATGCGAAGAAGCCATGTGGTGCGAGGCACCAAAATCTATAATCCACGTCAATGAAGGAGAAACTCGAGATACAAGGGCCTTTCCTTTCTTCTTATCAGATTTAGAACCTTTTGCGAAAGAGAAGACTTGACTTTGGAGCATTTTTTTGATAGACTTCAGAACACCTATTTGATTTTCCTCGAGTAAATGAGTAAGGTGATCAATTTGTTTTCTCATACACATATGCTCTTTATGACTAGGCTTCTTGCAATAGGAACACAAATACTTATCTTTCTAGTGCTCTAGGCTTAGAAGTCAAAGTGTTTGTGTTAAATTTAGTTTTGGTCTTGGTTTCCTTCTTAGGTTGATCCTTTTTCTCTATCTCATTATCAATCTTCTTTTCCTTACTAGTACTTGCTACAAGGGCATGTGACTTGGACTTGAGAGACCCCATTTGAATGAGTTTGTCCTATTCTCGAATGAGTTGGGATGAAAAATAGTCAAAGGAGGGCATATTCCAATCCTTTCCCAAGGTAACTTTTGTAGCGTAAAAATTTGACATGAAGATGGAGTATTCGGGACCTAACTTAGAAAGAATCAACAAGATCAATTGGGAATCTTTCTTCTCTACTTGACATTCCTTTAACAACAATCTAGTGTGGACAAACTTAGAGAAGAATGCTTATAGGTTTTCAAAATCACTAGGATTTAACCCTAGTAGTTTGTTTTCTAACTCATGTGCTCTCATGTCATATTGTTGTCCAAACATTCCATCTAACGTTTTCCATGCGCAGATTAGGTGTTTAAGATGACTCAATGTGGAAGAGAAAGTCGGAGAAATAGACATGCAAAGAAACCTAAAGCTTCATCACTCGGTATTTAACCACTTAGATTTTTCAAGGTCGTTGTTTGGTTCGGTTCAAATGATCTCGGTTCCCATGGTGATGTGAAATAACCCTTTACCTCTTAGTTTCATAATCATTTTCAATCTCCATTTGAAAAAATTGAACGGTGTAAGCAAAGGAATTATATAAGCATCCATTGTGAAGAGAGAGAAGGAATGTAGAAAAGAAACACAACCACCCAGGACAATATAATAACCCCCCTACTTTCGACACTTTATAGTTTAGTGTGTTGAATACAATCGGGTCTGAGCATGCATCTAGAAACACTTGGTAACTCACCTTGCAATCAGCGTAATAATGCGTAAGAGAGGAGACCACAATTGTGTTCATGGAGCACAAAGAAAGTGACACCGTACACAAGCACAATTGTAAAAAACTAGGAAGGAGGTGAAATCAAATCCTGGTTGTGAGAAAAAAATGTCTCACATCGCAAAGGATACCCCTTGTTGCAAACTGTGGCGGATGTGCTCACTAGTCGCAAGCAATAATAAGGGTAAAATACAATGTTTTGAACTCAAGAGGAGTTTGAAATATCTTCAGAATGCCGGAAAAGCACGCGAAGACAAAGAGGTGCTCAGAGTGTTACTACACACTTGAGTGCACGATTAGTAAAAAAATCGACAATAACGCTTTTAAAAAATTACCATTTTGAAACGTCCGATTTAGCTAATTTTAAAGCAATTAGGACTATAAAGAAAATGATAAAAAAGACGTTAATTAAAAGATGATTTTAAATATACTTAATCGTAAATGAAGGTTAGATTTGAAATTAATAAAACTAGATTTAATTAAATTAAATCTAATTAATTTCAACTAATTTGGATCTAAAAAATCCTAATTAAATATTTTAAATATACTCCCCTTTTAAAAGAATTCCCACCTAAAAGTTTTTTTTTTTAAAAAAACTTACCATAAAGGAATGTAACAAACTTACGATTAGTTGAAATGAATAAATTTTAAAACTTAGCAAATAAAACACTAAATTTTAGAAAAGCCCACTTACGATTTAGAATTTTCGGTTTAACATCTATTAATATATATTAAGAAGTTAGTTTCTTTTAACTTTAATAGATCTTAATAGAAATAGATTATTAAAAAAGCTTACCATTGTAAAAGGCACCCACCAAAAAGAATTTTAATGAACTTACCAAAAAAATGTGAGTTGCGTAACGTAACGTGCTTTGTGGAGGGAGGATCCCATGGTGGGAGAGATGTGGAATGGTTGGGTCATGTGGGGCTTGGTGAGCAAAAAGGGGAGAATATTGGAGAAGGCTCACTCATGGGGAAGGGCGTAGAAATGCTACGCAGAGAAGAATACTAGCTTTGAAGAGTAAAGATGGCATGGCCAACAATAAACAACTCGACCAACAACAAACCACGAAAGAGCAGTCTCATGGATCACATGGGGGGAGGGCAAAGCGAGGCAGTGAAGTCGACTGCAAATCACACTACAAAACATGAGATAAAGCTCGGTTCAAAGCCAAACAAGGGAGAATGGAGCTTGCGTAGAGTTGAGGAGCTCGGTTGGCTTGGTTTGGTGGAGAGAGCTCGGACAGAGCACAAACACCAAAACTTCAAATTGAATTTTTTGACCTGAATCTGTAAAAAAAAGCAAAAAAAACACAAAATAACCAGAAAACAAAGTTCTAAAAAATAATTTCCAGTTTAATAAATGATTAAAAACTAGAATAAAGAACCTCTATTTTAGCTGATCTGCTAAATTTAGTTGTAGCTAGCTAAATGTAGCTATAAAACCCCTGAAAACTCAAGGAGATCTGCACATGCATGAAGAACACAACAAAACCGAAAACTTTCCAAGAGCAACTTGTTAAGAATGTTAGCAAAAATTTCTAAAAATATAATGATCGAAAAACTTGCACGAGGAGTAAAAATAACAAAACCAAGAGTAATCGCAACTCAGATGATGAATGCACGTTTACCCGATCTCACTTCGATACCATGAAAGAGTTGGCGAGAATCGTATCGAAAATTGTGCACCACGATAAAGTTACACTCTGAAGGAAACGTAATAGCTCCAACATAATCACAAGGAGGAATCGATCAATCAATGGAAGAGCTTGCATAATAGAACAAAGCTTGCACATAGAGAAAAGACAGCGGAGTGTCTTGGCATACTCATAAATGTCAAATGAAGGGATACATATAGGGTGTTGAGTAACCCTAGTGCATGACACACAAGAAAACCCTAAACCTAACCCTAAACCTAACCCATGTGAGATGACCCTCCATATGTGAGTGGAGGACATATAGGATCCACACACCAATAGGTCTCACGAGGATAATTTATCAAATTATCTTATTTCTGGCTACCTTTGTCATTAGGATAATTTATATTACTTATGTATGGTTTCAAAATTTGAAATTAGATAAAATGTTTGAAACTTTGTTTACATAAAACCTCTTTTCAATAGGAGATTACCGAGATCCGAGTACTTAAATGAATGATGAAATAAAATGCATCTTCAGTATATAAATGATCTAAAAATGGTGTGTTATACTAGACTATTCTAAGAAACATTCTAAGTTCTTAACTTTTCAATTCACCTAATTTCAAATACTTTTAGCGGTTTTCTCAATTTCTCGTAAACATTAAAAAATGGATTAGTAATTAAAAATATCCTCAAAATTGATTTCAAACAACAAAAATAATAAAAAGTAGAGAGACAATGCAAACTAACTCGATGATTGAGTTCATCCCATTGGGATACATCTCTCGGGTCCGAAAATTCTCTCAAATTGGTATACTAGTTGTTAATTTGTTATCTTGGATAACCTGTTCATCCATTTGCTAAGATTAGATAATAGCTATCTTATTGTTGAGAATTTATTAATTATTTTCTAATTATTGATTTCCTTTAGTGACACCTTGTAACCAAATTTGTTATGATTGTTAAGTTGTTATGTATTTCAAATCATCAATTGAGAATCGATCTTGCCCATTGTTGGTGTTCCAATGAGTAGTAGTATAAAAGGAGGTCATTGGGAATTTGGAGTGTACAAGTTTTGGAGAAGCATTTTAGTGCTAAAAATGAGTTTGTAAGTTTTAGTGATAACAAAACAATCTTGCAGGTGATAACAAACAATCTTGCAGTTGTTAGTAAGGGCACAATGATAGAGTTGGGGATAACAGTGGGGAATATCAATGGGAGAAGTTGGGAGATTGTCAAAGTTCTACCAATAAGAGGCAAGGAATATTTGTATCTCTTAATTTGCTAAAGTTAATATAATTTCTCATCTGTAGAACTAGTTTTCCCTTAGGGGTTTTTCTAGGGACAATTTATCCGAAAATATTGTGTTCATTGTGTTACGCATTTCTTTCCATATTCTTATTAGTGAAGTTGCAGTTGTGTTATTTTTCGATATTAGCTATGAATTAGTTTTTGGCAGTTAAATAATCTTTTAAGATAGGATATTAATAATCAGTGATTGTAATAGAATTTTCACATGGTATCAGAGCAGTGTTAAGGGTAGAAAAAGGTTTTCCCTAGGAAAGAAATTGAGGGTTTCTATAACCTAGTTTGATCTCTTTAAATTTTTATTACTTTTATCCTTTGAGATGGGTTCAAATGGTTGAAGAGATCGGGACCAGATTAGATAGGTGCCTCAAATTTTGGGTGTCGGAAGGCCATACTTTCTTTATTTCGGAAGAGAATGGTATAAAGGATTATGTTACCACTATTGTAGTTGTACCTTTACTGATGACAACACAACTTACAAAAGATACAAGAAAGAGGATGCCAAGGTGAGGAGGATTGTCCTTGATGGTGTCAAGGATCATATTGTTCCACACATCTTTGAGTTAGCTACGGTGAATAAGATGTGGGATGCCATTCTAAATCTGTACCAGAACACTACCACCAATAGGAAGATGATTCTCAGAGAAAATTTGAAGAATACCCAGATGAACAAGGGAGAAGATGTTACAAGTTACCTCACCAGACTTAGACTTGTCAAGGATGAGTTATAGCTATTGGAGATAGCCCTAGCGATGATGAGCTGGTATGGATAGCCCTAAATGGGTTTACTAAACAGTGGGATGTTTTTGTTCAAGTTGTTAGTGGATGAGACACCTTACCGAGTTGGGATCGACTATGGACTGATTTCACTCAGGAGGAGTTTAGACTAAGTCTTGTCAATGGGGCCAACAAGAGTCAAAAAAGTGAGGGAGAACAAGAAAACGTTTCCCTAGCGGGAAAAGGGAAAGAAAGAAGGGATTTAGCAAAGGATCAAATTATCAAAGTGAGAAGAAGAAGAAGGACTTGTCTAAGGTCAAGTGCTTTGGTTGTCACATGAGTTTGGCCACTATGTCAGTGATTTCCCAGATAGGAAGAAGGGTAAGAAGTAGGTGGCAGCTTCAGCAAGTGCAGAAGAACTCTCAAGTAGAATGGAAGATGAGTTTACACTCATAGCTTGTATGGTTAGCTTAACCTCACAAAGGTGTTTTAGTATATAGATATTGGGGCATCATTTCATATGACAGAGTTAGAGAGTACTTATCCAGATTATAAGGAGGACACCAATATCCAAATTTCTATGGGAAACTTTTCCAAGCTCAACCTAGTTGGGAAAGGGACTATTTAGTTTCAGAGGGAGAATGGAAAGATAGTTCCACTTCATGATGTCTTGCATGTGCTAGGCTTAGGTATGAATCTAATTTATGTATCTATTCTTCAGGATAAAGGGTATAATGTACTTTTTAGAGGGACACATGTGTTGATTAAGCACAAGGATTGGAAATCACCCATAACTATTGGAGTTAGGAGTGGTCACCTTTATAGGTTACAATTTGATACTCCTAAGGCACTTATGAGCAGCAGTAATCCTAGAGATCTTGGAGAGCTATGACATAGGAGGATGGGCCATATTCATCATGGAGCACTTAAATTGCTTCGTGAGACAGTGATAGGTGTTCCAGAGGTGAGCATAGAGCATGATGATGTATGTAAGGGATGTGTGTTGGGGAAGTTTGTGAAAGCATCTTTTCCAAGGAGTGACAATAGATCTAAGGGTGTTCTTGATCTAGTACATTTAGATGTATGTGGACCAATGTCGACAAAGTCTCTTAGAGGATATGTGTACTATGTTACCTTTATTGATGATTTCTCTAGGAAGACCTGGATATACTTCTTGAAGACTAAGGATGAGGTTTTCAGTCACTTCCAAGAGTTCAAGGATCTTGTGGAGAAATTAACAAGAAGGAAGAAAAAGGTTCTTCGGTCAGATAATGGAGGCGAGTACAAAGGAAATGAATTCTAGGATTTGTGTACCAGAGAAGGAATCAAGAGAGAGTGGATGGTTCCTTACAATCCACAACAGAATGGAGTTACTGAGAGGAAGAACCATTCTATATCGAGGCAACAAGGGCTATGCTACATGACCAGGACATGCCCCACTACCTATGGGCAGAGGCGTGTAGTACAATAGTTTACATTCAGAACAGGGTTCCACACAAGGTACTAGGGAAGATGACACCAGAGGAAGCTTTCACAGGGAAGAAGCCTAGATGTAGGTCACTTCAGGATATTTGGGAGTTTGGCATATTGTCATATTCTAGAAGATACATGTACCAAGTTAGATTAGACTGTAGAGAAGGGGTACCTTGTTGGGTAAGAAGCTTCAAAGGCATATAGGATTTTTATTCCAGGGACCGGAAGAGTTATCATTCGACGTGATTTCAAGTTTATGGAGGAAAAGTGTTTAGAAATTCCAAAGATTTTCTAGCGATGAAGAAAGTGAGCAGCCAACAAAAGCTTCAAGTCCAACTCAAGGGTAGAAAATATAGTGTACATTACTAGTACAATAATAGACTCGTAGTGAAGATTCATAGAGTATGGAGCAAAGCGCAAGAGGATATGCATCTAGAAGATATAGAGATTGATACTTCATCCTCTACATTGGTAGCATGAGATGAACCGTGAGGTTCAAGACACACAAAGGGATACTCGGGAGTTTGTGGGAGCTCTTAGGAAGAGTATGAGACATAGGAGAGTGTAGACACCTTAAATATGCTTACACTTAGCATTTCATCCAATTCAACCGATTAACGACACTTCGTTAATCAACCCATCTTTGCTCCATTCTCGGATGCCCATTCATGACACCTTCTCGGTCGTATTCCTCCTATAATAATTTTTTTTGGCTAATATCTCTCTTATTAGCTCAACATTCCTCCTTTCGACCATTTAGAACCTCCCTAATTCTCTCTATACCACTTCTATTGGCTTTCCTAGGCTATCTATCAGTCGTAATTGGTTATCTAGACCCCTCCCAACTCTCAATGAGTCTCTAATCACTTGCTAATCAAGTTTAACTAGCCTAAACCCTAGTTAACTAGCCTAAACCAAGCTTAACTAAGCCTAAAGCATGTTTATCCTAATCTAATCTAAAAGTGCTTTTTGAGCTTTAGTCCCACATGCACCCAAATTCCAATCTCTCCCAAGTGGAAAACTATAAATACAAGGCTAAGCCTACCCATTCAAACTTACAAATTTACATAACACAAAACCAAAACAAGCCTAAGAAAGCTTGGATCTCATTTGTATTAGCTTCAAGCTAATTAGACATTTGATCTAAAGCTTTCCTTCCTCCATTGTTGAGCTAACACCTCCATTTGCATCCATAATCCAAGTTTTGAGTAATATGGAGAGAACCATTGGCCTTGAAGCCATTAATGGCGAGACTCCATTCTTGAAAGCTTGAGTTTCATATCAAACATCACACCTTTGATTGCTAAGTTGATATTTTTAGGTTCAATTTCTTAAATTAAGTAATCTAAAGAGTAGAGAGTAGTATACATGTTAGTTTTTGATGTTTTTGTCAAAGTTATAATGCTTGCATGTTAGTTTCCCTTGTTTAGCTCTTATCTCATGGTGCATGGATGAGTTAGCAAAGCTTTGAGGTTCTTTAGCCTCATTCCATAGCTTTTTGCAACTTTCCATTGCATATAGAGAGAACCAGCCAAGTTCAATGACTATGTGGCATTAGTCATCCAATTGGTAGATAGTGAACCTTCCAGCTATCAAGAGGCTGCACAACATCAGGTATGGCGAGATGCTATGGTTGAGGAATATACTTCAATAATGCAGAATGATGTGTGGGAGGTAGTGCCTAGACCAACAGATAGGGCAGTAGTTGGATCACGCTAGATCTTCAAGATAAAGCACGGTGCAGATGGTAGCATCGAGAAATACAAGGAAAGGTTTGTGGCAAAGGGTTCTCTTAGAAGGAGGGAATAGACTATGAAGAGACATTTGCTCTAGTGGCCAGGTATACTTCTATACGAGTTGTAATCTCATTTACAATGTAGATGGGATGGTATATCCATCAAATGGATGTCAAGACAACATTCCTTAATGGTGAATTGAAGGAGGAGGTATACATAGAACAACCAGAAGGATTTGTAGCACACAACAAAGAGACCCATGTGTGTAGATTGAAGAAAGCCTTGTACGGACTCAAGCAGGATCCTAGAGCGTGGTATGAGCACATTGATACATACTTGCAGGAGATGGGCTTTTTGAAGAGTGAGGTAGATGCTAACCTCTACTACTTGGTGGTTGGGGGTGAGATTCTCATTCTTGTTCTATATGTGGATGACTTGTTTCTAACAGGTTCACTAGGGCTCATAGAGGAGTACAAGAGGGACCTAGAAGAGTTCGAGATGAAGGACTTGGGACTCATGCACTATTTTTGAGGCATGGAGGTGTGGCGACAGGATAGAGATTTTCCTTGGTCAAGGGAAATATTGCATTGAAATCTTGAAGATATTTGAGATGGAGGATTGCAAAGCCATGTCTACACCTATGATCACTAATTTGAGGAAGGTAGATACATTTTAGGACAAAGATGTAGATCCCACCTTATACGAGATAGTTAATTTTTAGGAAATAAGAGATAAAATATGCGGAATAATCCTCACGTAATCACAACAAAGAAACTAATATGCAGAAATTATTACAGGATCTCAAATAAAATTACGAGAATAAAATAACACAACACAAAGAGACGATTTAACGTGGTTCACCCAATTTGGGCTACGTCCACCAAGAATCACTTGCTCAGATTTTATTACAAGCCACCGCTCTCTCAATACAATACCCAAATCCATTTGGAGCTATGCTCAACAAACTCTACAGAATTCATAGCCGAATTCAAAGCACATCTCTTCATTTATCTATCATATGCATAAAACCATATAAATAGAAATTTTAAGCGAGCTTTACAAAATCATGGTATCAAAACCATGGGTAAAACCCGTCCCATAAACCTATGGGTCAAAAATCTTGCCCATATGAGAAGAGCACATTTCCCGATATGTTGGGTGCATTTTTCGAGGAAAAAAATTTAAGCCTAACCCCTGTATCAGGCTGTGCCCCAACCCTAATTCGGGGCTACCGCCTGGATTTCACTCGGGGCCCGACCAAACCCCGAACCCCGACAAGGATACATGAAAAGTGTATAATAATCTTAGTGTACAGTCTTCAACACTTTCACACATGAAAACAAGCTCCACAACCTAACAATCTCCCACTTAGAGACTAGTTTTCCTTTGAGCAAGCTTCTCAACCCTTCACTAGTTTCTGTGAAGACCAACCAAAGCTTGAACACAACTTCAGTTTTCCCTTGTGACCACCTTGGTCATCATGTCTGCAGGATTATGACTGGTATGAATCTTCTCCAGCTTTAACTTCTCTTCCTCCAAAGTTGTCCTGATGAAATGGTACCTTAACTTTATATGCTTTGTTCTAGAGTGGACAAAGCAGAGTTCTTAGCTAGGTGTATAACACTCCACTATGCAACTTTCCTTCCTCTTGCTTATGCCCCAACTCCTCAAGTAATTGTTGTAACCAAATCATTTCCTTGCTTGCCCCTGTGGGCAAAGAACATACTCACCTCCGTGGTTGACAAAGCCACCGACTTCGTAGTCGTGAAATCCAACTTACTTATTTCCACCTACAAAGTGTAAACATAACTTTGTGCTCCTCCCGTTGTCGACATCTCCAGCCATATACTCGAATCTACATAACCACACAAAATGGTGTTTGATCCACTTTGTAGCACAAAAGCTGTCCCCATGGTCCGTCGCAATACCGAAGGATCCACTTTACTTCCTGCCAGGTGATCTTTACCTAGATCACTCATAAATCTACTCACCCTCCCATTGCATGGGCAATATCAGGCCTAGTGCACACCATGACATACATCAAACTGGAAAATGTTGATGAGTAAGGTACCTTGGACATTTGGTTTCTCTCTTGCTCTGTCTTGGGACACTGCTCCTTTGATAACTTGAAATGGCCTACCAAAGGAGTCCCAACCGGTTTAGCATCCTGCATATTAAACCTCTCCAAGACTTTCTTAATGTACTCTTCTGAGATAAATTCAACTTCCGTTCCTTCCTATCCCGAGATATCCTCATACCAAGGATTTGTTTGGCTGCCCCCCAAATCCTTCATAGAGAAAGGATTCACTTAGGCATTTGATTCTTGAGTACTTTTATTTCTTGCATGTTTTTACCTGCAACCAACATGTCATCCACATATAGACAAAGGATAATATAACTACCATCCTCAAATTTATTTGTATACACACAATGGTCAGAATGACATCTAATATAACCTTGCTCTATCATGAAGCTATCAAATTTCTTATACCATTGACGTGGAGCTTGTTTCAAGTTCATCTGAAGCTCTTCTTCGGTTTGCACACCATCTCCTCTTCACCTTTGACCTCATAGCCCTCTGGTTGCTGCATATATAGTTCCTCCTCCAAATCACCATGGAGAAATGCAGTCTTTACATCAAGCTGTTCTAAGTGCAAGTCTTCTGCTGCAACTATTCCTAGAACAGTTCTAATAGAAGTCATTTTTACTACAGAAAAATATCTCATCAAAATCTATACCTTGTTTTGTGCAAACCCCTTGACCACCAACCGGGCTTTATATATACTCGCTACATTTGTTATTCGGGACAACTGGTTTCCTTATATTTTCTTTCCTCCTTCTTCATCTTTAACTCTGTACACCCACTTGTTCTACAATGCTCTTTTCCTTGGGTAGCTTTACCAAATCCCATGTCAGTTCTCCATGAGATCCTGATGCTCCTCATCCATGACTTGCTCCCACTTCTTCCTGGCATCTACCTGCATTGCTTCATCAAAGCTCTCTGGTTCTCCACTATCAGTGAGTAATAAATAATAAAGAGAAGGAGAAAAATGTTCAAGTTCTCTTCTTACCCTAGAAGACCTCCTCAATATAGGAGTTTGGGGTTCCTATTGAGGGGGTTCCTAAACTGATTCATGTGTCACTTTCCCATCTGGAAGATCCTCTACCGCTACATATTCTTTCTTGGATTCTTCCTGTTTTCCTGCAACTGCTTGCTTATACATGACTTTATCATTAAATACCACATCCCTAGATTGAATGATTTTCTTGTCCTTAATACTCCAACATTTATATCCAAAGTCATCACCACCATAACCAATGAAAGTACATTTTTCTGATTTAGCCTCTAGCTTAGTCCTATCATCCTTGTCTATATGAACAAACACCTCACATCTAAAGACTCTAAGAAATGAATAATCAACTTTCTTACCATACCAAGCCTCCTCAGGTATCATCCAAGGCACTTGAGGGTCCTCTGTTTATCAAGTACACAAAGGTTTGTGCTCACATCGCCCAAAAAGAAAGAGGTAGTCCTGCATGTAACCTCATGCTCCTAGCATGTTCCATTATTATTCTGTTCATCCTTTCTGATACCCCATTCTGCTGCAGAGTTCTGGAACCGTCTTTTGCCTGCAGGATTCCATTCTTAGAATAATAATCATCAAATTCATTGCTGCAATACTCCCCTCCATTATCTGACCTGAGACATTTTAGCTTAAGACCTGTTTCATTCTCTACCAAGGCTTTCCATTTAACAAAAGTGTCAAATACATCAGATTTGTTTCTAATACAATAAACCCAAACTTTCCTTGTTGCATCATCAATAAAAGTAACATAATAACTTGAACCCCTAAGAGATGATACCGAGTGGCCCCCACACATCAAAATGCACCAGCTCTAACTTACTCTCTTTCTTTGTAGGTCCAACCTTGAGAAACCTTACTCGCTTTTGTTTCCCATATATGCAGTCCTCACAGAACTCCAA
Organism: Taxus wallichiana var. yunnanensis; assembly: GCA_018340775.1. NCBI lineage: Eukaryota > Viridiplantae > Streptophyta > Pinopsida > Cupressales > Taxaceae > Taxus > Taxus wallichiana. The sequence continues at coordinate 849,933,400 of CM031238.1, read as the reverse complement.
ACTTGTTTTTGTATATCCAGCAAATCCTTCTTTATGATCTCCATGCCCTTATGGCTCATATGACCGAGCCTATAGTGCCAAAATGTTGTATCTACTTCTGAAGCCACAAGATTACAAACATTAGTGCTATAAGTGGTTAAATACAAGGTTCCAACCTTCTTACCTCTTGCCACCATAAGAGCACCCTTGGTAACCTTCCAAGAGTCCGCTTGTAAATATCACAATACAACCATCACTTCCCAACTGCCCTGCCGATATCAAATTTCATCTTAATGTAGGCACATGTCTGACATCCTTCAATAGCCAAGTATTCCCATTCTGCATCTTAACCTGAACAGAACCTTTTCCAACTATGTTGCAAGGCTCATCATCACCAAGAAAAACATGCCCAAAATCTCCTTGAACATAATCAACAAAATAATGCCTATGTGGAGAAGCATGGAAAGAAGCCCCTGAATCTAAAACCCAAGATTCAATAATATTGTGCAAAGAAAGAATCAAAGCATCTTGACATACATTACCCAGTTGCCACATTTTCCTCCTTGTTTTCTTCCTGTTGTTTCTTCTTATCCCAAAGCTCCCAACAGTCCTTCTTTGCATGCCCAAGCTTTCCACAATTCCAGCATACAATCTTGTTCTTGGATTTTGACCTTTCTCGATCTTTTGATTTTCCATGGTTTCCTCTATTCTTACTCTCCCTCTAGTTTCCACTATCAAAGCATACCATGAAGTAGAAGATTCCCAGAGATTTTTCTTCACATTTCCTCACTTAGAATCACCCTACAACATCCTCAAACTTCAACTTTGAGTTAGGCTGGAACCGAGTTACTTACCGCAATTACCGAGGCTATCCAACTCTCGGGTAAAGAGCACACGGAATTAATAAAGCCCTAACTTCTTCATCAAATTCTATTGAACTTAGAAGCTAGCATATTCAAAACCATATTGAAATCATTTAAATGATCTCATTTCTTGAACTATTCTCAGACATCTTCATATTAAACAACTTTTTCATTAAAAATATCTTATTAGAGGCAGAGGGTTTTTCATACAACTTCCCTAATGCATCCATTAGATCTTTTGTAGTCTTTTCCTTTGAAACATTAAATAATACCGAAGATGCAAGACACAACCGGATCATTCCAAGTGCCTTCCGATCCAACAAATCCCATTCCACATCTGTCATACTTGAGGGTTTGTTCACCTTCTCAGACAGCGGAGTATAAATATCCTTTTGATAAAGGTAATCTTCCATCTGCATCTTCCAAAGACTAAAATTCTACCCGTTGAATTTATCAACCCTAGATCTTCCATCATCTGCCATAGCTCCCACTCAAGCTAGAAAACTTTCCCTGCGATTCAACACTTCAACAAACCAAAAAACCAGCTCGATACCAATTGTTAGGAAATAAGAGATAAAATATGTGGAATAATCCCTCACGAGTCACAGAGTGAAACTAATATGCAAAAATTATTACATATCTCAAATAAAATTATAGAATAAAATAACACAACACAAAGAGAGACAAAGATTTTAACGTGGTTCACCCAATTTGGGCTACGTCCACCAAGAATCACTTGCTCAATTTTATTACAAGCCATCGCTCTCTCAATATAATACCCATCCATTTGGAGCTATGCTCAACAAACTCTCTGAAATTCACACCGAATTCAAAGCACATCTCTGCAATGTTCTTAATTTATCTATCATATGCATAAAACCATATAAATAGACAACTACTTAAGTAGTTTTACAAAACCGTGGGTATATCTAAACCATGGGAAAAACCCATCCCATAAACCTATGGGTAAAAAATATTACACATATGAGAAGAGAACGTTCGATATGTCGGGTGCATTTTTGAGGCCAAAAAAATTTACGCCTAAATTTTTTTTGGGGCCGCACACCCAGAACCCTTGCTACGGGTCTTCTTGCCCCGGACCCCGATGGGGCCCGGCCCGCCCACGACCCCAACGAGGATACATGAAAAGTGTACGCAGTACTTTAGTGTACGCAGTTTCAACACTTTCACACATGAAAACAGATCCTAACATTAATTGGTTCACTCATGTATTTGGTCAACACCAAGCCGGATATAACATTTGCAAAAAACTCTCTTTAATCAATTCATGGTTGAGACAAAGAGAGTGCATTGGACAACGACTAAGCATGTGTTGCGTTATTTGTGTGGTTTAGTTGAGTATGGGATCATATATGTTTGAGGTGAAGGAATCAAGTTGATAGGCTATACATGTAGATTAAGCGGGTATAAGACAACATAAAAAAGGAGCACTTCAGGGTGTTGTTTTAGTTTAGGATCAGGAGTTGTTTCTTGGTTCAACAGGAAGTAGAAGTCTGTGGCTTTGAGTTCATCAGAAGCATAATACATTGCAGCTAGCATGGCGACATGTGAAGCTATATGGCTTCGGAAGTTGCTAGTGGCCTTGTTTGGTTAGAAGGTTGAGACTACTATGATACACTGTGACAATCAGAGTTGCATCAAGTTGTTTGAGAATCCAATGTTTCATGATAGGTCTAAACATATAGATATCAGGTATCACTTCATCAGGGATTGTGTACAATGAGGTACTGTTCAGCTATAGTATATACCTACAGAGGAGAAGGTAGTGATATTCCTAAAAAGGCATTAGGGAAGGAAAATTCATCTTCTTTAGAGATAAGTTGGGTGTCGTGCAGAACAACTTCCTTGCTAAGAGGGAGTGTTAGTTTGTTAGCTTGGACAGTTGTTCATCCATTTGCTAAGATTAGATAATAGTTATCTTATTGTTGAGAATGTATTAATTATTTTCTAATTATTGATTTCCTTTAGTGACACCTTGCAACCAAATTTGTTATGGTTGTTAAGTTGTTATGTATCTCAGTCGTCGATTGAGAATCGATCTCGTCCGTTGGTGTTCCAATGAGAGTAGTATAAAAGGAGGTCATTGGGCATTTGGAGAGTACAAGTTTTGGAGAAGCATTTGCAGTGCTAGCAAATGAGTTTGTAAGTTTGCAGTGATAACAAATAGTCTTACGGTGTTAGAATGGCACATTGATAGTGTTAGGGGATAGCAAAGGGGGGAATATTAACTAGGGAAGTTGGGAGATTGTCAAGTTCTACTAGTAAGAGGCAAGGAATCTTTGTATCTCTTAATTTTCTGAAGTTAATATAATTTCTCATCTGTAGAACTGGTTTTCCCTTAGGGGTTTTTCCAGGACAATTTGTCCAAAAATATTGTGTTCATTGTGTTACGCATTTCTTTCCGTATTCTTATTAGTGAAGTTGTAGTTGTGTTATTTTTCAATATTAGCTGTGAATTAGTTTTCGGAAGTTAAATAATCTTTTAAGATAGGAGATTAATAATCGATGATCTGAATAGAATTTTCACACTAGTGACGGATTTTTGTAAACTATTACATAAAAGAGCTCTTCCGTCTACAAAATAATCTCTAATCTACTTCTAGGAATTATCTTCAATGGTTTTTTTCCACCATGATTTATCCTTCCTACAATACAAATCAATAATTTTCCTTTCTCTCTTACAGAGAGGCTTCAATCTTCAAAAGTTTCATTTTAAATACCAATTTCATCATTTTATAATGTTTCACAATGTTTTGGGGCTTATCATTTTACCAAAATTAATCAGTTTCAAATTCCCTTCCAAGTGCCACCATTTTAGTATTGTTAGCCCCAAAAATCAAAATATATTTTCCATATCCTTTGGATAAACATATCCAAGTTAGGTGTGTCATAAAAGTGAGGATCCAAAATAACATGCATGGGGTGTGAGGTTTGATTCTCCACCTCCATGTCTCACTTTTGACAATCCTTTTGTTAATTATAGTTCATTTGTTATGAGATTAATATCCCACATTTCCCACTTTACCAATAAATAACTTGGCTTGTAATAAACTTTTGGTTAATTGGTGAGTTGTGGTTTAAGCCACACATAACATTATTTTGTTACATCTAAGTTGCCATTGGACTCATTATTGAATGTGTGCAACTTGGCTTACAAGTGTGTTGGCTTGGTCATGGGCTCATGTTTGTTGTTGGGATTAGTGGTTGACTTGTTCTTGGGCTAGGCTTGGACCACCGTGATGCATTGGTTATTGTGACTCATCCATTCAACTTGGTGTGTGTTGTCTTCGTCATGCGTTGATCTTGGTGATGACCGTGATCTCGATCATGAGTTAGGTGTTGGTAAATATGAGTTAGTTGTTGCTTGGTTAGAACTTTAACAAGGCATTGGGATATAGCCCACATGCACTATGAATTTGTCTCCCATGTGTTGTATGTGCAATATCACTTGAATGGAATGTGAAGAAAACTTAGTGGGGTCTCCTCCTAACAAAAAGTGGACCCCATTGATTGATGGGCCCTCGGATGGAAAATAACATGGGCCCCACACTCAATCATCAAAGATCAAAGGTAAAAACCCAAACAATATTTTTTTTGAATTGTATACTTCCACATTTCAACATCTCATGTGTCCACATGTCAAGTCTTGATTGGGCCACATCATCACTACGCAACCTCGCTTCATTAATTTTTTCTATTGATGCAAAACATCAATGAGCCATAAATTTTGTGTACAAGGTCCATTTGACCCCTTTCAAAGTCCATTGGAAATTTCTCGATCTAAGATTTTTAGGAGGTATTATGATTGTAGAACACATGACCTATTTTATAGGTGGGCATACTTAAAATAACTCATCCCCACTTAAGAAACTTTTGGACCACCAAATATTTTTGCTTTCTAAGAAAGTAATTAAGGGTATATCTCCTTCATTTTCTAGCTTCCTCTCTCTTTAGTAAAGAAAAACCTCTTCCTATAACTCATCGAGTAATTTAGGATAAAAATCATCAACAAAAGGAACTTTACCTTCTCACCTTGATCCAAAAACATAGGAGGTAATTTCTCCCAATATTGAGATAATCTCTCCTAAGATGGAGTTATCTTTTCCAAGATGGGCCTTTCTCTTCTAAGACGGTGCTATCTCTATCAATATGGGGTTGTCTCTCCCAATATGCGGCTTTCTCGAAATACGGGTTTAAAGTTCCCTATATTATCTCTAGGAGATTTCTACAACATACTCTTGGTATTCAACATACTACTCCCAATAATATACAATAAACTTGCTTTTTATTTTTTTCCTAATAAGTGGCTTAAAATTTCTCATTTTCCCAATATAGGGGTTATTCCTCCTAAAAATGGGAATATAAATAATACATAGTCATATATATATGGTATTACTTCATTTCTCTTTCTTGGAGGCTAACTTCTAAAACTAGTTCTTAAAAGCCCAAGTGAGAGATAGAGTTCATGACTCCCTCCCATCTCTACTAACTACCCTTCTTGCATTCTCAATTTCTTGGTCTTGTTCTTAGTGGATTCTCTTAGCCTATGTCCTTCTTGTAGGCTAAAATGAAACTCTCATGATTGAAATTTTATTTATTTCTCCTTGTTATTCATACTTCTCAACAAGGTAAAAATACATTACATAATAATCAATGTTATAATAGTTCACCACATGTATAATTTCATGTTTTCGGGTTGTACAATTCAATGTAACATGCATGGATTATAAAAAAGTTCCATTTACAAACATTTTACTATAATTTAGGTCTTATAAAATGTGCATGTAAACAATTGCACACACATCAAAGAACATATTTCATTGAAATATATAAATTCCAAAGATACACCCATAAACAAAAACATTAAATCTTTTATCAAGTACCACTCACCATGGAAACACTTTGCATGCTAATTTCATGCCATTCTATCTCCCTATTGGAAGAACACATTAGCTCATGGATAAAACAATTCCATCAACATGTCTCAAAACTTCTAATATTCCCTAAAACTTGACTTGGAAAACCTTTTTTTGATTATTTTCTCTTTAGAGTTCCTCTTTACCCATCTTTCCAAATGCTAAAATAAGTTTTAAGAAAAAAATGCTAACTTAAATGTCAAGATGAATGTGCGATTACAAAATAGAAATGATACAACCTCTTATAATGGGTTGCTCATAATGTGCTTCTCAACTTTGATGGCTTCTCCATTATCACCCTCAACGAGTGATCTACCCCGCACTTGCTAAAAAAATGGGATTATTTTCTTTCATGTTTCTTCAATAATGGAAACTGAAGACATTTTTTGAGGTGGTAAATAAGTATGCTAAACAAAATTTAGCTATGCTAGTATACTATCCACAAAAACAGATAATTTCTTAATAACCCAAGTGATGGATTTTCATCTTTGGGTTTTTTGATCTTGATGGGATCCTCATTATATATGTGGGCTTATTCACGGGCTTCTTCTTATAATTTTGGTTTTGTACAACTTTATTTTTTTGGTTTTTGATGAGATTGTGGATGAAGATTACAACATTTTTCAACCCAATGTCCATTCACATGACAATGAGTGCAATAATTATTTTCCATTTTCTTGAACACCGATAACTTCTTTCTATTTTTTGCATTTGACTTGGAGATTTGTATTTACCACTTTCCAACTTCTTAAAATAAATAAGATTCTTTTGTAAGGACTTTCTCTTCCAACACATGGCCACGCAATGGTTATTCAATCCACCAAAAGTACATGGACATGCATAACACATTTTGTATGCTACATGACCGTTCTTTTCATAATCAAATAAAACATTGGAGTATTTTCGTTGTCCATACCTTTTTGGACTTCCTCTAAGGCAAGTATGATGAGGGTAAAATGTGTTATCTCCTTCTTTGGGATATTAATCTCACTTCGGAGATGCTTTTCCTTCTTTTCAATTCTTTTCCCATGATTGGAAGGACTTCCCTTTCTTTATTTCATCTTGCACTCACTCCCACCATCATCATGAGAGACATGCCTATTATTTATAGAAACAATATCATCATTAGATTTGAGCCCCTTCTCCCCTACACTCTACAAGTTCAATTCCTTCTACAACCTAAAATTGTGCACTTTATATATTTCTTTGTTTACGAAGGTATCCCTTTAAGTGGAAGGATACAAATTATTATAGTTATCTCTCTCAAATGTATCACATGTGCTAAACATGATACCTTTAAGAAAAAAATTAGTTCTACCATTGATTTCATGAGGCATAGACTTGGATTCATCCCCTCTTTCGACCTTACAACCTTGATCCCTTTACACAAAATATGAATTTTTGGGACCCTCTCATGGGACTATTTATATTGCTTATAAATGGAAAATTTTAAGAGGTATTATTATTTTTTTCAATTAATGAGAGCCTAAAAATATGTTATTTTTAATAATGGTGTTATTTATAAAATAATTCTATCTAATAACAAAACCACTTTTATCTCTTCAATGTTTCTATGATCCAAGTGAAAACCAAGAAGATGTAATGTTTAAGCATCTTCCATAACTTTTTCATCATTGGGAGTGTCCCTTTACACCATGATTCAAGTTTCATTAGATCTTCCTTTTAAACGGTAATTTTTCACCAACCGATAAGCGCAACAAGATCTTCTCTCAAATTTAGTTTTGATCCTTGGTCCATTAATGCTTATCTACCCTTCCACCTTCACTAAAAGGTCCTTGGAATTTGTCACCACCTCGAGGGAGACATGTTGTCGACCATCTAGTACTACTCCATTTCATTTCCCTTCTCCAGTGGAAGGAGTTATCTCTATTGTGGGATCCCTTTATCTCCTTCCCAAGGATGACTTAACACTTACCCCTAGTGCTGATTTTACTTATGTTTGACTCTTGAGTTTTGGTCTTCTAGTAATTTTAGTATTTTGGTTTCCTCGTGACATTTGTCTTGTGTTGAGCCATATTTTCTTCCAATGTGGATATTATGTCATGATTCTTTCCACATTTATCATACCCATATTGTTTTTAACTATATACATACTAATACATCATAATAAAAAAATTACAACTATTTATGAGTAAAAACACAAAAACATTGTAAATGGACGTCTAATTTACACCTTACATACAAGTTCAAGATGAATCTTATATTATAAATGGAAATTAAGTATTTTTATAAGGAAAAGAAAGAAAAATAAGGAATTGTAAAATATTGGATATTGGAGTGTAGATGAGTAAAATTGGATGGGTGTGATTATATATCTCAAAGATTAGATGCGTGTTAGTGTATATCTCTTAACACTCTCTTCAAAATTTTCAAGAAAAATTTAGAGTGTTAACAAATGTACCAACACACATACACCCATACAACTACATGACATTAGTACATCCAAACCAACCCTAGAATGGAAGATTCCAAGATCATATTACTACAATTAGAAAAGACCAAAATAGTATATATACCAGTTCAATGTTGATGTAAAAAAACAATCAAATCTTAATATTTATTTAATTTGTACAAATATAGTCATAATATCTAATGTATGATTATATAATCATGCTTCATTGTGATATGTATTTGTCAAAAATTTTGTTATATATAATTCTGTAATGCCCACAATTTCAACACTAAAGTACAATAAAATTTTTGGAGTGATGTTTTTGTCTTTCATTTCTCATAACACGACAACGCATGGGCTCAAATGTTAAAATTTTGCATATTCATACATTTTTCAATACAAATTTAAATACATCATTGAATATTCTATTGTTAAGTCTACCACTTTTACACTCCGATTTCTCTCCATTTTTTTTGATAGGTTTGTAGTCACACAACTTAGCTACAAACTATATACTATGCAAAAAGTATTAAATAGGTTCGGATAAATAGAAATAGTGTTCAAAACTATAAAATTTTAATATAAACATTTAACCATATTTAGTTGTTAAATTGAATGGCTTAGGTGTGTTTGTTTAACCTATTTACATTATAAGTTTTTATCACATTAGTTTCCTTTAAATATCACTACATAATTGTTGAAAGTTTATATTACAATCTAGATTAATATTTAGGAAAATAAAATTTTAAAATGACAAAGTGATATTGTTTACACATAATTTTAATACAAGAGAGATGCTACCTATTTAAATAATTTTAAAACATTTATTAAAAGGAAAAGAGGAAGAGTTAAATAAATTCATCCTCTCTTTATTGATGCAAATTACAAATATTTAACATGTAGTAAGTGAGTGTAAAGAGTTCCAAGTTTCCAATCTTTAAATTGCAAGAGTCCAAACATCATTCGAAAAAAGTTTTTTTATGTTTCCAAAACATGTAAGATTTAAGAATATATCCAAACTACTTATTCAAAATGGAATAGACTAGACTTCATTCTAAACATCTTTCTCTCTTTTTGGAAACATGTAATATTTAGGTATATATCCAAGCTAATGGTTATAGAGTGGGTGTGCCAAGCGTAGGTTTAGAGTTTGTAAAATATGGCCCAGGGGAAGGTGAAGGTGATGTCTAATGAAATTGATTGATTGCTACTTACGTAAGCAGTTTCTATTTTTCCTTAAAAGATATCACCCTTTTGGCTTTTGTTTTTGGTATTGAATGTTACAAAATCTATTGTTTTGGAAGTTGAAAGACTTGAAGATGGGATATAAGTAAGGAAGAAATCAATTATTTCACAAATGCCAATTCAAATATAAGCTTGAACATTGAGACCCGACTTCAAGGCCCAACCCAAATATGACCTTTCCACAAACACCTTGGTTAGCATTCTCCTCAAACATATTTATTTCCCCAACGGGAATTTTTTTCTATGTAATACATGATTTCCTCATTTATTTTAAACATCAAGGTAGAATTTATTCACTACTAATTAAAGCTACAAATTGTAGGTATCGATGCTGAAATTAATTGCTCGAAAGACCCGAAGAAGGGATACAAAATATTATTTATCGATAATTTTTTTGGATTTCAAGATATCTAGTCAAATGGGCATGACACCTTCTATATTAGACTTTCGTTCTTAATATTAAAATTTATTATTAATATTATCATAAATCCTCATTATGAGTGCTAATATTTTTTATTTGTAGTTGTACATTGTTGGGGATTACGATGATAAAATACGCTTTTTGAGACATGCGGACATAACTTTGTCAAGTGTATCTTGTGAACTATTACCAAGGATACCACTACAAAAATTAGTAATCTATGCTAATTGTGTGCATGGTTTATGTGTGATTTTGATATATATGATGTGATTTTACTTTTCAATTTGGAGTAATTATATTTGAAATTAAGGATGTTGAAATACTTATGTGGATGGTATCTTTCTTGATAATTTGAAAGATTAAATGGGAAAGGAAGGGTTACAAATTTTGAACTAGAATTGTGATTATATTTCAAAATTATCTTTGATTGTTTACCTATGATTTGAAGCATTGCAATTTGACACATATGATTGTATCTTCACAAATATAGTGCAAATTGTTCTCTCCACATTAAAAACATTATCATATCCATTTTAGGAGCTTACAAAACAACTAAATTGTGTTATGATGAATCACCCCCTCCTTTGTACATGATGAAATCAAGTACTATTATAGAATTACATGTATACTATGCTAACTAGCTTAGGATCAAGGTTCAAGTTCAAGTATCCATTGTTGAACATGTTTCTATTTGAATTAATCCAATTTAAAATCAGCATCAAATCAAAATGGAAACATGCTCTTTTTTCAATGTAGTTGTGAATGCCCTAGTATGCACGTAAGAAAAATGGGAAACAATACACAAGGCACGCGAACTATTGGACGAATGTTTCATTGAGACACAATTTTTGAATTGAAAATCATGTAGGATATGCAAAAAAGGTATTACTAAGAGGCCTTCAAATCTTTCACCAGAATTCATATGGAAGGTGTAAAGATGGACTTCACAACCTTTATCACCATCTTCGTCACCCCTACCAAAAAAAGATATTTAAAACAAGGAATGAACGTCCATCATAGCATAATGAAAATTTGTTTTTAAATACGTATTGGCGAGATACCCTAAAAATGTTTGAAAAATGGGTTTGTCAAGAAGGCCTTGGAAACTTTCGAAAAAAATATAATTGGTAGTGTGAAGAAAAAATCTGCAACATTTGCCACTATCCTCCTATCCTATGCCAAAAATAGGTGCTTTAGAATAGGGAATGGACATTTATCATAGCATAATGGGAAGCTAATGTTTTCTATTATATTCACAAGTTCCCCGGTTCAATAGTTTTGTGTATTTATTTTTGTTTTTATTTGACAACATACTTGTTGATCTACATTTTTTAGGACTTACATCCACTCTTGATGTGTTTCATATAATATATTAATGTTGAGCTTTAAAAACACAAAATACCATCTATGAAATTTGGCATTTACATTGGGTGGGGTTTTGATAGTTATAGGGACCATATTGTGGTGAGCTACTTTAAGTTTGACCTATTACAAATTAAAGGCAATGTAATGGAAGGAACTTTTCAAATAAAATCGTGTAAGATGACATGTCATTATAACCCTTCAAGGTAGTCCCTAAACCTGGGAAGAAGCCCATGATCTGTGTTTCATACAAAGGAGAGGATAATCTAAGAGCATTAACCTTGATGAAGCCATTGCTCATGTTGCTAATGTGCATGTTGTAATTTCAAATGGAGAATGGAATGAGAAGGCACAAGACTTATTGATCCTCGATGTTATTCTATTGTCTCTTGGAATGGAGATAGCAAGAGGGGTAATGATTGTTTTGATTCCAATAAACACACCTATTCATTGGAGAATTATGCATATACTATGCAAAATATTATTAGATAACAAATTGAGAGCGTTGGGATGAGATAGAAACCCATCAAAACATAAATAAGGAAATGTTGTGTCATAGAATTCTTTCATAGCCGGATATGCAAAAATGAAAATTTTGAGATTTAAGGCCTTGGAGATTTGAGACAAATGCAATTTATTGGTGTGAAACCCAACTCGTATTTTTAGTGCATAATGCAAATTTGGTCTAATGGAAAATGATATTTACATGATATGAAATTCATAGCTATAATATGCATGCATTCGAGCTCTTTACACTAACGACACACAATAGACTCAATCCTACCCAATAAGTTTTGATTGTGTTCTAACTACATACAACCATGTGACTTCACCAATGAGTGCTTTTGATTGCATTATTTCTATAATGATTCATTATATATGAATGATTGAGCTTCTTGACTATACTTGTTATATTGTGGATTGTAACAAAATAATAGCTTCACAACAAATTATGAACATAAATCTAGAAACAATAAGAAATGTTTTACTTTGGATGAAGTGTTTCACATTAAATGTTGATAGCTCACATTTCACCACTGTAAATTACAATTCTGACAAACTTGACAGTGCTATACTTACAATTACTACTTTAGATAGCATCCGTGCTTTGAAACTTAATTTAAAACTCTATTGTATGGTACAATGAGTGTGGATGCGCTCACATGTAAAGCCAAGTGTAACAGTCCAATCACCCCATTATACGTTGGTTAAAAATAGAAAGGAGAAGAAAAATAAAAGATTCACAGAGACTGAAGGAACGAGTGGGTTGTGGGGCCGAAAAATGCACAAACACATCAGCCTCCCACTTTCTTTCCTTTCCGCCATCTCACACAGATAATAATTCACAGAATGAAACGAAACACACATGCAAATTCAGGCTCCATCTTCCTAATGCAAGCTTCAAACGCTTATAAAGCCCCACCATTGCCATCCGATGGCCACGATCTAAGCCTTTTCAATTCCTACTGACATAATATGGATTCATGAACAGGTAGAAGATACGCATTATTTTATATATATAGCAGAGCTAGACGTGGAAACACTCTCTCCAAGAGTTTAAATCAGACATACACTTGATAAGATAAGGAACTTTCAATTAGGGAGAGGACCCTATAACCGTGCACCTAACTTTAGGGGCACACAAATATATGTAGGTATGTCGGTAGCGTAAAAATTATATCATCATGTAGCGTATGATTGTGCCATATTGACATTTTCGTTTTGCATGTTAATTTGGAGGGAAAAATAGTTTTTGAATTGATTTAATATGAAGAAAATCAATATAAAGCATTTGAAAGAGGGACCAATGACCAAGCGCCCTATGTGTCACATTCTCATTAACTCTTAAAAAGTGTAATTAACCAAAAAGTGAACAACTATTGGTGCTTTTGTCAACAACCTATGGTGAAAAGAGATGTACATGTTTTGGTACCCGCTCGGTTATAGGGTCCTCTCCCCTAGTTATATGGGGACAAGAACACTTGGCTTCACCAAAATGAATTCAACATCTAGTCAAAATAGTTGTATGTACCGAAAAGAAAAACAATTGAAATTATTGAAATTAATTATTTCATCTTGAGCCCAAGGCAGATTTTTTTAAACTTTGTTTTTTCTCTTGTCCCAACAACTATGTGAAGCATTAATTGTTGATTTTGGGCGCCCAAAATTTTGAAATCAATGTTTTAGAGGAAATGTAAATAATTGCTATAAAAGTTGATTTTTGTTTAATGTGCAAAGCATTGGGCATAAACGTGTTGGGCAAGAGAATAGAGTAATGACTCAAGGATCAAAATAACAAGGGAATAGAGAAGATAGTGAATAAGGAAATATACAACAAACTACGATCGTAACAACAAGGTATAGAGGATGAATGCATAGTAAAAACAAAGCAACAACTTGTGTTTATATATATGTGAATGTAACATAATATATATGGAGATTTTCAATTGTATTTAGTTAAAGAAACATAGTAACAACCACGAGATTTGTGTATGAGATTTTTGTATGAAGTTATTTTGAATCAATATAGTTTATATTTGTGTTTATTCTCGGTCTTTGTATTCCTTGTTCCTAGTTTATTGGCACTACATTTTTCCAACACTTTGGTATCGAGCAAAGATTATTGGAGTTGTTGAGTTTTTATTTTTTGGGTTTGATTTTTAATGACTTCTAACAATAACTCATGGCAACAACCCCCAATATTTAATGGGAAAAATTATGACATTTGGTGTATCAAGATGAATACTAGATCGATTGCATTCAATGCACTCACACAAGCCCAAAAGAATATTTTGAAGGAAAATAGGAAAAAGGATGCAAAAGCTTTAAGCTACATTCAAAATGTTGTAATTGATTTAGTTTTTCCAATAATAGCAGCAACTACAAACTGTAAACAATCATGGGATACCTTGCAAAATGACTATCAAGGAAGTGATAAGGTGAAGATAGTCAGATTGCAGATGTTGAGGGGACATTTTGAGACCCGGTTGATGAAAGGATTAGAATCAATAAATAATTTTTTCACAAGGACAATGACCATAGTCAATCAAATGAGGACTAATGGAGATGTTGTTGAAGATCATAAAATCATAGAGAAGGTATTGAGGAGCCTTCCAACTATATTTGATCTAGTTATTGTTTTACTAGAGTCCAAGGGTTTGAGGTAAATGATGATTGATGAGTTAATGGGTTCTTTGCAAACCCATGAATAAAGGATGAGTAGGAAAACCAACTCCTCCAATGAACAAGCCTTCAAAACAAACACAAATGTGAGAGGCAAGGGGAGAGGAGCCTACAATAGAGGAAGAGGAAGAGTTTGCAACCAACAAGAAGGTGGAAGACAACCATCAAGAGCCACATGCAAGAGGAAGAGGAAGGAGCAACAACACTTCTAGAGGTGGTTCTACACAAAGGTATGATAAATCAAATATACAATGCTATTATTGCAAGAAGTATGGACACTATGCTAGTGAATGTAGAAAGAAAGAGTATGATATGAGAAATCATAATGCAAGTTATTCTAATGCAAAATAAGTTGAACCTAAAAATCATGAAAAGAGTGGAACTTTGTTTCTAACTTGCAATGTAGTTGAGCAAGGAACAAACAAATATGGTATTTGGATAGTGCATGTAGTAACCATATGTGTGACAATAAGGGAGTGTTTAATAAAACAGATGAAGAAATCATCCCCAAGTGAAGATGAGAACAAATGACAAGGTTCCAGTGATGGGAAAAGGAAGTGTATCCATTCTCACCAAGCAAGGAGACAAGAGGCAGATTCAAGATGTCTTCTATGTGTCAGGGCTGAAGTATAACCTTCTAAGCATTAGACAACTTGTCCAAAAAGGATACAAGGTGAGGTTTGAAAATAGAGAATGCATTATTTATGATAGAAGTGGAAGCAATATGAAAATTGCAACGGTGAAGATGATACAAAATAGAATGTTTCTTTTGAGGATACAAAGCAAGGGATCAACAACGTTTAAAATAAAAATAATTGATCAATCTACTCTTTATCATCTCATGTATGGACATTTGAGTTTTGGAGGATCACATGTTCTTTATAAAAAGCAAATGGTTAGAGGGATCCCCCATTTGAACAACTAGATAAGGTATGTGAGGGTTGCATATTGGGAAGCAACATAGAAATGCTTTTCCCTCAGGAAAATCTTGAGAGAAAGCTCATCTCTTGAGCTAATAAATTCATATTTGTGTGGTCACATGAAGACTCCCTTCTCATTCAAGCATGAGTATTACATTACTTTCATAGATGAATTTAGCAGAAGGACATGGGTTTTTCTAAAAAAAATCGGAAGATTTTGATGTGTTCAAGCAATAAGGCCATGGTTGAGAAGCATAATGGTCATTATATAAAAACATTGAGAACAGATAGAGGGGGAGAGTATATATCAAATAAGTTTTTAGCTTTTGTAGCTTGAGCATGGGATAAAAAATAATTTATAGTGAGGTATACACCTAAAAAAATGGTGTAGCTGAGAGGAAAAATTATACTATTTAAGAGATGGCAAGAAGCATGATCAAAGCAAGAGGATTGTCATATGATTATTAGGGTGAAGTAGTTGCAAAAATAGTCTATCTATTGAATAGATGTCCCAAAAAGTGTGTGAGAAACATGATACCTCAAGAGGCATGGAGTGGAAGAAAGCCAAGTGTTGCACACTTAAATTTTTTTGGGTGTGTAGCTTACGCGCACGTCTTTGAAGCAAAGAAGATTGAAGTAGATAATAGAGGATAGAAATGCATCTTCATCAGGTATAATGAGCAATCCAAAGCTTATAAATTATACAATCCAATCACAAAAGAGCTCATAATCAGTCGATATGTTCAATTCATTGAGGAAGCATCTTGGGAGAAGTATAAGAAGTGCAACTTGTCAAAAACAAAGGAAAATGTACCTTTCATTGACATTGAAACAACAGATGGTAGAGTAAACAAAACACCAAATCAAGGGGGTTTTTAGGGGTAAATATTCATAATGTGGAGAATATTCCATTTTAGAAAAATATGAAAAGACAAATTTTCTCGCACGGGTCGGTGACATGTACGCCTAAAAATTATAGTTTAACTTTTTTAGGGGTTGGCTTCACCTACCCTTGAAAATATCCCCTATATAATCCTAGATTATTCACCGGGTAGAACACTACTAGCTCACTCATACCACACTAGGGCATATTTATTATCAAGTACAGTAAACTTGTGAAGCAACAAAGGCCAATACACAAAGTGTAGTTTTATATATATTCATTAGATTTGCAATTGGACGAAAAGTATTGCTCTCGGACGCTTGACAAGAAATTTTTTCTCACGCACGACAAGGAGAGTCTGTTGATGCATGACAAGGGCATTTTGTTGACACACGATAGGAGGGCGGAGGCTGCAGACACATGACAAGAGGTTGTTGATGCGTGACATGAGGTTGTTGACGTGTGAAAATCTGTGTTGTTGAGGCACAACAGGAGGGTGGATGCTTTGCGCAGATGTGTGACATAATATTTTTGTCGTGTGTGAAGTAAACCTCATGTCGCACGATAACAAATATCCTATCGCTCATTGACAACCTTTCTGTCACATGACGTGAAAATGAAAGCTTCTTTTAGGAAAAAATTTGCACACAAACCCCAAAAATTGTCCTTTTAGGTGAAAGAAGTTTCGGGATATTCGTCAGGGATTTTCCATCTCCAATTTCCAATAGGTCTCTTAAAATGAACCCTACACCAAATTGACCTCCTATCTCACAAAGCGGTGAATATTTAAATGGAAGCAACCAAAAAAGCATAAGAGGAGTAGTTAATGAAGCATCTTCATTCTCTTCTGACTCAAATTTGTGCCAAGTTCGAATGAGGAGTGTATAAGAGATTTATGAGCAATCAAGATATGATGAAAATGAAGATGAAATGATTAATTTTTCTTTATTTTCAACAACTGATCCTATTTATTTTGAGGAAGCAATTAAGGACAACAAATGGTGTGAAGTAATGGATGAAGAAATGCATGCAATAGAGAAGAATGGAACATGGGAGTTAGTGGATCTTCCAAAGAGGAATGAAAGTCATTAGAGTGAAGAGGGTTTACAAAAACAAAATTACCCCCAAAGGTAAGATTGAAAGACATAAGACAATGTTAGTTTTCAAAGGCTACAAACAAAGGCTTGGACATGATTAGAATGAGACATTTACTCTTGTGGAAAGGCCAAAAACGTGAGAACAATAATTGACATAGTTTCTCATCACAAGTGGAAGCTTCATCAAATGGATGTCAAATCAACCTTCTTGAATGGCATGTTGGAAGAATGTCTACAGGAAACCACCTGGTTATGATATTCCATATCATGAGAACAAATTTTACAAGATCAAGAAACTGTTGTATGGACCCAAAAAGCATCAAGGAAATGGTACAGTGGAATAGACTCGTATTTGACAAGAAATGGATTTAGAAAAAACGGAAGTGAGCCCACACTTTACATCAAAGCAAACAAGGAAGGTGAGATTTTTATTGTTGTTTTGTATGTAGATGATTTAATCTTTACTGAAATGCAAACAAGGCCATAGAAGAGTTCAAATCAGCCATGAAAAAGGAGTTTGAGATGACTGATTTGGGATTGTTGAAGTACTTTCTTGGCATTGAGGTCAAGAAAATGGAGCATGGCATATTTGTTTCTCAAGAAAAGTATGCAAAAGATATTTTGGAAAGATTCAAAATGTTGGATAACAAACAAACATCAACACTCAAGGCTAAAGTAAGTTTGAAACTATCCAAAAATGATTGCAGCAGCAATGTGGATCCCACAAGGTACAAAAGTATGGTAGGAAGCTTGATGTACTTGATTGCAACTAGATTAGATATCATGTATGCAATCAACTTGATTTCTAGATTCATGGAGAATGTAAAGGAGATGCATTGGAAAACATGCAAAATAAATTTGAGGTATGTGAGTGACATAAGAAATTATGTAATTTTATATATTGCTGATAATGATTTTTAGTTAGTTGGATACACAAATAGTGATTGGGAAGGTAGCCTAGATGATAGAAAAATCACATCTGGATATGTGTTTAATGTTGGGTCAGGAGCCATTTTATGGGCTTCAAATAAATAGTTAGTTGTTTCACTTTCCACAGCTTGAAGTGGAGTATATTACAAAGAACTCACCACATGCCAATCGATATGGATAAGGAGAATTCTCTCATATTTGCATGAAGAGAAACAAAGAGGTTCTACTATTTTTTGTGATAATATATATTCCATTTCCTTGTCAAAGAATCTAGTTTTTCATAGAAGAAATAGTCACATTGCAATGAGGTACCATTTCATTTGTAAATTAGTTGAAAAGGTGAAATAAAGCCTAAGTTTTGCATGTCGAGAAACAATCAAATGACATTTTTACCAAGCCTTTGTTAAAAGATAGGTTTGAGCGTTTGAGAGGTATTCGAGTGTCATTGATATTAATACATTCAAATTCGACTTAACATAGTCATCTCTCGAACCAGATAGTAGAATCTCCACCATTTACACTAGATAGTAGTAGCTCCGCACCATTTATACCAAATAGCAGTAGCTCCAAACCATTTATACAAACAGCTTTAGACCAATTATAGAGGGAGCTCGACCAGCTTATATGGGAGCTCTGTGTTAGGTTATGGAGCCTATTTTCATGTGTGAAAGTGTTGAAGACTGTACACTAAGAGTACTGTACACTTTTCATGTATCCTCGCTGGGTTCGGGGCGCAGCCCCGATTTTTTTTTTGGGCCTTAAAACATGCCCGATATATCGGGAAACATGATTTTCTCATATGGGTGGGATTTTGACCCATAGGTTTATGGGACGGTTTTTGCCCATGGTTTTGATACCCACGGTTTTGTAAAACTGCTTAAGCAGTTGTCTATTTATATGGTTTTATGCATATGATAGAAGAATGAAAAACATTACAGATGTGCTTTGAATTCAGCTATGAATTCTATAGAGTTTGTTGAGCATAGCTCCAAATGGATCTGGGTATTGTATTGAGAGAGCGGTGGCTTGTAATAAAATCTGAGCAAGTGATTCTTGGTGACGTAGGCCCAAATTGGGTGAACCACGTTAAATACTATCTCTTTGTGTTGTGTTAATTTATTCTGCAATTTTATTTGAGATCTGTAATAATTTCTGCATATTAGTTTCTACTATTGCGATTCTGTGAGGGAATATTCCGCATATTTTATCCCTTATTTCCTAACACTCTGGACTAGATATATGGGCAGCTTCGACCAATTATATGAGCAGTGTCCTGACCAATTATATGAGCAGTCTGGACCAATTATATGAGTAGCTCCGGACCGGTCGAGAAGTAGCTAAAACCAATATAAAGCAACTCCTGACCAATCAAAGAAGCAACTTTGGACTACCAAAGAAGCAGATCTAGACTAGTTGTATGGGAGCTCTAGACCAAGCACAGAAACTCTAGACCAAATGATATTTTGGTTGAATTGGATCAAGATTAAGGGGAGTGTTGAAATTAATTATTCAATCTTGAGCCCCACACAACTTTTTTTTAAACTTTATTTTATCCCTCTCTCCCAACAACTATCTTACAACATTAATCGGTGATTTTGGGCACCCAAATTTGAAATCCATGTTTTAGAGGGAATATCAATTATTGTTAAAAGATAATTTTTATTTTATGTGCAAAGCGTTGGGCATAGATCAATGTTGGTTCAAAGAATAGAGCAACAACTCAAGGATCAAAATAACAAGGGAATAGAGAAGATAGTGAAAAGGAAATACACAATAGATCGCAAATCGAAAACAACAAGGTATAGAGGATGAATGTATAGTAAAAAAAAAGCAACAAATCATGTCCATACACAAAGTAGTAAACAATAGAATATAAAGGGAGGTTTAATGTCGTATTTAGTTAAAAAAATAGAGCAACAACTCTAGATTTGTGTATGAAGATATTTTGAATCAATATAAGTTTATGTTTGTGTTTATTCTAGTCTTTATTGTTGTTGTATTCCTTGTTCCTAGTTCATTGGCACTACATTTTTCTAACAAATAACAAACACATTAGCCTCCCACTTTCTTTATTTTCCACCATCTCACATAGATAATAATTCATAGAATGAAATGAAACACTCGTGAAAATTCGGACTCCATCTTCCTAATGCAATCTTCAAATGCTTATAAATTCCCCACAATTTCCATTTGATGGCATACAATACGACTCAAGTGCTCAATCACAATTACTAGTTACCACCTCTTATATATACCCTACTTATGTTATATAATCCACATAAGCCTACCGACTAAGTATATGAAAGCATAAATAAATGTGATATGACATGTTAAGACATTGTATTAGCCACAATGTCATAGCTATACATATCTCGATTTATGACCTAGGGTTAAGGGCATATAAAGGAAGGCACAATGATCGAATTCAAAGGGGATCCAGAAGGTACAATCAGGGGAGGTAAATCAACTTAGCTTAAATCCCAAAGAAGCTGGAATTCCTCCACCATCTCTCCAAGATAATATTTTTATATGTCATGCATTCATTATTAAACCGACCTTACTTGGTTTAGGTAGTCCACCCACACTATTTTTCCATGTGCTCCTCCCCCTTGCCTACCAATTTTTTTGTACGTGTTATGTAGCTAGCGCCCCTCAACCATGGATAAAATAATGTCTTTCATGCTAAAACATGGATGATGGGAAGAAAAAAACAAACAAAACAATCACATCATTACATTTATAAAACCATTTATTGAAGGAAGAGAGGGCAATGAAAGATTGCAAGAGCTAATTAAACTAGTTGTGCATTGCTAAATTACATAGGCATAATGACAAGGAGTTAACTCTACCGCCACCATTCACTCGACTTATGAGCAAGAAAATTTTTAGCGGTGATTCTTTGCTAATTCACGAATATTTACATTTTTGAAATTTGCATTTGGCAAATTTGAGGAGTCTTATAGAGTAGCATTTCGTCTAAAATTTTCGGGAGCAGTTAATTTTACAAGCCACCGCTTAGTGTTTAAAATAAATTTCATATATATGTATGTATATCGTTGATGCCTCAAAACACAAATTAGGTACATTCACCAACATATACTAGTTAAAACTCTAAGCATATGCAAAATTCAAATGCCATAAGGCTCTTTGACAACAATCCAGATGCTCATGTGCATAGTCCAAAAACATGACCAAACAACATAGTCCGGACACACGACCACCAAAATTGCATACACGTGGTCTCATTCACACGCCCGCCTACATATTTAACCAATGATCATGCACGGATATGCCCAACATATGGGTTTGAGCCAATCTATGTATGTATCTAGGTATCCATACATGCATCTTCTTAGTTTCATATGTAGATGCCCGACTGCATACGTAGCCGCTCGCGTGTGTATGTAACCGGGTGATTGCATGTACAATCGTGCATCTGATTGTGATGTACATGTATCGAGCATCCACGCCCGGCTCATACGCAACCAAACCGCTGTGCACATACACCCAATTGTAAATGCGATCAGTGTCCGTATACGCAATCACCTAGTTGCATACATGCAAGTGGGCGATCAGTGTAATCGGGCGTCTACATATGCAACACAACTGTATGGACACCACTACATACACAAATAGGCGTTTGTCACAAACACCCGATTTATTTTCCTCCATCGCTATATATTTTTACCATATTCGTCAACACAGAAATCCATTTTGCAATCACCAAAAAAATATCCAAGTTGGATTTTGCAAGGGGTCTTAAAGTGAACCCTATTTGCGAGCCCTTCAACCAATGTCTTCTTCCTAATTCCAACCTATAATAGGCTTGTCATGTCATTCATTTACCGCCTACTATGTCAGGGTTATTTGTTATCATGGCATGTGATGTGGACAACTCTAGTTGCGTCATAAGTCACACACCCCTACCCTCTTCTGAGGTGTCTTTTCAACAAAACCCTTCCTTCAAAAAGAAAACATCTATTGAATTTTTAAAAATACTCAAGATTAACATAATTAAAATCCCAAATATACATATTTAATAATATTATAATATTATTTTTATATAAAACTCTAATTTAGTGCCAAAGACTCTCATATAGACATAAAAATAAAAGAATAGCTACATTTAAATTAGAAAGGCTCTTATACGCCAAATAAATAATCCATTTTCTTATTAATGTCACGGGTCTAATAAAGAATTAGAATTATAATATTCTTAAGCCTTATTGATTTTGTCTAAATTGTGTTTGAGCACATAAATTGAATGCCAATGGCTCATTTACTTCCCTACATTAAAACCTTTTGGAAAAATAAAAATAGAAATAATTTTATTACATTGTCATTCATTTGGAATTTGAATGAACAAATCAATGTAAAAGTATGGAGCTATCCTAAGTCGTAAGTTAAGGTTATTTGTTAGAGTATGCTTCCCAACCCCGGGATGTCTACCCTCCACTCAATATGCACACTAGGGTGCATGTGGCCCATGTTTAGGTGCCTAAACATGGACATGCACCTAGTGGTGCATAGAGTCAACACAAATTTTCTACCCTCTTACAATAGTTTCTTGCATTTATTGTTTTTACATAACATTTGAGCTCATCTTATTATTCATGGAAATTTTATTCTCTCTTAAAAGACTAGATTTATAAGATTAACCTTCCTTATGATAGACTCATGGGTACAATTGAAAACATCTATTGTCAAAATTTAATACGTAGTCCATACTCTTAAAAAGGTTTTTGGAAATTGTGTATTATTTCATATCATAAAAAAAAATTATGGATCCCAAATATCACATATTTAATAATATTATAATTTTATTAACAAAATATAAACAAATGCAATGCACACCAAGAAAACAAAACAAAACAAAACATAGTGAACAAAGACTTTTAGGTTAAAATTGTGTCAAAAATAGTTTAGGCTCCATTTCGTGTCATTTCGGATAATAGTTCAAAAAGACTAGCTACCATTGTTTCTTAATAAATTAGAAAAATCTCTAAAATACAAAAATGAAAAAAAAATTGAACAAGATAGAATAATCCATTTTCTTATCCAGAGGTCTAGATTACGGGAAGGATAATGTCCACACATATTTATTTGTAGTGCGAAAATAATATAATCCCACAAATAATAAAGAAAAGGACAAATAGACTATTATAATATTCTTAAGCCTTATATGATTTCGCTCTAAATTGTGTGTGTTTTCATCATATGTTGCAGCACATAAATTGAATGCATTCCATTAACAACACCTCATTTACTTCCCTACATTAAAATGCTTTCCTGGAAAAATTACTAAAATAGAAATAATTTTATTACTTTATACTATTATAGTATTATATTGGAATTTGAACTTGAAGCAAATCAATGTATTTTTTTAAAGAAATTGAGCCGCCCCTTGATGGAGCACAAATATCCTAAGACTTAAGTGGAATATCAAAACGATTGTAATTGTTACAAAATAAAAGGAGATTTACACATACATGGTAACCTCCAAAATATTGTAACAGATTACAAACTACGAATTGAATAAAGTTATAAGTGGGAGAATGTAATGCTTGGTGTAATTGAAAATGTGGGTATTTTACTTCTATAAATTGAAACTTTATTCAATTATATTAGTTTGTAGTCTATAAAATAAATTTATGTGTGTAAATCTATTTTTGTTTTGTCACGGTTACAATCTTTTAGATGTTTATGCTCAAAATTAACATAATTAAAATCCCAAATATACATATTTAATATTATTATTATATATATCTAATTTAGTGCTAGCATTCTCATATAGACATAAATATAAAAGACTAGTTACCACTTAATAAATTACAAAACTCTTATAGAAAGAAGATGGAATAATCCATTTTCTTGTAGAATGGTAGGATAATGTCTAGGCATACTGAACCCCACAAATAACAAAGAATTAGACTATTATAATATTCTTCAACCTTCATTAATTTCCCTTCCGTGAACTATATACAATTAAAATGCTTATAGCAAAATTCTTCTTCATTGCTATGGCGGCTACTTAGTAGAATTTGAATGAACAAATAAATGTAAAAGTTGATGGACCAACAACATCCCATGTAGAATATAAAAAAAATGTAATCGTTACAAAACAAAAATAAATTTACACACATAAAAATTTAATAGACAAATACCATTGAACAAAGTTACAATTTAAAGAAGTAAAATATACCCATGTTTTCAATTACACCAACAGTTACATTCTCCCACTCAACCATTTCATTTATTCCATCCCTTCAATAGACACCCTTTTTTTTTTTTTTCTTACTGAAACTCCACAGTTTGCACTCTGCACCCATTTTGGATCTCTGCACAAATTTATATCATAAATTCAAGGACAAGAACAGATAAATATTGCGGGGATCTAATAAATTCAACAATTGAGATATGAATAATAGAATTAAGAAGAAAAAAGTTGAAGCAGAGAATATTAATTTATCATGGGTGCAGAAGAAATTGATGGCAGATGCAGAAGAGCCCGTGTTGCAGATAGAAGTAAACGAGCTCACATCACGGGTATCCTCTTCTCTTTGATTTCTTTGGTAAACTATTCATACCATGCCAATATAAAGAGAAACCTTATTATAGATCACTGAATGTGATCATACTATTTTACATCCTTATGATGGATCACGGAGTGTCATAAAAAACTTTTACGCTATTTTTATCCAGAAATCTTCATCTCCTTTTGTGGACTACGGAAATAATCATTTCAATATAATAAAAATGTTTTGCAATTCAGAAATCTTCATCTTATTTTATGGACTGTGGAAATACACTCTTTAATATAATAAAAATGTTTTGCAAGTAGTACATGTTAATGCAATTGTTATTCTGCAATCTGATTCATTGAGTATACATTTTTTTATGTGTGAGTGTATATAGGCAACCCTTTTTGAGAACATGGACAGAACCCAACTGAAGGAATATGTTCTACCTCGCCTCCCTTATGGACAGAACCCTTTTTTATCTAATCTCCTTTATGAAAATTGTAAATATGGCTATACAATCGTCAAATGTAGCCTCGACTATGATAATATTTTGTTAAATTCTTCTGAGATTTTTTCCTTTTAAACCTGGAAACACACGGGTGTATCTATTAATAAAACAATCATGGCAAAGTATCAAAAACTCTAATATAGTTGATAATTAAAAAACCCGTGTCTAATTGTCATAAAATAATTGATAATAAAAAAACAAAAGATTATGAAACTTCAAGCACAAACAATGACACTAAAAAGGAAGTCGTGGTTGATCATTTTTACAAGGCATGGCACTACAAGAAGATGATTCTTCCAAGAGTGGATTTGGCTCCACCCAACCATGTTGAGTAGAATCTTATAAGCACTAGAAGGACTGCAAACACGTGCCACAAAAACAATTGCCCTTTGGTGAGTAACAATAATGTTATGCGCGGAGAAGTCGAACATGATGGCCCATCGAAACAACAAACCTCTCTGCATAGGAGTAATGGTGATGTTTATGTGGTTGTAGAGTGGATGCATGTAGTGGTGGGATGTCTAGAGGGATCTTACTCATAGTGCAAGGAGCACTCCCTTAATGGTTGAGAAACTCCTATAAATGTTGGAACTCTATAATGCTACATTCTCATCTCATACTTGAATCTAAAGAAAGGTAGATGTGAGCACATTAACTTATTTTCTAGTGAAAATTGCTATAAAATAACTTCATTAACTAAAATAGTACCATTTTTATATTTCCAAGGTTGAAAGAGAATGTAAGCTCTAAATTTCTAAATCAATGCAATGTATGGTGGGCATTGAGAAAAATCTCCAAACAATATCATCCTCCAATTGATAGATTCTTGGTGTAAATGCATGAAAAGGTCGTGAATCCATTTCCATGTCTCACAAGTGTAAATACAAATCTACAACATGTGTTTAAAGATATCGTAACTACTACAAGTAGAAATCTAAGGGTGACGAATTTCAATGTGAATCGCCCGCTTCCCTGGTGGTAAACCTTGATAGACTAACACCATAAGAAATAAGAAAGTATAGCCTCAATGCTAGACTCCAAAATTTGGTTAATATGAGAAAGCCAAAAGCAAAGAGGTATACTCAACTAATTCTTTACCTTCGACAGAGCCCAAGAAAAAGAAGACTCGTAATTTGACATAATATCCCTAGTGAGAAGCACTTACAAGGTATTTCATATTTCCATCACCAAAATTTCCACCAAGTAGCAAGAGATTGAATCCCTAGCTTGTGCATTATAATATCTCAAATAAGCTCCTAAATATGAATGATTAAAGGCATATCAGAAGAAATTAACTTATAGTATTTCGTATAATAGGCCAAGGAGTCTACTCATGAGAAGAAATGAGATCTCACATTGTGCAATTTCTTTTTTATATAGCCTAAGAGATTTATTGTTTGTGTTTCATTAAGAAATAATGCCATTGCTTTAGGCTATGAATTTGTCTTTAAAATAAAGGCATTTCTAGATCCATCATCAACCCATTTGAGAAAAGTCTTAACCTTATTGAAGGAATTCCAAATACTCTTAAGATATTCGTTAATATTAAAAAGGGAAAGGTAATGAAAAATAGTTGAAATTTATATTCTTCAAAGTGGTCTTTCCATAAGGAAGAAAAATAAATATACAGCTTCCAAAGTAGGATTTTCCAATCTTTGGGACCATCAATGTCCCATAATACCCACTTAACACACAAATAAATTCTCTACTATAGATGTCAATAGCTTATGCAAATAAAGTTAAATGGTCCGACGAAGCACTAACTTGGCCCTAAACCCTCACTTATCACACCTCAATGGACTGTACTATCTCAAACAAAATCATATTTGAATAGATTTTTTTCTTTATTGCATTGGTAACTAAATATATTGACATTCTCACACACATACACGACTCATGTGAATTTCAACATACATGAAGGAGAAACACACATTGAATAGTCCCTTAGTAGAATTAAGACAACTCTTTCCTCTAAATTAGTACACAAGAACAAATAATCTATTCTTACATGATTTGGGCCCTCTCCCTTCTAACTTCTCTTCTTGGAGAGCTAGCTCTTCTAAGTTGCTCTAAAGTTTTTTTATAGACCTTCCCAATTGAAAATATCTCTAGTTAAACCAATAATATCATTTTGACATTCTTTAACATTTTCATTGTCCTTTAACATTCCTAATTGCCTTTGAAACACCGAACAACTTATAATCTTAATTTCTAGGTGGTTACATTATTATTACATTCATCGTAGGAAAAATTGCCTCTTTAAAAGATTATTTGTTGGTGTAATATGCACGTAGGGTCTACATCCTAATTAGATATTACTTATGTAAATACAATTAATGAAAATATAAAAATAATCCCAATAGTCTAAGATATTTCAATTCCTACCGACATAATATGGATTCATGAATATGTAAAATATATGCATTATTTTATATATATAGTAGAGCTAGACATGGAAAAAACTCTCTCGAAGATTTTAAAATAGAAAGACACTTGATAAGGAACTAAATATGCACACCGGTGGATGTCGTATGCTCGACTAAATATGCACTTAATGAATGAGGCGAGACATATCTACACCAAACACAAAGATGGTATCAATGCACTACACCAAACACATCCACATTCTTCCCCTCTCGCACAAATGTGCCCCTAAAGCACATGATAGTGAACCTATTGGTTTTAGTAACATCAACAAGAAAGGTTCCAAATTTGACTAGATTCCTTTTTTATAAACACATCTGTTTCATACACAATAAATCATACCCGGGATGAAAATCAAACCTACAAATGTAGGGCCTATGTGCTATAGATGTGTCAAAGAAGAAAACAACCACCGATGCTCTAGTTCAAACAATATGGATCCTGGGCCCCCCTACAGAGCTAACCATTTAACATAGGTTGAGGAAATGTTTATTGCAAAATTCACGTCGCTTTACAGGCCACCCATACTCGTGGGGGAAATACATGTATAGTATACATACTATAAGCTTCCCCAGGACATTTCATCCATAGTGCACTACTTTCCCCGTCAACAGTAGGACCTAGATATCCCAATGTTGTAGACGCTAGGATCGAAGGAAAATTGTCAAAATGCTTTGTAAGTGGGGTGAATGCCATTAATGTACTATGATACAAAATAAGACATGAACCATACTACATGGATTTCATTACAGGACGAAATTGCACTTACAAGATTACCCACAATTGCTACGATATATCCACTACCCTACCCGCCATGTCCGAGAAATACCTTGTCTTGCTACAACCTTCTTGTAATCTTTGCCGAACCGAACTAGAAACAATATCCACCCCCACATTCACCTCATCGTCCTTTATTACATCCATTCCATCCACCCACAAAAATGTTGAAGAGATTAAGAGATATATGCAAAATAAACCCCACCCCACCCCGGCCTTCATTGGTTGGCCCCAAATAAGCGATGACCCCATTTGTGAATATTCAATAGAGGCCTTATTTTTTTATGGTATTTACAAGTATATTCCTATATGGTGTGCCTATGTTTCCCCAACCCCACAACACCGAAGTCCAAATGTATGAATCAACCCTTCACTTAATGCCGTACCATGTTAACTTCTTTGGAAGCCACCCATGGTTCTGCTATTTCCTATTGAACCTTATGATGTGACATAAAGGTCGGCTATGTCATCTATATTTTCTAAGCACAACATTGAAAAAAACTCACCTACAATTGTTGAGGACCTCACACACTTTATCGGAACACCCGCGATGAGTAAATAACAAATCAACTCATGTGCTTCACTATTAAACTAAGAGGTACATGATCTTATTGGGCATAATGCAAAAATGAACTTTCAAATATGATCACTCAGCTAGGCTCCCCAACATTATTCTTCACCCTAAAATGTGTAGACACTAGATGGCCTACTCTGAATATAGTCATGCCTAACCAACCTCCTACATCACCCGGCTGCACATACATAGAGAATCCAAAATAGCGTTACGTACTCCGCATTTGAAAACCATGTATATGGCCGTTAGGTTCTTCATACTCCGCCAAGAAATCCTAATGTATGTATGTCCACTAAACCTTACATTGTTGTCCATATCTCCCATGCATGCTACATACATCTCCCTACCGAGTCAAAATACTTCATTACATAATGCATATTTATGATCTACCTCACCATGTGTTTCTAACATACAAATTCTTCTAATCCATATGCATGTACCCTAAATATGACAGACAAATTCTACAACATAGCTACGCATATTGACAATGACAACAATTACATACAACCCCTGTTATCTAAATGTGTAGCAGAGACCACTTTGCCAAGGTGGCACACTTGTGGTAGAAGATACAATTTCTACAATGTTGCACACCAAAAAAAAAAAAAAATGAGCAGACACAACAAATGTTGCAGCAGGAAACAATTGCAGTCGAGGATGCCCAAAAATCCCTTAGGGAAAAATTCTATGTGCAATACTATAAACCCACCCCATAAATAACCACCTACAAACAATGTACAACTTTGCAGGCCTTCGCATATGTATACCAACAATTTTGTAACGTGTAAATATATTTACCATTCGCTAAACAAAATCATTTACATTACATAACACATATTGGCACCCACCTACCAATAAGCATGGATAAACTAACTTCATAAATAAGCATGATACATTGATACAATGTCCACACACAATGTATGAGAAATACAATAGGTAACATTTAGACACGTCATCCCAAAAAATTTCCCACTTCCATTTAATTATTTCACCATTTTGTTTTACATCTACTACTCTGCCAAAAACCACTACATCGTGTTATTCTCATAAATTGCATCCATGCATACAATCACAATTTTGCAACTTCTCTTTCATGCACCAACTCAATTGGTAACATGTTGTACTGCTAATTGAAATTGACATTATTTAATTTTCCGCAACTATATTATTATGCTACCATATCATCTTAGAAAGGGGCTATTTAGCCCAATTATTTGATTTGCTTACGCTTTGTATAAGTTAATTCAAATTCCAACCGCTTTCTTTTAAAATCCTCACCACCACTCTTCAAAGTAGATCAAATCAAACTAAACAAGACATACACTCCACACACCATTCAATAGTTCATGACCTCAACATGTATACGAGTACCTCTGTAATACACATCACACTTTTGTAAAAATCCAAAACACTTCACAAACCATTACAAATATTAATCAACATGCTCAGGACCAAGGACCCGAGTCTTTCTCCTTCGATAGTATTGACCATCTGAGCCCATTGTTGTGCCTCAATGGCTCTACCATTAACATCATGTGTTCCTACCCCCTCTGCACTTTTGGAAAGAGACTTAATCATATATGCGTGAATAGCAACACTATAGCTTTTTTTAATTGAACACATGTTGATAATCCAGGCATGCATGTGTTGATTCCTGATGAATACTACAAGCTCAATCCCTGGTATAGAGCGGTCTAAAAAACCGGAAACAAACTCTGTTTAGGACCTTCACCTTGAAGACTTGCTCTGTTTTGCCTCAGATTCCAAAGCATTGCACCACATTAAACACTAAACAATATCCCACCAATTATCCTTTCTTAAAATTTGGATACTTGTAAATTTAGACGATATATATTTTAGATTATATTTCTATAACATATTGCGCTATATGTTATATTTAAATACAATTTTACAACGTGGCCCCACAATATTAATGGATCATATTAATGTTATTGTTTTCTACCGCTAAAACCGACTTCATAAATAAAAACTCATTAATAGTATCATTTCCAAAGAACTCTATAACAGTACTACGAGCCTAGCGAGTAATTAAAAAAAAAAACATGCAAATAAACTGTCTAGAATATGTTTTAAATTCAAAAAACAAGATGGTTGTATTGCTTTAACCACAAAGCCCACATGAATGACTTAACTAGACTCACACACAATAAACAAATTGTGTAAAGAAACATAATAGTTGCAAATATACACCACTAAATGTTTTTTTACACTAGACTTAAACCTCTTCCTTGACCCTCCATCTGTAATGAAAAAGTCTTTAAAATAATTTCCTTAAATATTTTTCAAATATCTTAAAGACAGTCAAAATTACAAGTTACAATAAATTACGAATTCCACATTTAAAGGACTAAATAAAATCCAACTAACAAGACTAAAACATGAAATAGTGACATGACCCAAAACATGCATCTTCATACACACAACCCTTACAACAACACCCCTTCCACCACGCACCCTTTCAGCATAGACTTGCTCCTCATGGAGCAGCCACTAGTATTTTGACTTGTTGGGCATTTGTATATATAGATTAATGAGTTTACCAATAAAAACAATACCCATTGCCATTAAAACTTGGGTCACCGAGCCGTCACAAATTTCCATAGGCACTCGCACTCGCAGCAGCACTAAGTCCAAAAACTATTACAAAATATAACCGCGTGGCCCCGTCTTACAATAAAAAAACTAGAAGCACCCACCCGGAAGTTCAAACCACGGTTTCTCGGCATTAACATGGTTAACGTAGAAATTTACGTCATTATCCTCGACTGCAACCATATATGGTACGAAACGGTTAAATTTGATGGCCACCTATGCCAATCAATTTTGCAAGATGTTGGATTCCAACTGCATGGAAATGCTGTCAATTCTAGGGCCATTGGTCATTTAGTTTTTACCACTTCTGGTGAAAATCACACTCATGTCGATAAAGCAAGTCAGTTGGAGACAATAATGTGCACTTAGTAAAAATTATTTTCGCATTTAATAATTTGAGTTCTAATTGAAAACCTTAATATCGTAAAACAATAAAACATACAAATAGCAAAGTCTATTTTATGTTGGTGAATGATGGTTATTGATAGACGACACCATCAATATGATTGATGAGGGAAACCCTCATCGCTACATTCATAACTACAAATATACCCTAACCACAAATGTGTATGAAATCGCTATCCTAAGATGCCAACTCCAATCCAAAAATCCTTGTCTCTTAAGTGTCCTGTGAGTCACACAAACGAATTCGCTGTAAATTTATGTATTATCTAACTACCTTATATACACAACAATTCAAATTGTTAAAAAAGAAATTATTGGCATTGGCACTAGTAATCAACCACTCCTTTTGTTATCACATATATCTAAAAATGGTTTCTTTGACGACTTGCACACCACACCTATTTTCTCTTTCATACGATTGACAAACATAACATGTGATTGTAGGAAAGCAAAATTCACATCAAAATTCCATGCAATATTTTCCCCATTTTTCAAGTTCTCCTCCCTCAAACCCCATATTCTTGTCCATCTTCTGTTCCTACTATTTTGGTCTGTCCACTTTTAACTACTCCAAATTAATGACTTTCAATATTTTCGGCCACCATTTCATCGCAATTGCTAGTAATATTTCACAACTATATTGTTTAAAATATACATATTCTTAGAAAAATAATTGCAGTCAAATCTTCATTACTATTTTGGCCCCTTGATATTTCCTTTCACTATTTTTAAATATTTAATACAATATTTTTCAAGATGTGGTGGAGACTGGATTCACAACATATATGGATATCGTTTCCGAAAAGTTAAAACCATTAAGAGGTTTTTGCAAACATTGGACATTTCTAGGAAAGTACTGAGAAAATTCACTTTCAATCAATGCTTGCTGAGTCATTGGTATGACCCACAGACAAGAAAATGCAAATTAAATTATTGAAATGGAAGCCCTCTCAATAATAGACGTCTGTTTGTCCTCTCCACAACTTTTCTGCAATTTTTTTGACCAGTGAATGATTCGTACTGGACTGAGAGGCCAGTCTTTGTCCTCTCTACAACTTTTCTACATCTCGTGCTGGACTCGATCATTTTTCATCCAGATGCTCCTCACCCGAGAAAATTGAAGTTTAGAAAACTAATCCATGTGTTTGTCGTTGTCCATCTCTGTGGTCTATTTATATGGAGGAGTGAGTTTGTTCATTCCAAGTCTCAGTTGCAGTTTCCATATTTGGCGACTATTTTGCTGCTTCTCCGGTTTGTTGTTTACGTTTTGCTTTGCCTTTTTCTATTGCATGGTTTATTTGAATTTGCATATTATCAGTCGTTATGTAAGCCATTTTCATATTAAAATGTTGTGTGGTTTCTGACGAGTGCAGAATTGGGTTTTCAAATGGAATTCCTTACCACCATAACTGTTTTACTTGTACGTGTATCTCGGATCCATATTAAAATTATTAGTTTTAATGTATACTGTTGGACTGAATTGTTGCTGATGCTATTGTTCATGTTTACGAACTGTTGGACTCAATTGTTGCTGATGTTATTGTTCATGTTTGCGAACTGTTTTTCAGTGGATCGGGGCCAGCCAGGTGAGCAACATAGAGGGTGTGTCTGTCTCTTCAGGTGTTTCCCCAACTTTAATTAGTTACTGGCAGAAGTTGTTGCCCAATACACCCATTCCCAATACACTACTAGCAAAGTTCTTATCCGAAGAGACAGAGGGATATCTGAGTCTCAAAGATATCCCCAATGATAAAGAATCTCTTAGCGATGGGAAACCTCCTAGGAAAGTTGGGAAACACATTCATAAGCCTAGTCTCAAGGATAGCCCTCCTTTGAAACAGTCTGACATAGTCCTCTATAGTGATCACATTGTATCTGAAGCCCAAAGTGATAGCCCCCTTCTGACACGCCTGACATAGTCCTTTATAATGATCACACCGCATCAAAAGGCCAAAGTGATAGCCATCCTCTGAGGCAGTCCGATATAGTCCTCTACAATGATCACATCACATCCGAAGGGCAAAGCGACAACAACCCTCTCGAGGCGATCGACATAGTCCTCTACAATGATCACACCGCATCCAAGGCCAAAGCGACCGCCGCCCAAGCGATCCTCCGACATTGTCCTCTACAATGATCACACCGAATTTGAAGGCCAAAGCAACCACCACCCACCAAGCAGTCCGACATTGTCCTCTACAATGATCACACCAAATCAAGGCCAAAGCGACCACCATCCACTGCGCAGCAAACCGACATAGTCCTCTACAATGATCACACCGAATCCCCAAGGCCAAAGCGATCACCACCCATTAAAGCGAGTCCGACGTAGTCCTCTACAATGATCACACCGAATCAAGGCCAAAGCGATCACCACCCACTAAAGCAAATCCGACATAGTCCTCTACAATGATCACACCGAATCAAAGTCCAAAGTGACCACCACCCACTCAAGCAATCCGACATAGTCCTCTACAATGATCACACCACATCCGAAGGCAAGAGCGACCACCACCCACTTTGAAGCGATCCGACATAGTCCTCTACAATGATCACACCGAATCAAGGCGAAAGCAACCGCCACCCATTGAAGCGAATCGATATAGTCCTCTCTGAATGATCACACTAATGTGAAGGCCAAAGCGATCGCCACCCACTCAAGCATCCGACATAGTCCTCTACAATGATCACACCAATCAAGGCGAAAGCAATCGCCACCCACCAAGCAATGACATAGTCCTCTATAATGATCACACCGAATTTGAAGGCCAAAGCGATCACCACCCACTCAAGCGGTCGACATAGTCCTCTATAATGATCACATGCAATCAAGGTGAAAGCGACCGCCTCCGCTAAAGCAATCGACATAGTCCTCTACAATGATCACACCGAATCAAGGCCAAAGTGATTGCCACCCACTAAAGCGAGTCTAACACATTCCTTTACAATGATCACACTGCATCCGAAGGCAAGAACAAATGCCACCCATCAAGCGGTCGACATAGTCCTCTCAATGATCACACCGAATTTGAAGGCGAGAGCAATAACCACCCACTTAAGCAATCGGACATAGTCCTCACAATGATCACACCGAATCAAGGCCAAAGCGATCGCCACCCATCAAGCAATCCGACATAGTCCTCTATAGTGATCACACCAATCAAGGCCAAAGCAATCGCCACCCATTGAAGCAGTCCGACATAGTCCTCTCAATGATCACACCGAATTTGAAGGCCAAAGCGATCGCCACCCATCAAGCAGTCCGACATAGTCCTCTACAATGAGCACACCGAAATCAAGGCCAAAGTGACCGCCACCACTAAAGCATCGACATAGTCCTCTACAATGATCACACCGCATCGAAGGCAAGAGCGACCGCCACCCACTCAAGCGATCCGACATAGTCCTCTACAATGATCACACCGAATTTGAAGACCAAAACGATCGCCACCCACTAAAGCAGTCCGACATAGTCCTCTACAATGATCACACTGAATCTGAAGGCCAAAGCGACAGCCACCCACTGAAGCAGTCCGACATAGTCCTCTACAATGATCACACCGCATCTGAAGGCCAAAGCCACCGCCACCCACTGAAGCAGTCCGACATAGTCCTCTACAATGATCACACCGCATCTCAAAGCCAAAGTGATAGTCCCTCTCAAATGCATATGCATCCTTCCATGAAAGTAGTTTTCTTTGAGAAAAATTTACGTAGGGAGCTAAAGTGAGCTTGGACCTGGCGTTCATGAGAAATCCAGAAAAACAATATTTCCTTCCCCGTAGTGTAGCTGATAAAATGCCATTTTCAGTTGACAAGATTTCTCTAGTTTTAAATTATTTCCAGATACCCAAAGATTCTGACAAGGCTGTTGGTATGAAGGTGACTTTGGAAGGTTGTGAGAGCTCTGCCATTCGTGGTGAAAGAAAATACTGTGCAACTTCATTGGAGTCCATGATCGACTACACTACCTCTGTCCTTGGAACCAACGATGTCACTGTTTACTCAACAAATCTTCACCAGAGTTCCCATTCCGGAAAGAAGCAATACTCTGTCAGTTCATTTCCTTTTGAAAGCAAATCAGGTTCCAAATTTGTAGTATGTCATCCCATGACATACCCATATGCTGTATACCTCTGCCATGGATTAAAAGACTCGAGGATGTTCCAAGTATCTCTCAAGGGTACTGATGGTGAAGGTGAAGGAAGCAGTGCAGAGGTAGTGGCTGTGTGCCATGAAGACACCAGTGCCTGGAATGCTGACCACGTTTCCTTCAAAATGCTTAATTCCAAACCAGGTGGCGACGCAATCTGCCATTTCCTTCCAGAAGGCAACATTGTTTGGGTGCCTGCCAAATAGACAATATGTATATATGGTCTTCTACTATGGTCGAAATACTAAGTCTGTTGTCTGTACATGTTTGGTCTCTGTAAGTAGTAGTCTATTTAAATAAGGAGCATCTGTGTATTGCCCTTTGCTTAGTACGAGCTTTCTCAAAATGGCGATTTACTTCTCAGCCTTCTGGGTTCGAATCCCACGGTCTGAATTTGAATCTTTAATGAAGGAAAAGGGTGATTTGCTTCAAGCCTTCTTTTGAAAGGGTATTTTGATTTAAGCCAAGTATTTATCAGCTATAATTTTGTTTTCCTATTTTTGTAAATTGTGATTAAACTGTTTTCTTTACCTGGAGTCTTAGGTGCATCATTATCAAGATGGCGTGTCACAAATGCACTTCTGGAGGCGGTTTTCCTTGTTAATAATTGATATCAGACCACCCAAATTTAGGAGTTTCAATCTCCTCTCATAAAAATTAATATTTAATTATGCCGAGAGGCATCTTCATTTACATATATATTGAGTTGAGGAGTCTGATGTCGTGCCCGTGAAAATTTATTTGTGTAAATAAAAAAATGTGTAAATAAAAACCTAAATAAATGTGCTAATTATGCTGAGAGGCATCTTCATTTACATATATATTGAGTTGAGGAGTCTGATGTCGTGCCCGTGAAAATTTATTTGTGTAAATAAAAAAATGTGTAAATAAAAACCCAAATAAATGTGCTAAGTGAAATGGGTATTACGCGGTAAATGGATAAATTTAATTTCTTTTGAAATGGGTGTAATGAAATGGGTTATTACATAGTAAATGGGTAAATTTAATTTCTTTTATTGATAATAATAGAGTGAAATGGGTATTACATGGTAATAAAAAAATCCTTTATTGATTGCTTCCATAAATTTAATTTCTTTTATTAATTGATCTCTTTGGTTAATAAAGGATATGGTATATTAATTAATAAAATGGGTAAATTTAATTTCTTTTATTAATTGATCTATTTGGTTAGTAAAGGGTATGGTATTTTATTAATTAATAAAATGGGTAAATTTAATTTCTTTTATTGATAATGATAGGGTGAAATGGGTATTACATGGTAGTAAAAAAATCCTTTTATTGATTGCTTCCCTAAATTTAATTGATATCTTTGGTTAGTAAAGGGTATGGTATTTTATTAATTAATAAAATAGTGAAATGAGATTTCAAAGTAAAGGGTATTACACAGTAAATTCAATTGTATTTTATTTATAAGGTTAAATATTTTAAAGGTAAAAACACTTTAGTAATTTAATTTTTATAAGGGCCCTCCTTTTAAATAATTACATAAGAATATAGCTTTTAAATTAGATTATATAGTTAAATAATTTAAAGGTAAAAAACACTTTAGTAAATTAATTTGTTAATTTAAAAACTATAGTGGAAAATTTAAAATATTATATTTATAAGGGCCCTCACTTTTAAATAATTACATAAGAATAGGGGTCTCGCTATATAGTGGAAAATCTAAAATATTATATTTATAAGGGCCCTTACTAATATTATATATTGAGATTTATATTATATATATGATTTCTAATTTAATAATATTAAATAAATAAAATTTATGCTATATATTAATAATTAAAATAATAAATTAAAATTTATATTATATATGGTTTATAATTTAATAATAGTAAATTTAATTTAATTAATACTACATAATTGATATCAAGGATGTGATGATGACGGAGGAGAATGACCATGACCATCATCAGGAAGATGGTGATCATAATGATGATGATAGTGGTCAAGAAGCTTATATCAATCATGAAAATGTCGAAAAAGACTAAGATTACGATGAAATGACAACCACATCGAAGACGGTGATGATCATTATGACAAGGATGATCATGAAAATGTCGAAAAATACTAAGATTATGATGAAATGACAACCATATCGAGGATGATGAAGATCATTATGACAAGGATGAGGTGAAAAATGACAATGACCACGGTTAAGATGGGGATAACCATGATGATAAGGATGACATTTATGATGTCTATTACTATTACTATTACTATTAATATAATAATAATAATAATAATAATAATAATAATATAGTGTTAATAATAAGAGTTTTTTATTTTTATAAATCATAATAATATCAATTTTAGTAGTAAGATTAATATTGATGATGACAATGACGATGGTGATGACAACGACAATGATGGCGGTGGTAGTGATAGTGGTGATAATAATGACGAGGATGATGATGATGATAATAAAGATGAGAATGATGATGACAATGATTATATCGATCGTAAAAAATGATGACAATGACTATGATAACGATGAAAACAAAAACAACACCAAAGACGATGACGATGAGGACAATGATGATGGTGGAAATGATAGTGGTGATAATAATGATGGGGATGATGATGATGACAACGAAGATGACAATGGTGATGAAAATGATTATATCGATCGTGAAAATGATGA
Organism: Taxus wallichiana var. yunnanensis; assembly: GCA_018340775.1. Lineage (NCBI taxonomy): Eukaryota > Viridiplantae > Streptophyta > Pinopsida > Cupressales > Taxaceae > Taxus > Taxus wallichiana. Next base: position 849,894,527 of record CM031238.1, on the reverse strand, counting down.
CAATGAAACAAAAACACTAAAGACAATGACGATTGTGACAATGACCGATTAAGATGATGATAACGACGATATTACTAATAATATTAATAAAATTATAACAATAATGTTTTATTAATAATAATAATAATGATTATGATGATGAAAAAAATGATGACGGCTGATGGTGGTGGTAGTGATAGTGGAAATAATAATGATGAGGATGATAATGAGGAAAACGAAGATGATAATGATAGTGAAAATGATTATATCGATCGTGAAAATGATGGCAATGATTATTATGATGATGAAAAAGACAACATCAAGTACAATTACGATGTTGACATTCATGGTGGTAGAGCGATAGTGGTGATAATAATGATGAGGATGATGACGATGACAACTAAGATGAAAATGATTGCATCAATCATGAAAATGATGATGATGTCGATGAAAACAAAAATAACACCGAAGACAATGATGATTGTGAAAAGCACAACAACGATGATGATTGTGTTAATGACATCGATTAGGGATGATCTTGATGATGAAAAAGACATTGATGACATTGAAAACAATGATAAAGACAATGATTATGATGATGATGAAAAAGACAACACCAAAGATGATGATGATTGTGATGATGAAAACATTTAAGATGATGATATTAATAATATCGTTAATAAAATTGTGATGATGATGATGAAAATAATGACAATGATTATGATTATGATGAAAATGACAACACCGAAGACAATGACATTGGTGACAATGATGGCGATTAAGATGATATCAAGACCATGATATTATCGTCATGATTATAATCGTCGATATAATCGTCGTTAGATCAAGATCATGATTATCATCTTCACATTCATGCTCATTTTCATCTACCATCATCATCGTTATTGGCACCATCATTATCATGCATATTAAGGGTTATAGGTTTACATATTGTGGAATAGTTGTCATCCAATAATGTTGTATTAATAATAATAATGATTATGATGATGATGAAAATGATGATAATAATGACGATGATGACGACAATGATGGTGGTGGCAATGATAGTGGAAATAATAATGATGAGGATGATAATGAGGAAAACGAAGATGATAATGATAGTGATAATGATTATATCAATCGTGAAAATGATGACAATAATTATTATGATGATGAAAAAGACAACACCAAGTACGATTACAATAATGACATTGATGGTGGTGGTAGCGATAGTGGTGATAATAATGATGAGGAGGATGGATGATGATGACAACTAAGATGAAAATGATTGTATCAATCAAGAAAATGATGATGATGTCAATGAAAACAAAAATAACACTAAAGACAATGATGATTGTGACAATCACAACAACGATGATGATGATTGTGTTAATGACGGTGATTAGGGATGATCTTGATGATGAAAAAGACAATGATGATGACATTGAAAACAATGATAAAGATAATGATTATGATGATGATGAAAAAGACAACACCAAAGATGATGATGATTGTGATGATGACAACAATTAAGATGATGATATTAATAATATTGTTAATAAAATTGTGATGATGATGATGAAAATAATGACAATGATTATGATGATGATGAAAATGACAACACCGAAGACAATGACGTTGGTGACAATGATGGTGATTAAGATGATATTGACCATGATATTATCGTCATGATTATCATCGTCGATATAATCATTGTTAGATCAAGATCATGATTATCATCTTCACATTCATGCTCATTTTCATTTGCCATCATCATCATTATTGGCACCATCATTATCGTGCATATTTAGGGTTTAAGGTTTACATATTGTGGAATAGTTGTCATCTTTTTCATTTTCATCACTATCATACCATGATCTTGATTATACGACCATGGTCATTTTCATTTTCATTATTATTATTATGATCCTCATTATCATACATGTTTAGGTATTCATTTCCCCATCATTATAGACATCATCATGATTATCATCGTTAGATCATGATCATGATTTTCATCTTCACATTCATGGTCATTTTCATCTTCCATCATTGTCATTATCATCACCATTGTTATAATGCATATTTAGGATTTAAGGTTTACAAATTGTGACATATTTGTCATATTTTTCATCATCACCGCTATCATTTTCATAGTTGTCATCATTATCCTCATCCTCATTATCACCACCATTAATACCACCACCATCAACATCTTTGTCATCATCATCGTCGTGAATATTTTGTTAATTATTATGTGCATATTGATATTATGTTAATTTGTAAATACATTAAATATTACAATCATCTATCGTGATCATGAGGTAAATAAGTTAGGTATTGTTTTATGAATAATGCAACTCCCATGAGTTTACTTAAGCATACCTATATTTATATATTATATAAATATATAGGTGCCTTGTGAACTTCACCTCTCGGCATATTTTACATGTCATGTTTTGATTTATAATTGATATCAGACCACCCAAATTTAGGAGTTTCAATCTCCTCTCATAAAAACTAATATTTAATTTGCATTTATATGTGTATTTTAGTTATTGATGGTGATGAGTACACATGCATAATTTATCACCATCAATAATTAAATAAGTATATCTTTATATAAAATTATTATAATTTATATTATCTTAAAAGAGAATATTTTGAGATAATAATAGGAGAAACTCACTTTGAGACAAAGTATAGAATTTTATTTTTGTCTTAACTTGAAACAATATGATAAAACAATGTCTTAAAAATAGTTTCAAAACCTTACTTTAAGTTGAGGTGTTTTATTATTAATAACATAATGTAGACATGTTAGATACAAGTTAATTGCTCTCTAACACTCAACCCAAACCTCTATTAAATATCTATATAACAACATAGAGAATCAATGTTTGTGGCATCACTATGGATGGGAGTTAGTATAACAAATAAATATAGTAGATTTTTGAACCGAAGAGGGGGCCATGCTCTCTATATCCTAACTATATGTAATATTTCTCTTTTAGTTTTCAAATTGATTTATAATATTGTATGTAAGTAGGTGTATGTCTTATGAATTGAACACAACAAACTGAGAATACCAAAAACTTTGATATTCATTCTCATGTAAACATTTGTAATTTCTCTAGTTTAACTTTCCCGCACCTTGATAAGCGGTTTGTAGGATTTCTCATGCTTGCTTAGACTTGATCGCAACAAAACAATCTTGGAAAATAAGATTCATCTATTGCATATTGAATGAAGAACATGGTGATCACAATTTCCTCCTTCTGCAAGATGCATGAACACTCCATATTTCTAAATGAATGATTAGAAACACTATTGGGAAGTATTCCAATGCGAGCTTGAGATGACTACGAGCATCACTCATGATGGTTCCTTCTTGATCTCATAGTGAGAGTGAGGATCACTTTCTTTCTCCTTAGGCTTTCAAAAATGACTCTAATGATCATGAGAGACAACTCCATGATGCTCAAACCTCTTGATATTTATCCTTCATTCACCTAAAATAGACCCTTAGTTTACGATAGATGATTGAACTTCTAATATGAGATTCTTGAGAAGTGGCCACCGGTTGGAATGGAATGAGATGATGACAATGTCTCTCCTTCTTGAGATATGCTCACACTACAATGCCTTAGGTGAGTGTTTAAGAACACTACCGTGTGGATGAAAAAAATGAAACATAGATGATTTCCCTTTCTTATAAGCACAATTCTCTCGAATGAAGATCGTTACCTTCTTATCTTTCCTAGTTCTAGAATCTATGTTATACACCTCATATTCACATGTTTCTCATGGGAAGGTTTCCACCATCGAGGAAGATATACTTGGATTCTCTTGAAAAGAAGTAGGTTGCGATGATCACTCTTGGTTGACTCAAGAGACTCTATGGGATCTACGATGAACTTTAACTTCTAATGAATCTTTCTCCTTCAGTAAGATGCACGAACACTCCATATTTCGAATGAATGATTAGAAACACTATTGGGAAGTATTCCAATGCGAGCTTGAGATAACTATGAGCATCACTCATGATGGTTCCTTCTTGATCTCATAGTGAGAGTGAGGATCACTTTCTTTCTCCTTAGGCTTTCAAAAATGACTCTAATGATCATGAGAGACAAATCCATGATGCTCAAACCTCTTGATGTTTATCCTTCATTCACTAAATAGACCCTTAGTTTACGATAGATGATTGAACTTCTAATATGAGATTCTTGAGAAGTAGCCACCGGTTGGAATGAAATGAGATGATGACAATGTCTCTCCTTCTTGAGATATGCTCACACTACAATTCCTTAGGTGAGTGTTTAAGAACACTACCATGTGGATGAAAAAAATGAAACAAAGATGATTTCCTTTCTTATAAGCACAATTCTCTGAATGAAGATCATTACCTTCTTACCTTTCCTAGCTCTAGAATCTATTTATACACCTCATATTCACATGTTTCTCATGGGAAGGTTTCCACCATCGAGAAAGATATACTTGGATGCTCTTGAAGAGAAGGAGGTTGTGATGGATCACTCTTGCTTGACTCAAGAGGCTCTATGGGATCTACGATGAACTTTACCTTCTTATGAATCTTTCGAAATATGGAACCAATGTGTGTTTTCCTTTCATTATCTTCCTCTTTGAGGGTTCATGTTCACTAAGTCTTAGTTGTACTTGCAATGTTTCATCCTTTGAGGATTGACCACACTACCAAGTGTTTGATTGAGTGTTTAAGAACACTATGACATCAAATGAAATTGGGATGATTTCTTGTTCTTGCATTCATGATGTCACACATGAAGATCACCTATTTAGCCTTCACTACTCCTGGAGTACTTGAATGAAATCAGACTTGGGATGTTTATATTCCTTCATGCTCGATGCTCCCATGGAGAAGGATAAACCCTTGATTATTTACAGAGGATGACTTGAATACTCTGATGGCTTGGCTAGCTCACTTTGACTTTCTTCTTAGAGAGATGATAACGGATTCAAGGAAAAATGTTTCTCATTTTTCCTAAAGAGTTTCTCATTTCAATTATGATCATTATGACATCCTTTTCATGAGTCTTGTATTCCAATGAGGCTCTTGAATATTTTCAAATTCCTTTCCAATTGTACAATGTCCTTGAATTTGACCTATTGCACCTCAATACTCCCTAAGACACTAGTACATAAACTCAATTTTCTTATGTCCTAAACTTATATGTGGGGTAAAGGTTTTACCCCTAATCACTATGATATTGTTTCCACTGGGAATATTAACCTTTTCCATTCCAAAACTATGATCGCACAGAAGTTCCCAAACTCCTTTCCAACACGAAGTAGTCTACCTACCTTTGATTCTTGTAATGGTTTCTACAACATACAACTTGGTGCCAATCAATAAATTATTTCTACTAATAATTCTACCTTCCATCTAAAAAGGGTTTACCTATCATTTTAGGCATCAACTTGGATCAAATGATGATTCCATTTAGCGTCTTCCTCAAAATTTGTGTATTCCTCATCGTCATCCCAAATTTCCACATTTTGTAGACTCTTGAACTCTTCATTTTTCAGTATGTTGGTATCCCCAAGGTGGTAAAACTCAACAATATACTATCACTAAAATTTGTAGGTCTTGTTGGCATCTTCCTAAGTGGACCCTCCTACACTTCTTAGGTCCCTCATCTTGACCTCTCTTTTTCATCTTTTACATGCCTCTTTGACTCAAGTTTCCTTTCCATTAAGTCCTCCAACAAAAAGCTCTCAACCACCTTAAAATTTCTTGTAGACTACTTCAAATTTTTATCATGAATAATTTTTTACAAAAAAATATGTCGCTTTATCCTACTATAAATAATTTAGTCTTAAGTTACTTTTGGATAATTTTTTCTTAGTGGTTGAATGCTTTTTCTAGTTTTCGTACATGGACGAGGGTCCCCTTAACACTTATATATTGTTTAATAAATCACTAAATTTGAAAAATAATTATCCACATATTGAATTTGGTGGTGGTGCCACTCCCCAAAAAACCAAAAACATTCCATAGGACACATTGGTATCTTAAGTGAAGGGGGGGATGAAAATATGAGGTGACTTGGTGGATACATTCATAGTCTCTTTCACCACCGCTTATAAATGGGGTTCAAATTGAATTTTTAAATCCCTAACACTTATACCATTTCCCATTGCATTTCCTAGCTTATCCAACACCTTCCTCTATCCTTCAAGGTTCAACACAATTTATTTTATTCCCTCCTTGTCGAAATGTCATTGTGTCAATTAATCAATAGCCTACACACCATTTAAAGTTAAAACAACAATGGAAATTAATTAATTCCCAACAAATAACAATGAAAGTAGAAAATAAGAATGTGTGTTGATCCTAAAGAACATAGATAGTCTTATCATCATCTAAATTATCCTTTTTAGCCAAGATCGAGTGTTAAAAATTCACACGTGGGCAAATAGATGTGTGGGAGATATGGTGCTTATACATGTAAAAATTTCTACGTGAGAAAAACATATTTGGATGCGAAGATAGACATCTATATGAAATAAAATAATTTGTACAATTATGAAATCTAATGGCGATTACAATCTTCATAAACTTGGGTCTAAGATCCCTAATCATTTTGGTTCTTAGGCTAACTCATTTCTACTTTATTTCCTTTGATAATTGTAAGACCTATGCATGATAAAACTTACCATTGTTGATTTAGTGGTCATTGGGATACTTTTACTTTTATTACATTTGAACAAATTTGTAATATATTCACCATATTTTCTCTCGATGATATTCAATCTCAAACCTATTGTAATCACCTTTGGTGACCGAACCAACTCAGTTTCTTAACTTATCTTTACCACAATATTCATTTGTATCTCTTCATAGGTTTACACATATATGGGGAATTGGGTCCCTTTGAATATGTAAAACTATTATTATTGTATTATCAAGTTTTTTTATCAATGCTCGGCTTCCTTTGTATACTTTTGTAACATTACCACATCTCTCACTTTCTCTTTCCGTTATCGTTGTATGCTTTGTAGTTCTGCATTAATTATTTGGTGCCTAAGTTTGTTTAGGGTTAATGGGATCAATACCTCGTGACCAATTGGGCTCCGAATATGTTTGAATTGTTAGGCATTGCTCGATTAACTTTAATAACACCTTGCTTTGGAACTTGAAGGCTTAACTAGATTCCTTTTCTCTTTGTTGTCATGGCCATTTAATTTTCTTTCCAGGGTTGCTTATGGGCATTTGTTCCATTCAAGTATGGAGTGTAGTGCCCACCTCTTCCTCACATAGCTATTTTTCCGACTCATTACTTTTATTTGATGATGGACATGGACTTTAGCATCATTTGGATACTATATGCTCTTATTATGGTTCTTTTGATGACACTTGTGGTGATTTGGGTGCATAGCACCAAACTAGTATTGTGGATTATTATCTTAGCTCTTGCATGGTATGATTTTGGATATCAACATATTATGGTTTAGTTGGTTTCATTTCATATGTGATGAATTTACTTATGGTTTTTTCATATACTTGGTTATCATTTGAATTGTAATGGCTAATTGGATGTCATCATGTGTTGCTTAGATGGTTAGTATATTTTGAGTTAGTATGGATGTATATGATTAGTGTTAGCCATTTCATACTGACATTATTTTGGTATAGTTAGTGTGATTTATCCATGTATGATTTATTGATATTTTTAATTGATGTATGAGAATGTGGGTTTTAGATCTACACCTCGGGTTTGTACAAGCAGCCGAATGGGACGAGTCCTAGACATGTTGGATTGTGTGAAGACTTATATGTTTGTTACATGTCATTCTTGGGCACTATGGGTGATTCCTAATTATAATTTTATTATTTGTAATTTATATAGTCTTGTATGAGCTAGTTTAGGGACCTAGTGGTCCCTACTTATGTTAATTATGTTTAATGTTAATTAAGTATGTTGTTTGAGGTATGGGACCACCTAAGTGTCACTTGGGTGGGCCCCACCACCTCAACCCTTGTGCCATTTAGACCAATCTCAAATTTGGGCTAAAAGTGGCAATTTTGGTGACCTCTTTTCATTTTGGGAGCTTCCTTTCATGGAAAAGGACCCCTTGGACCCTACCTATGGGTAGGAGGTCTCTTCAAGGCCAAATGGGAGTTTCCCTCCCATTTGACCCCTCACACATCAATTTCATGTAAGAGAGGTTGGTTTTTGTGTTTCTTAAAAGTTGTAGGGTGTTGGATTTATTTACATTTTGGGGAATTTGGGAGATTACCTCCAAAATGATTTTTTTTATTCTTGACTTTGTTTTTGGAATATTTTGTGGGGAGATGAGAAGGGTGACACATGTCACCATTTCATTTAGGAGAATTGTTAAAAAAATTTTTTATATTCCCTCTTGGAGAGGGGTAGGGACTTTTTGGTCATTATTTCTTTTGGGTGTTGGAGATTTTGGAGAGTGCTTGTGGAGCTTGGAGCTTTGGATTGTTGGATTTCATAGAGATTTTGGATATCTTGATTGAGGTAGGTCTTCATGTCCTTCTCTTTTTTTCTTAAGAAAATATAATGTGTTTATGGAATGAAAATGGTGTCATTTTGTGTTGTTGTTGTGTGTTGGATTATGGGTGTGTTTGTGAAATTGTGTTATTGTCTTTTTCTCCATCCATCATGCTTTGTGATGGATTTTGGAGTGTTGGGGAAGAGGGAGGAAGACCCTTCTCACCACATGGCTTGATGGGAAAGCCATGATGGTCTTATTTTATTCCTCCCCTCATATGGTTTGATGTGGGGAAAGATTTTCATATGGTTTGAACTTCTTTCCCCATCCTTGGAAAGGAAATCATTATGGTTTGAAAATCCTTCCAAGGAGGAGGCTTGGTGCATGGGTTGGAGAGATAAGGAGGGAAATTGTGATTTGGAGAGATAAGGAGGGTGCTTGGAGATTTACATTGTGATCCTATGGTTGGATTCACCACTTGTCTTCATATGGGATTCTTATCACTCTTCCCCATTTTGGGGAAAAATGGAGTTTTCCCTCATGTGTTGTTTGTTTTTGGTTTTGTGTATGTGAAAAATTGTGCTTGTATGTTTATTTTCCCTTCCCTATTCACTTGTGCAAATTGAGGAATGCATCTTATCTCTCTCCCATGGGCTTGAGGGATACTAGCATGTCCTCCATGTATTGGAGATGGCATGTAATGATGCCAATAGGTTGGGAGGTAACCGGGCCCTTTCTTCTTGTGCTATGAAGACCACGTTTGAGTGAAAACCATGCAGATTTAGCTTAGATCTTGGTGAAGAAATGATGGAGATTTTGACATGTTGTTCCCATATTTTGGGGAGGCTTTTCCACTTGGATTTTATTGGGTTCTTGTAAAGATGTTGTAAATTATTTTTGTAGTCTCCCATCTTGGGATGTATTTGTATCTTGTAAAAGAAGAATGTTGTATTATTTGTTAAGTTTCTCCTTCTTTGATAAGGATCTTGGATGGTCGTAGTTGAAAAATTGATCCTTTCATTCTCTTCTTAAAAATGAATGTTGTTGTATTGAAACTTGATGCTTTCATGCTGAAATAAAATTCCAATCCTTTCTTTTGATAAAGGTGATAAACTTTAGATATTGGAAGATTTATGGTAAACTTTCACCTATTGGAAAAAGAATCAATGTAAGGCTTAGAATGGTGAAATGGAAAGATTGCATTATCTTGTATGTTGAAAAAAATTTGAGAAATTAAATGAATGATTGTGTTCAAGCTTTTGTGTTACTATTACCCTATTTGTCTTGTTTGTTGTAATAAGAGAAATAAGTCTCATTTATTAATCATTTTGGGGTATCAAATGTTTTTTTAATTACACAAATTATGGAAATAAATAGGAAGATTTAGTTGTTGAAATTTTTAGTTACGTTGGAAGGAAATAACCTCACAACCATGTATGTTGTAATCTTGTTTTGTACAAGGTGGTGATGCATTTTCGTTGTAAAAAGGAAAGCATATTGAAGTTGGAAATTGGGAAAGTATGTGCAAATTTGTATCTTCCTTGGGTGAAAGAGAATATTAAATACTCACATTTTTAACAATGCATTTACTTATTGGTTTCAAAATAATTTCATGAGGTAAAAGAGAGCATGTTTGTAACTTGCACCTTGTTTACTTGGAAATATTAGAACACCATAGTTTCATTCATATTTAAGGGTAGTGTTCTTTAGGAAATTTTAGAAAAAATAGTTCTTGCTAAGTTTAGTTTTATAATGCTTCTTCTCTTTATTCCTTGATGCCTTTCGAACGTAGAAATAAAATACACATACATACATACATACATACATACATACATATGTGTGTGTGTGTGTTTGTAGTTTTATATAGTTACCATTTGAAAACCATACCCTTCTCTAGAAATCTGATTTATCCTCACACTTGAAGAAAACATTGGAAATTCGATTTATAATCAAAGGGTGTGACAAACCTTTTACACACACACACACACACGCACACACACAAATGATTACATTTAATCAAAAAAATATCACAATAATATATATCAAAGAAATATTTATTTTAAACAAAAAAAAATCATATACTATAATCAAGGGTATTATCAAACACTTACACACACACACACACACACACACACACACACACACACACACACACACACACACACACACACACACACACACACACACACACACACACACACACACACACACACACATGCATGCATACATACATGCATACATGCATGCATGCATACATAACACAAACACACACACACACACACACACACACACACACACACACACACAAGGATTTCCATTTTCTCAAAAAGAAAGGACTTTCGTATATTAATCAAAGCTATGGTAATGTTTTGTAAAATCGTGGAAATCACACACACACATATAGATTTATGATTTTTATTTAATAATTAAACTAAACCAAGAAAAGGGATCAATGTTTTTGTTTAAGGGCTACGTAAACCCACCCTCAAACATGTTTTTATTTGGTTGATATTAGTGTGGAGTGGAAGGGGTGGGGGATAGGTCGTGGCTTACCCTACCCTCACATCCCACACCATATTCCTTCCATAGCCTCCTCACACCACACCTCCACGCCCTTTCCCGACACAAAACCCATCTCCCTTCCTACTTTGCTGGTGGGCTGCTCTCCATTTTACACAGCCCGCCGACCCCATGTTATGTGACAAATGGCTACAACATTCAAATGTAACTGCATCTCGTAATAATAGTATAATAAACGTATGTCGCACGCATACACACACACACACACACACACACACACACACACACACACACACACACACACACACACACACACACACACACACACACATAATTCACTTTTGGTCCCAATAAAAAGATAACAAATATTTATCTTTGGATTTTTATCAAGAAAATAAATATTGATGAAACCCCTTTATTAGGGTAGAAATAATAAAAAAAACAAAGTATCCACAAATTTTATTTTCAAACCTACATTCAAATAAAAAAATAGAGGATAAATACATAAACCCATAGCCTCCATGGCTTCCACATAATTCATCTCCTCCATTAACTTGCAAATGATGGGAGGAAAAAAAAACAAAAAAACAATGAACAAAAAAAACAAGAAATATAAGAGAAAGCTTTAGGGTTCTTGGCATGCCCTAAGATCAAGGGCCCACATTCTTTTGATCATAGGGTGGAGATTATATCCTCACAACTTTATTTTGTGGGAGTAGTGTCTTAAAGTGGGAATGGGGTAAATTAATTTTATGGGGTGGCCTAGGGGAAAATTCCAAATAAAGTGACCTTTGTAGTAATGAGAGAATAAATAAGTATTATTCATTTAATGGTTTGATTCGAATTTGGAGGATGATAAGATATTACATGGAATTTAATAAATTTATTAAATAAAATTAGTGTGAACTAAAGGTGGACGTTAATCCATCAACATTAGGTGAATATGGTATAATAATTTAAATACGTCAAAAAAAAAAAAAACGAATTGTTAAGAGTTTTAAGTTGGTATATTAGTGTCATAAAATGGGGCATTAAATTTGGTATCGAGCTAAGGTTTGCACACTATATGCTCTTGATGAAAATTTAAATTAATTAATAATGGTAAAAGAAACAAATGAAAACAAATTAAACCATTTCCACTACTTTACAAAACTTTATAACCTACCCTTTTCATTTCGTACACATGATTCCGCCTACATGAGGTATGAAAATCCGATCTGTTAGGGAATTGGAAAGTATGTCACCTACATCCGAGCCATGCTTGCCCCGAGTTTGGATCACAGATATTAGAGGTGATTCAAGTAGTGTATAGGTGTTGTGCAACAACTTCTTTTGGTGGAACATGAGCCGCCATAGGAGGATGTTTGTTAGGAGAGGATACACTTTGCCGGATGAGGGTGCACACTCAAAGCCACATCAACATGATACTCAGAGATGGGGAGAGTCTCATAGCCCCTCCATTCACCTTGAGAGAGGGGCCTATTTTAATGGGAGCCACTCTCACAACATTGAGGGGACATTTCAGGAGGGACGACCACATTTTCCAGTTGAGAGGATGGTTGGACATCAACGTTAGGGTCACAACATAGGTAATGTGATTAGGGATCTCCTTCATCTATAAAAACCTAATTACAAAGGGGACCTCGATGGATTTGAGGCCCACCATGACTCTTGTGCCTCAACAGTTTCTTTGCATTACACTCATATGAGAGAAATGTCAAGGCTAGGTTCGCTATACACCTCCTTAGTCACGCAAAGTAAGTGTATGGTGGAGGAATGAGGAGAAAATCTCCACTTGACTAGAGATACGATAACTTGGGAGATGTTTGAGGAGTGATCTAGAGCTTGTTACATGTCTAAGAACTTTTTTTTAAGAGGATTGATGAGTTCCATGACCTATGATAGGGTTCATGCACAATTGCACAGTATGAGAGCTGATTTCTGGATTTGTTGTAGTATGTGGATTATCTGCATGATGATAAACTACAAGTCAATAGGTTTATTCAGGACTCGAATTCACATATAGGCATGAATTTCGGATGTTATCTCATTCGACACTTGAGAAGGTCATAGATAAGGCCTACCTAGCTGAAGAGAATCAAACATATCCCAAGAGCACAGAGAAAGGAATAGGGGTAAGTATCAGGAGAATATGTAGTCATTTCAGGATCAGAGGTCACGGGCTATAACACCACCCCCTAGAGGAGGATTCAAGCCTCCACAGTTAGTTTTGATACCTCTAAAACACACACAACAACACTCACAACACCATGTTCATCGGCAATAGAGGACTAGGAAGACACGAGTATGCAGAGAGGTAGAGTTTGAGGAGGTTTTGGTGGGGTAGAGAAAGGATGTAGGGTGCTCAATAAGTACATCCGACCCATACTCAAGTTTTTAGAGTCAGGCCAATGAGTTCACATTAGAGTGCGTGAGGGACCACTTCTCGAGAGAGGTGCGAGTAGGTGCATGTTTCATTTGTGGGTCCCTTGATCACTATGTACATGTGGCCACAAAACCCACCACTGTTGATAAATAGAGAGCTCCTATGTCCGAGTAAACAAAGTGTGAGGCATAGGACACAACCATTATGTCTACATAGTAGTAGATAACCGCTAGTATGAGCATTAGGACACGGTTATAAAGATGATAGGTACTATCATGGGTATTTCTATCTCGCTTCTTTTTTATTCAGGACCATAATATTCATTTATATCGCCATCTTGTAGTGGACCAGTATTGGCTAGTTGTGGCTGGCTAGGAAACTAGATAGTTGGTACATTGAGTTGGCGTTTGGGACTAAACTCATAGTGGATACCTACATGGAGAGTTGTATACTTGACTTGGGAGTATTCTCCACTATCTTGGACCTTCGAGTGTTACCTTTAGGTTCTTACAAGGTTATTTTGGGCATGGATTGGATTGAGTCTCATCGGGCCAAAGTAGACGTAGATGGAAGATCATTGAGTGTCAGGATGACCTTGGAACTCAGTTGTTATCTCTCCAAGATTTAGAGGCTTGTCTCCTTGTATATGATCTTAGCTAAGAAACTCAAGAGGAGCATGTGCAAAGGATTATCGATTGTTTATGATTACGATTAGTGATTGATTAGAGAGTATGTTAGAGCATTCACCTCTTGATGAGCATGAAGTATTGAGGGAGTTTTCAAATGTATTTCCAGGTGAGCTTCCTGGGTTACTATCCTAAAGAGAGGTGGATTTCACCATAGAACTAGTACTAAGAGGAGCACCAGTTTCTAGGGAACCTTATCAGATGACAATTCCAAAGCTTCATGAGCTCAATATTCAGCTAAATGAGTTGTTGGAGTGGGGAGTGCCAATTATTTTTATGTAGAAGGATGGTTCTCTTAGGCTTTGTGTTGATTTCAAGAAGCTTAATAAGGTCACAATTAAGAACCGTTATCCACTTCCAAGGATTGATGACTTGTTTGATCAAATGAGGGGTACAAGAGTGTTCTACAAGATGATATCAAGTCATTATATCATCAATTGCACATTGTAGATGAAAATATTCATAAGACAACCTTCCTCACTCGATATGGGCATTATGATTTCAGTGTTATACCTTTTGGCTTGACCAATTCCCAGTTGTGTTTCATGAGTCATGAATGGGGTTTTCAAGACCTTTTTGGATCACTTTGTCTTGGTATTCCTAGATGATATATTGGTTTATTCCAGTTTCAGTAGGAACACAAGGAACATTTGAGATAGGTACTATAGGTTTTGAGAGGTTAGAATTTGTTTGCAAACTTAGAAAAGTGTAGTTTCTTTCAAAATGAGATTCAGTACTTGGTCACATCATATCGGTGAGGGTATCTCAAGAGATCCCTTTACCATTCAATCTATTCTTGATTAGCCAACACCCATGTCGTTGACGGATGTGAGATGTTTCATGGGATTAACATGGTATTACCACATGTTTGTACATGAATTGTTTAGGATTGTGTATCCTATTACTTCTCTTCAGTGAAAGGGAAGAAATTTGACTGGTCAAAGAAATGTGAATAGGATTTTAAGTTACTTAAGGAGAGATTGACCATGACACCTATCTTAGTAGTTCCAGATTTGACAGGAGAGTTTTTGGTTTGCACCGATGCTTCATTAGAGGGTCTAGGAGTAGTTCTTATGTAGGAGCATCAAATTATTTCTTTTAAGTTGCGTAAGCTCAAATATTATGAGCTTAACTATCCTACCCATGACTTAGAGCTTGTAGAGGTTGTTCATGCTCTAGTGTGTTGGAATCATTTTCTTTTGGATAGTACATTCAATTTGAGGAGAGATCATCACAATATTCAACATATCTTCTCACAACCAAACCTCAATGCTCACCAACGGTGTTGGATGAAGTTATTATGTGAGTATGACATGGAGGTTCAATATATTAAAGGAAAATAGAATGTCATTGTAGATGAACTTAGTAGGTGATGACATGTGATTGCTTCCATGAAACTACAATGATCTTCGAGACAAGATTCTTCAAACCTCCTAGGATAGATTCTATGAGGCTACTAAGTATATGTTTGAGTCACGGTGGTTCCTTAGAGGGTAGATATTCGGTGTGTATTTAGAGGCGAGATGGTATAATTTGGTTTCGAGAGGTGCATTTATGTGCCTAAGACAGATGATATTCGCAACTTAATTATTTCGAGGCTCATCGAGCCCCATATGCAACACATCTAGGAGTGAAGAAGATGCATGCCAATTTGAGAGAGTTATATTATTGGTTTGGTCTTCGATGGGATATAGCTGATTTTGTAGCTCATTTTCTTGAGTGTCAGAGGGTCAAGGCAGAACATTCTCATCCCATGGGACTCTTATACCCTCATGAAATTCCAAAGTGAAAATGGTACGTCATCTTTATGGATTTCATTTCGACACCCTATGTCATCTTATAATAATGATGCCATTATGGTCTCTATGGACAAGTTGACCAAGGTTGTGCACTTTTCACCAACCAAGGTCACCTATAATGCACTAGCCATTTCCAAAGTGTTTATGGAGGATATTGTCAGATTGCATGGGATTCCAAAGACCATCATCAATGACAGGGACACCATTTACACTTTAGATTTTGGACTTCCTTTCAGCCTCTATGGGAATGCAAATTAATTTCAGTTCATATCACCCAAGATAGATTATATCACCTAGAGACAAATGGACCAATAGAGAGAGGTTAACTCGGTACTTGAGGACATGTTGAGGATTTATATGAGAACACCTTTGAGTTGGGACATGCTAGATGATAGGGTGGTACTTGGGCCAACTTACCTTCAGACTTAGAGTAGCAGAGATAATATTGATTAGGAAGCATCTTGAATAGGATAGAGCATGCTAGAAGGCATATGTAGACACCAAGAGGACTAATCATCACTTTTCAATGGGTGAAAAAGTCTTCTTGAGAGTTCATCCACATAAGATCCCAATCCACTATGGAAAGGGTTATAAGATTTCACCTTGTTTTGTGGGGCCATTTGATATCTTGGAGGTCATAGGTCTAGTTTCCTACTACTTAGCTTTGCCACCACGCCTTGCATAGGCCCACGATGTGTTTCATGTTTCATTATTACATAGATATGTGCATGATATTTCTCATGTATTGGATTGGTCGGCATTACGGATGGAGGATGAAAAAAGTGGATACTGGAGCTTGTGTGCATCCTGGAGCATAAGATATTGGCACTTTAGGAGTGAGACTTGGACCAGGTTAGAGTGCAATGGGACATATATGATGAGACAACAACTACATGGGAGGATGTTACACCATTGAGGGCTCAATATCCCTATTTCTTCTAGTGACTTTCAGGAGGAAGTATAACTTTAGGAGAGGGGATGTAGTGCCCACCTCTTCCTACCATAGTTATTTTGTTGACTTGTTACTTTTTCTTGATGATGAACATGGAATTTAACATCATTTGATACTATATGCTCTTATTATGGTTCTTTTGATGATACTTGTGGTGATTTGGGAACATAGCGCCAAGCTAGTAGTATGGAACATTATTTTAGATCTTGCATGGTATGGTTTGGATATCAACATATTATGGTCTAGTTGGTTTCATTTCATATGTGATGAGTTTATTTATGGTTTTTTTATATAATTGGTTATCATTTAAATTGTAATGACTAATTGGATGTTGACATGCGTTGCTTAGATGGTTAGTATATTCTGAGTTAGTATGGATGTATATGATTATCGTCAACCATTTCATATAGAAATTATTTTGGTATATTTAGCGCGATTCATCCATGTATGATTTATTGATATTTTTAATTGATATATTTTATTGGGAAGGTATGTTTAATGTTTGCATTGAGTGTGCGATTACAAGGCACGGAGAACTGGGTTTCAAATCAGCACTCGGGTTTGCACAAGCGGCTGATTGGGCCAAGCCCTAGCCATGTTTGATTGTGTGAAGCCTTATATGTTTGTTGCATGTCATGTTTGGGCACCATGGGTTCTCCTAATTGTAATTTTATTATTTGTAATTTATCTAGTCTTGTATGAGCTAGTTTAGGGACCTAGTGGTCCCTACATGTGCTAATTGTGTTTAATGTTAATTAAGTATGTTGTTTGAGGTATGGGACCACCTAAGTGTCACTTGGGTGGGACCCACCACCTCAACCCTTGTGCCATTTAGCCCAATCTCGAATTTGGGCTAAATGTGGCAATTTTGGGGACCTATTTTCATTTTAGGAGCTTCCTTTTCATGGAAAAGGACCCCTTGGACCCTACCTATGGGTAGGGGGCTTTGATTTCAAGGCCAAATGGGATTTTCCCTCTCATTTGACCCCTCACACATCACTTTTCTATAATATATGTTGGTTTTTGAGTTTCTTAAACATCAGTAGGGGTTTTGGATTTATTTACATTTTGGGTAATTTAGGAGATTACCTCCAAAATGAGAGTTGTTTCATTCTTGATTATGTTTTTGGAATATTTTTTGGGGAGATGAGAATGGTGACACATGTCACCCTCTCATTTGGGGATAACTTATTAATTGTGTTTTTATGTTTCCTCATGGAGAGGGTTTGGGATTTTTGGTGATTCTTGCTTTTGGGTGTTGGAGATTTTGGAGAGTACTTGTGGAGCTTTGGATTTTGGATTACATATAGATTTTGGATAGATTGATTGAGGTAGGTATCCATGTCCTTCTCTCTTTTTTTAAAGAAAATATAATGTGTTTATGGAATGAAAATGGTGTCATTTTGTTTGTACTCATGTGTTGGATTATGGGTGTGTGTTGTGAAATTGTGTTATTATATTTTTCTCCATCCATCATGTTTGGTGATGGATTTTAGAGTGTTGTGGAAGAGGGATGAAGACCCTTCTCACCACATGGATTGATGGGAAACCCATGATTGTCTTCTTTTATTCCTCCTCATATTTTTTTATATGGGGAAATATTTTCATATGGTTTGAACTTCTTTCCACATCCTTGACAAATAAATCATTACATTTTGAAAATCCTTTTAAGGAGGAGGCTTTGTGCATGGTTTGGAGAGATAAGGAGGAAATTATGATTTGGAGAGATAAGGAGGGTGCTTGAGATTTACATTGTGTTATCTTGTAAAATTGACAAGGGAAATTTTGCAGATAACCATACCAAAATTCTATTTTTGGTCCCTAAGAAGGTCTGTCGATGTTTAAAATGGCCTAGAACTCCCTCTCGAAAATCAAGTTTTGAAGAACTTAGTCATTTTCAGCATTTTTGAACTGGGCACAAGAAATGTTGTGTCGACACAAGAAAATGTGCACCCCTTTGAAAATCCTTTGGAAAACAAATGACATGCCAACATCGATAAGGTTGTGCCCCTTTGGCATGGAAAATATCATGTCAACATCATCAAACCTGCGCTAAAATGTGCGCTTGAGGCGTTGAAAAAATGATGTCATCACATTAAAATGTGTGCTAAGTAAAAATCCCTTAGGCACTTTGAAAAATTTATGTTGACATCTATGAATATGCACTTAAGGTGCTAAAGATGTTATGTCAACACTTTGAAAATTGCGCCAAGGCGCATTTGTACTCATGTCGACACCTTAAAAAGTGCGCCAAAGAAAAGTGGGTGTGGTAATAAAGGCACTTAAGACTGTCATTTTCATGATTTAAAAATTGTGAGAAATATTCCTCTCGTGCTCGTTAGCTATCCCTATCATGCCCATGTTCCACTTTTTGAGTTTGTTGACCCCAAGGTTGTCCTTTGTCCATTATTAAATTGGGTAAGTGGATTTTATCACTCTTATTGTTGTTTGTGGTTTTGTTTCTTGGTTGTTGGTGGTTTTAGGATTGTTATAAAAAGTTAAATCAAAAATGAATAAACTATCACCCCATAACCATCTAGAAAAATACCTTGTCCCTCCTTTCGATCTACAAATCTGGGAAGGTTCTCGCCTTCTTGCAATTCCCACAAACCCTCTCTCTGTCATCTTGCAAAACCAAAAAGAGAGAAAAGTCATGTAAAGAGAGAAATCTGTGAAGTTATAAAGAAAATGCAAAAAATCATTTATCCTTTGCGCACACTTGTCCTTTCGTGTTGCACTCCCCATAGTTGTGCCAAGGTGCATTGCCCCGCATGCAACATATCCATAAACCGTTCCCGATAACACTTAAAATAATATCATAGAGGCGCAGGTGCATCCCAACCAACATCGACATTTGATGTTGTTTCCCCAAATCCACGCCAAGATGTTTTCCTTTGCACACCGAGCTCCTTGTAACACCTTCGAAATTACGCCTTAGGGCGCACTTAAAAGTCATGCAACACAAAACTTATCTCGCGCCTGTCAAAGCACTCTTCTTTAAAGCACTGGCACCATTGCTATAACACTAACAATGTATGTTGTGTGTTGCTAACCAAAGGCCCCGCGCCTGTCTCCTTGGTGCTAAAACCTTTTGTGCAACACTCTTAAAATGTGCGCCTTGCCTTTATAATCCTTTGGCGCAGACTTTTCCCTATCAAACACAGCACACCTTTTTCCATGTCAACATCCCTAAAAGTGTGCCCACCTTTTTAAGCCTCTGCAGCATGCTATGAACTTGTGCCTTGTGCCCTAAGCCTCATAATCACTCATTCTTCTTTTGTAAGCTTTTAATATGGATAAGATGACGGTTGACATGGATCTCTTGTGTTGGACCTCTTTGATCCTTCTTATAGAACAACAACAACTATCCTCGAGCTCACACATGTCTTCATCAAGAAAAAAGCCAACCAAGTCTAAAGGAAAAGCAAAGTTGATAGAGCAAGAAATGAAGTATAAATACCAGAAAGTCAATATGCCTGACTCATACACGGAGAGTGATCTCGATATATGGGATTCCGAGCTAGGGCACATTGATATGGAAGATTTCTGGGCAAGAACCAACTAGACAACTAGTGGCCCCTAGATGAACAAATTGGTGGGCAGTGGTTTTCACTTTGCAGCCTAGGGCTACCAAGTAAGTCTTTGTTAATAACAAGTTCATCATGTTGGTGGATCGATGCTATAAAAAGGACACAAGATGTGTCGAGGATAAAGAAGGAAAGACGGTCATCGACCTAATTACTCGTCACTTCAAAATAACTCTAGGCATCCCTCATCACAGGTAGTATGTTTCCATCAGCCTTGAAGATTGCAAGAAGGCATGAGATGACAATAAAAATAAGTGTATGCAAATGATGAATGAGTTATATCTTAAGAACAAAAATCTGGTGAGCCGATGGCCTCAGAACATCCACCGCAGTGACTTCAACGAGGAACTAAGTGATATAATAACCTTCCTGAGTAGAGTGCAAGGGCTTCCTGATGCCCATCATTTCCATAAATGGATTACGAGGTACTTAGAGACCATGAGTAGGAATGTGCCCGAGCAACGTTTTGGGCCGGGAGAAATCATCAACGACACCATCTCTCAAGAATTCAACAGGTCATGACAACTAGGAGTTCTATATGAATTCTGTGTTGTATACACACTGCAACATCAGCGAGAGATTTTGTAAGCCTAGCTCGGAATGGGGTATAGCCCTATGTCAAAATATATGAATATTACCTAGAGCTCGGCTTGAGAACAACATCCCTTAGTTCTTAAAAATCAACGATGCCTTCTTCCATGAAGTGATCTACCAGTTGAGGTTGAATATGAGGCATGGTCAAACCATCCCGAGTGTAATGGCTGCCACGAAGAAGTGGGGAGCATTGTTCACTTAGTTTCCCACATTCACATATCTCGGGTGGCGAATTTTGACGGTGAACCGACCAAGTTGCCGAGGTATGCGGGACCCAAGCTGATTCTCTTAGAGTTGTCAAGGCAACTAATCACATACCATGAGAGATGTATGAAGAGAAAGATGGGAGGAACCCCATTCCCCTTATAGTGGGCCGATACACTTACACCACGCTAGCCAAAGCATGGGAAATGTTTATCGAGCTTGAATTGCTGAATCTAAAGCACAACTTCTCGGCTAGGCTTACCTTTGATTGCCGAGGTTTCCTTCCAAAGGAAAATTTTTATCCTATCCATGTCCCCGAGATTGAGGACATCTACATCGACTTTACACACGAAAAAGATATTAGGCGAAATGATCACACTAGATTGGCTCGGAAGAGATTAAACACTGATGGCATGGCCATCATTCCAAAGGATTCCAAGAACCCGATCAAGAGATTGATCAAGTTTATCTTGACATGGATGCGGATGATTGGCCATTCGCAGACATTGAAAGAGCCAAGGCACCAAAGACCATTCAGGAAAGAGTCAAGCACATGTTACAGCACACCAAAAATTGGTGCAAATAGAATGGTCTCACCTACCTCATGGTAGATTTCACTACTTCCCCTTTCGGTAGAGCACCTCCAAGAATAGCTCAGTGCTAAAAGGAAAAGGAAAGGATAAAGAGGGAGAATCAAGCAAAGAAGAAGCTCCTCAAAGGCCTCCTACTACTTCTCGAAGAGCAATTGGTCGACCTGGTGTTTCCAGGTAAAGAAAAAGAGACCACCGAGGTTCCAACAGATACATCCACCCAGGATGTTATCCTAGCTACAACTATTGAGGTACCCACCATTCCTTCTTCTTCTCCTTCTCCTCCCCCTATCGTTGAAATTTATTCCAATGGATGTTTCTTCTTCTCTCCCTTCCTCCTTTCCATCTCCCACCTCTTCCATCTTGTCCTCTCTTGCAGATCTATCACCTAGTGTTCCCTCCATCCCATTACTGATCCCTTCCACCTCCATGTCCTTTTCTTCCCCGTGGTAACTCTAGGCCCTACAAGTAGCGTAGCGTGTTGGACTCCTTATCAATGCCACCACCAAGTGTCGCAACGTTCTTCCTCGCGGCCCCTTCGATTTGATTCCCCTTTCACCACTATTTCTTCCTCTTTTCCCTCTACTCCTTCTCCCATAAGTCCAAGTTAGATCTCGACCATCTTGGTAAACTCAAGAGAAATGTTCCCATAGCCTCCATGGAATTCTCTCACATTCCGAAGAAGGGACCAAAGAAACATAAAGCTATAAATTTCTTCTCAAAGAGTGTTTTAGGAGAAAGGGTCATGGAGATTGCATATCCTGATCCCACTAAAGAGAAGAAAGATCTGTCTCCTACAGATTTTACAGTGACCCAAGTCACAATGGGAACCTCATCTGAGAGCCTACAAGGAGAGGCCTTATCTACCATGGATTCCCTCTCGTAAGAAACTTTAAGAGGAAAAGGAGGAGAAGAGGATATTAAAGGAAAAAAACAAACATCTCCTCCAAGCTTTGCAGAGAATGGGAAACACACCTCCGTGACTACCGCTAAGCCTCATCAAGTTCTCGGTCGGGACAAGATAAATGAATATGCCAAGATCGGTGAATAAGGCACGCAGTTGTCCTCCTGGATAGAGAGAATCCTCAAAGATATTGAGGAAATAATCAAGAAATTCACAGGGCTTTACAGGGGTATAAATAAGGCAAACAAGGAGCTATAAGTAGTAGTAAAGGCTCTCTCTCGAGGAGTTGGACAATGCCATATTACAACATGAAACATTTCAAGCAATGGTCGACTACTCGGCTGACGACCTATTAAAGGTCGGCGTCATTGATCACCCACGGGCGCATAACAAAGCTCTCGTCGCATTGGATTATCGGGTTGATCAAATGGAATTTATCCTTGAGAGGATAGATAAAATCAAGGACGAAGCCCTGGATGTAAAATACAACATGGAGCAGACGGTTACCAAGATGTCTCCAGGGATGCTCAGTGAATCATTCACCTTGAGGGAGGCAGATGATACCATCCAGCTCTTCAAGGATATCGCAACCCAAGGTTTGGTGCCAGAGGTCACTTTTGACCAAGAGTCTATCAATAACCTTCTGGCTTGCCGTGATTTCATTGGATACTTGATTGAGGCATGTGAAGAGTACGCCAGATTACCAGATAAGCTCAAAAATGAAAAGGAAACTTGTGAAGTCATTGGCGACCATTTCAAGGGTCCTGATCATAATCAACTTTAGACAATGATCAACAAGTTTATGGAATACTAAGCTCAGTATCACATCGCCTCTCTTGATCAGAAGCAAGACACTCCGTTCAAGCAAAGAGATGATGACAAATAGTTTCTCTTCTTGTGTACGCTTCAATCTTTTTGTAAAAATATTTAAAAAGTATGTTAGCATTTATGATGACATCATCCATGTTGCACCATGGGATGTTGCCATTCACCAACTTACCCAAAGTCAACTTTTGACTTTTTAGATATTTTGTAAATAGTGGTTGGTTTCTTTTCGTCTTCTTTCTCCTTCTCTTTCTATAAATACTAGAATACTTGTTGTATTCCGGTGGACATTTTTGTATAAAAAAAGAGGTGAAGAGAGAAAGACTTTGTGCGTTCTTATAACGAGAAGATATTTTAATATATATGTTAAGATTTTGTGCTCAATATATGTGTTATTTGCATAAGATATTTCTTAAGTTAGATCTGTGTTTCTATTGTATTGGATTCATTCTTTTTATTGTCATATGTTCATCAGTATTTCTTTATTCATTTATGTGATTAAGTTTGGCTCTGTTTACTACCAACCCATAGCATAAACCCTATGACCTTTCTTTCTTTGGAATTCATTTCTTTTCTCCCTTCGATCTACCTTCCTCGGTTCCTTCCTTCCTACCTTCTTCGTTTGCAGTTGAAACTACCTCTACCGGGATGAGATCCCAAACCCCTAAAGTTAGAATAGTGTAGATTTGTAAAGATTCCCGCTTGATAGAATACAATAAACCAGCTTTTCTTTTGCCTCAAAGAGGGGCTATGCTCTGCACACTATTGGCATGTTTCCCCACGATCCGCCTAATCGATAGATTTTCAAACCAACTATTTTTAGCGAATCTGCTGGGATCAAACTAAGGAAATAATTAAGAAACCGTGAAAATCACTACAGTTGAAAATTTTAACTGCTTGTTAAAAATTAAATTTTTGCGAAGTGATCGAAACGAAAATTTCCTTAGCCAAACCTATAGATTTGGACCAAATAGAGCTTTTAGTTCATCGAGTTTTTACAAAAACTTGTATATTTTTGTAGATATGAGATTCGACATTTTTAGATATTTTCAAAACCTTGCAAAATTTAGGTCAAGATCCAAAATCAGCTTTCTAAAGTTGACCCACCTTTTATTCTTGTTAATCTTTGTCAAAAAATATGAATCGATTGTTGTTAAAAGAGGATAAATTTAAATATTAGAAAAGTACATGTTGTCGATTTTTGCCGGAAAAATCAGAAAATTAGCAAGTACAAACAAAAGATTGTTGTAAATCTACTCTTAAGTGTTGCATATCCGAATGGCTACACTGGGCGGGTGAACAATTTACTCGTGGCGTAAAAGCTCATGGAGAAGTTGATCCAATCTTCGATATACTTCAAAGGCACAATTTCAGTGTCCTCCAAAGACGATTCACTTCACTAAGTTCAACGGATCAATCAATAAGAAGTGCCTCACCTCCACGAAGGAGCCGAATTTCACAAGGTGCCTCGACATCAATTTGCGGTGCTTTTTGCTAAGCGGAACTACACTCCCCTGCTCACGTGTCTTTTTCCTACTTTTCAAATGGCGTACCATGGGGAAATGCCATGGGTCCTCTAGTGTTGCTGCATCTAGTACACTCCTTCCCTCATGGAAATCGCAAGAATTTTCTAAAATTTGATATGAGCGGAAATCAAAGCATGGATGCACATATTGCTGCATTTATTATGTCATGCGCAAAGTATTTTGACGTGACTCATGAGGATGTATTAGTATGCTTCTTTCTCGAGACCTTGCAAGGGCCTGCATCAGAGTGGTTCTAGCATTTACTAGCCGGATCCATCACCAGTTGGGCCACATTACGAACTACATTTGAAGATAGGTATAAGCCTTCAGAAGACGTATTTGCGTTACTATCAAAGATCACTCACTTGAAGAAGGAGGCCAATGAAACCATGCGCAATTTTATCACCCGTTTCAATTCACTGATTAACCATGTGCCACCTGCCATGTTGCCAACACCAGAGAATCAAAAGTGTTTCTTTGTGAATGCAATGAGTTCAAGAGTAAGTTTCTTGCTTTTACAAGAACAAATCACCACCTTGGTCCTCGCTCAAGTTGCGGCCATTCGGATAGAGGACAACTTGCTTATATCTGGTGAGTTAAGATGAGAGCCATCAAAATCAAAGGATTCAACTTCTTCTCAGGCCACCTCATCAGATCCAGTGTTCCAGAAGATGGAAAATGATTTGCTCTCATTGAAGAAGTAATTGGCTCAGCATCGTCCATTACTTCGTACCAGGATATCCCACGGAGGAACTTCACTCCCAACAACGCCCCTCAAAGGCCACGTTTGCCTGATGCTTCTCAAAGGTTAGTAATTGAGGCCCCTCCAATTAATACCTTGGTTGAAATTGAAGAAGATGATATAGATTACAAAGAACCTTCGTCGCAAGGCGAAGATGATCAAGATGTCGATGAACCAATTGGTGACTCTATTATCGAGTATATGGAATTTGAAGATGAGGAATCTGATGAAGAAGAAGGTACCCAAGGGTACGCGAGCACACAATCATACATAGTTTTTACACACTTGCAAGGAAAATATGCAAAGGTTGCTACTGAAAAATAGAAGGAAAAGGTTGTGGCAACTCCACCGCCAACGATCGCTAAAAGAGGTAATCCCCTTCCTGCTCAAGCTCCTATTAAACTTGTTGCAAAGAAATCCTTTCCTCTTGTTTCTCCTCCAAACCAGCCTTCTTCCAATTCCATAAAGACCAGTAATCCTCCTTCAAAAACATGAAACGAAGGACTCATTCCTTCATTGGCACAACCCTTGCTCGCATTCGATATAATTGATCATGCTAAAAGGACCAAGATTCAAATGTCTCAAGCTGAGTACCTTCATTCTAACCCAGAGTACCTCGTAAGATTAACTAAGTATATCTAAAGCCGTGCTATTGTCCTTCCTCCCGCTTCCCCAAAAGGGATTATCCCCATTCCTCCTACATCTCACGTAAACATTGCCTCGACCTCTGCATCGACGGGAAAATTGAACCTTTTTACCTATCTCTCCTGATCAATGGTCATAAACTAAGCAATTGTATAATTGATTCTAGAGCTTCGACAATGTCATGCTAGCCAAGGTCACCCATGCATTAGGACTCATGCTTACCCAAATTTTTGGTAGATGCTACTCTCATGGAAACCAAGCAAGTACCATTGATTGATCGATCAAGAATGCGCAGTTCGCATTCGCGGCATTTCCTAAAAAGAGGGTAAAAATGACTATCCTCGTAGCTTTATATTCTAGCAAAGATACGGGATATTGCTAGGGAGGAGCTTCCATAAAGAAGTTGGTGGGGAAATTCACATTGACTGTCCAAAGCCAAGATTCTTGTCAAAGGAGTGATGCGAGACGTTAGAGCCGAGACACAAAAGAAACATCTAGTCACCAACTTTGATGACCCCAAAGCCCAAATTCTTTTTGAATCTTTAGGGATGGGAAATTACTTCTTGTCCACCAACTCAGATAAAATGGATGTTGTCATCCAAGAAGAGGACCTCAACAAAGTGTGGACGTTGCAGTTCGATGGCAGTTGTGCAACAAGTGGATGCAACATTGGGGTTGTTCTTATATCGCCCGAGGAGGAGATCTTCCATTTTTTTTCAAGTTGTAGTTTTTCAATACAAACAATACTTTGAGTATGAATCCTTGTTACTTGGCATGCAAGCTGTGAAAGAGAAGGAAATCAAAAATCTAAAAGTGCGGGGTGATGTTGAGCTAATCATCAACTAGGTTAAAGGTATATACTAAGTAAAGAATGACCGGATGAAACACTACCGCAATGCAAGGTATGGGATAACATTGAGGAGTTTGATGCTTTCTCAATCAAAGTAGTCCCACAAGCTCAAAATGACATGGCTAATTCATTTTCCATTTCCATCTCTCATTCTCCCTCACCGGGTTAAAAATAGATACATATACCATTGAAGTGGTTTTTCACCCGAGTGTGCCAGATAACTCACAACACTGGTAGGTATTCAATGATGAAAACTAGCTTATCGCTTTTACGGAGAAAGATGATAATTTCAAGGAGCTTGATTTCGATGGATCCACCTCTATGTGTTGTGAGTCTCTCACCGGTCAAGTACACGAATGCGAGAAAGAAACAGTGATACAGCTCAAAGGAAACAAGATTCCGAAAGGTTTAGTTTCCTTAGAGTGACTATTTGACAATCATGACCGTTTTGTAAAGAAAAAGCGGCAGGATGATCCTTCCTCTTCTCTGGAAACTAAATCTGTCAATCTGGGTACTACGGAACATCCTCGTTCTATAAACATTGGGAAGTGTTGTATGCTTGAAGAGAAACAAAAATTCGTCAAGTTGCTGAAAAATCACATTGATGTATTAGCATGGTCTTATGCTGATCTCAAGTATTTCAAGCCAAAGGACATTCAACACGACATCCCGCTCAAAGACGACGTTAAGCCTTTTCATCAAAAGAAAAGGCATTACAATCCCAAAATCTCATGTACCATCCAGGCTGAAATTAAGAAGATGTTGGATGCGAGAATTATTTTTTCGATTCATCACAAAGTGCTGGTTGCTAATATTGTACTGTGTGGAAGAAGAATGATGAAATATGCATATGCGTAGACTTTCGCAACTTGAACCAATCATCCTTAAAGGATAATTACCCACCGATATAATGGATCAAGTATTATAGGTAGTAAACTGGTTGTAAATGCTTTCTATGCTTTGGACGATTTTTTCAAAGTTATAATCAAATACAAGTCACGCCGAAGATCAGTTCAAGAGAACATTCACCACCCCTTGGGGTACCTTCGCCTGCTGAGCAGGATGCCGTTCGGGCTTTAATCAATGCCGGTGCCACCTTCCAAAGAGCAATAGACTTTACATTCAAAGGTATGATGGGAAAGGTCATTGTGGTTTACTTGGATGACCTAACTATATTCTCCAAGAAATGAAGTGATCACTGCAATCATTTAGAACAAGTCCCGATTAGATGCCGAGAACACGAGATTTCACTAAATCCCAAAAAGTCGCTTTTGAGGTCATTGAAGGAAAGCTACTAGGACACATCATCAAGAAAGAAGGGACAAAAATAGATGTCGAAAGAGTTAAGGCTATTAAGAGCCTTACCTTGCCCATAAGAAAAACCAAAATTCACTCTTTCTTTGAAAGGTAATTTTTCTCAGACGCTTTGTTCCCAATTTTTCTAAAAAGACTCATCATATATCCAACATGATGAAAGGGTCACAAACATTCCGATGGAGTGAAGAAGGCAAGACGTCATTCGAGGATATAAAAGCCTCTGTTGCTCATGCACCTGTCCTGGTATGTCCGGACTTCTCCAAGGATTTCATCATGTACGAAGTTATGTGTCCGTATATCTTGTGTATCCGCTATCTTAACGCGTAAGAGCTCGAGGATGTCGAATCCATGATTGCTTTCATGAGCTCTCCTCTCAAGCCTCATGAACTAAAGATGTCACAACTAGAAAAGCATGCCTTCGTTGTAGTAAAAGTGGTCAAGAACTTCCGCTACTATATCCTAAACTCTCATACAGTAGTGCTGGTCCATGACACGACAGTTAAGTATATCCTGACTCAACAGGAGTTAGGAAGCTTACGAGGGAATTAGATCACGAAGGTCTAAGAATATGATTTGGACATCAGACAAACCAAGTTGGTAAGGGGTAAGGGACTGTGTCAGCTAATGGCTGAAAATAAAGACCCAGAAGCACCTAAGGAGCAAGCTGCTCATGTTGATGAAGAACAAAGTGAACTGGAGAAAGTGGATTCTTTACCTATGGTTCTGTTTGTCGCGACCAACGATGAATGGTATTCGACATCACTTTCTTTCTCACCTATGGAGAGTGCCCAACTCATCTAACCACAAAGGAAAAGCGAGCAATAAAGCTCAAAGCCACACAGTATGTCATATGGGATGACGGGTTGTACAAGCGCGGAATTGATGGCATTTTCCTACAATGTGTTGATAAGCCGCAACAGATAATATTGCTAGAAATATTTCATGATTCAACATGTGGTGGTCACTTCTCCTCATCAGTGACAACACATAAGATTATTTGGGCTAGGTACTATTGGCCAATGCTATTTCAGATGCGCAACACTGGTAGCAAAATGTGAACTTTGCCAACAGTTCGTTGGCAAACCAAAGTTGGCTACATTTCCCCTCAAGCCCGTCATTATTGATGAACCATTCAGGCAATGGGGAATCAATTTCATTAGAGCACTCAATCCTCAATCGATTGCAGGAAAAGTTACGTCCTAACAACAACAGATTACTTCATGAAATGGGTGGAGGCCATACCTGTCAAGCATTCCACTTCTGAAGTTGTTTGCAACTTCATCAAGGAAAATATTATTGTGAGATTTGGCATCCCACATAAAATCATTGCTGACAACGCTTCCAAATTCTCTTCACAAGAAGTTATTGGTTTTTGCTATGGATACGGAATAACCTTGGCTCATGCCTCTGATTACTATCCTCAAGGAAATGGTCAGGCAAAATCTAGCAACAAGAACTTGGTAACTATCATATGGAAGCTAGTTGATGAAAACCAATGGTCCTAGCACAAGTCATTGTATGATGCTCTATGGGCAGATCATATCACTCCAAAGAGATCTCTTGGCATGTCACCTTTCCAGGTGTTGTATGGGACCGATGCCAAAATCCCTATCTCCACAGAACTTCCTACTCTGTGCTTGGCTCGAGCAATCGAAGATGAAACTTTTCAGAGTTCTCTAGAAAAAAGAATTATGTACCTGATAGAACTTGAAGAAAAGTGAGTGAAAGTGGTCGACAAGATCACGGAACATCAAAATCAAGTCAAGAGGCTATTCGACAAGAAATCCAGCAGAGAGATTTCTAGGTAGGAGATCTTGTCCTTCCTTAGGACAAACGAAGAGAACCGTGAGGGTATGCATGGAAAGTTTGAATCTATTTGGAGAGGGCCATACAAGATCAAGCAACTCAACGGAGAGAATAGTTTCTATCTCTCATATCTCGGACAGAATCGAGCTCCCGCTTCCATATAGTGGGCAACACTCAAGATTTTCGGAATAGAGCTTGCTCTCTTGTTTGTATGCTTTGCTTTCATCATGTGGTTGCTTTCGTCATGTGTTTGCTTTCTATTTGTTTGGTTGCCCTTGTTTTTGAATCTCTCGTAACCCAATGGATAGGCACATGAAATCTAGGATTCTCTACCCTTAAGTTTCACTTAAAGATAGTCCCTCTCACCCGAGCCACCGTTATCCTATAAAATTGACAAGGGCAATTTTGCAGATAACCATTCCAAAATTCTATTTTTGGTCCCTAAGAAGGTCCGTCGACGTTCAAAATGGCCTAGAACTCCCTCCCGAAAATCAAGTTTTGAAGAACTTAGTCATTTTTAGCCTTTTTGGATCAAGGCGCAAGAATGTTGTGTCGACACAAGAAAATGTGCGCCTTTGAAAATCCTTTAGCGCAGCAGCAAATGACATGCCATCATCGATAAGGTTGCACCCCTTTGCACGCAAAAATATCATGTCAACATCATCAAACTTGCACCTAAAATGTGTGCCTAAGGCGCTGAAAAAATGATGTCATCACATTAAAATGTGCGCTAAGTAAAAATCCCTTAGGTGCTGAAACATTTATGTTAACATCTATGAATATGCGCTTAAGGCTCTAAAGACGTTATGTCGACACTTTGAAAACTACGCCAAGGCGCATTTGTACTCATGTCGACACCTTAAAAAGTGTGCCAAAGAAAAGTGGGTGGGGTAATAAATGCCAAATTTTCTATATATAGGCGCTTAACACCTGTCATTTTCATGATTTGAAAATTGTGAGAAATATTCCTCTGCCCACAACTATCCTGCATGCTCACGTTCCACTTTTCAAGTTTGTGGACCCCAAGGTCGTTCTTCGTCCTTTATTAAACCGGGTAAGTGGATTTTATCACTCTTATTGTTGTTTGTGGTTTTGTTTCTTGGTTGTTGGTGGTTTTAGGATTGTTATAAAAACTTAAATCTAAAAATGAATAAACTATCACCCCATAACCATCTTGAAAACTACCTTGTCCCTCCTTTCGAGTCTCAGAAAATCTGGGAAGGTTCTCGCTTGCTGCAATTCCCACAAACCCTATCTCTCATCTTGCAAAACCAAAAAGAGAGAAAAGTCATGTAAAGAGAGAGAAATATGTGAAGTTATAAAGAAAATGCAAAAATCATTTATCCTTTGGTGCATTGTCCTTTCGTGTTGCACTCCCCACAATGCACTCAAGGCACACCGCCCCACATGCAACATATCCATAAACCGCACCCAATATAACACATTCAAATCTCATAGAGGTGCGGAACATCCCAACCAACATCGACATTTTATGTTGTTTCCCCAAATCCATGCGCAAGTCGTTTTCCTTCGCGCACCGAGCTCCTCGCAACATCTTATGAAATTACACCTTGGGTGCACTTAAAAGTCATGCTACACAAAACTTATCTTTGCCTGTCAAAGAACTCTTCTTTAAAGCACTAGTGCCATTTATATAAAACCAACACCGCATGTTGTGTGTTGCTAAACCATGCCCTCGTGCTCCTCTCCTTAGTGCTAAAACCTTCTATGTAACACTATTCAAACATGCACCCGCCTTTATAATCCTTTGGTGTAAATTTTCCCTCAGTAAACACAAAGCACCTTTTCCATGTCAACATCCCTAAAAGTGTGCCCAACCTTTTAAGCCTCTGCAGCATGCTATGAACTTGTGCCTTGCGCCTTAGGCCTCATAATCACTCATTCTTCTTTTTACAAGCTTTTATTATGGATAACATGATGGTTGACATGGCTCTCCTATTTTGGACCTCTTTGATCGCTTCTTGCGAACAACAAAAGCTATCTTCAAGTTCACACATGTCTTTGTTGAGCTAAAAGCCAACCAAGTCTAAAGGAAAAGTGAAGTTGACAGAGCAAGAAATGAAATATAAATGCCGAAAAGTCGATGCCCGACTCATACATGGAGAGTGATCTCGATATCGGGATTCCGAAATGGGGCACATTAATATGGAATATTTATGGGCAAGAACCAACCAGAAACTAAGTGGCCCTGGATGAACAAACTGGTGGGCGGTGGTTTGCACTTTGTAGCCGGGCTACCAGAAGTGCTATTAATAAAGAGTTAATCATGTTGGTGGCTCAATGCTATAACAAGGACACAAGATCTATCGAGGATAAAGATGGAAAGATGGTCATTGACCTAACTACTCATCACTTTGAAATAACTCTGGGCATCCCTCATCACAGGTAGTACGTCGCCATCAGCCTTGAAGACTACAAGAAGGCATGGGATGACAATGAGGATAAGTGTATGCAAATGATGAATGAGTTATATCTTAAGAACAAAAAGTTAGTGAGCCGATGGCCTCAGACCATCCACCATAGTGACTTCAACGAGGAACTAAGTGATACAATCACCTTCCTGAGTAGAGTGTATGGGCTTCTTGATGCCCATCATTTCCATAAATGGATGTTGAGGTACTTAGAGACCATGAGCAAGAATGTGCCTGAGCAGCATTTTGGCTGGGGAGAAATCATCAGCGACACCATCTCTCAGCAACTTCAACAGGTCATGACAACTAGGAAGTTCTATATGAATTCCTACGTTGTATACGCTGCAACATCAGTGAGAGATTTTGTAGGCCTAGCTTGGAATGGGGTATGGCCCTAGGTCAAAATATATGAATATTACCTAGAGCTCAGGCTTGAGAACAACATCCCTTAGTTCTTAAAAATCAACGACGCCTTCTTCTATGAGGTGATCTACTGCTGAGGTTGAATATGAGGAATGGTCGAACCAGCCTGAGTGTAATGGCTGCCATGAAGAAGTGGGGAGCATTGTTCACTCAGATCCCACATTCACATATCTCAGGGCGGTGAATTTTGAAGGTGAACTAACCAAGCTACCGAGGTATGAAGGACCCAAGCTGATTCTCTTAGAGTTGTCAAGGCAACTAATCACATACCATGAGAGATGTATGAAGAGAAAGAAGGGATGAACTCCATTCCCCCTTATAGTTGGCCGATACACCTGCACCACGCTGGCCAAAGCATGGGAAATGTTTGCTGAGCTTGAATTGCTGAATCTAAAGCACAACTTCCCGGCTAGGCCTACCTTTGATTGCTGAGGTTGCCTCCCAAAGGCAAAAATGATCATATCCATGTCCCTGAGATCGAGGACATCTACATCGATCTGACACACAAAATAGATCTCAGGAGAAAGGATCACTCCAAATTGGCTCTCGAAGAGATTAAACACTATGGCGTGGCCATCATTCAAAAAGGATTCCAAGAACCTGATCAAGAGATTGATCAAGTTTATCTTGACATGGATGGGGATGATTGGCCAGCCATAGACATTGATAGATCCAAGGCACCAAAGACCATTCAGAAAGAGTCAAGCACACATTGCAGACACCGAACATTGGTGCAAAAAATGGTCTCACCTACCTCGGGTAGATTTCACTACTTCCCCTTTAGGTAGAGCACCTCCAAGAATGGCTCAAGTACTAAAAAGAAAAGGAAAGGATAAAGAGGGAGAATCAAGCAAAGAAGAAGCTCCTGAAAGCCCTCCTACTACTTATGAAGAGTAAGTGATCGACTTGGTGTCTCCAGTAAAGAAAAATAGACCACTGAGGTTCCAATGGATACATCCACACATGATGTTATCCCAACTACAACTACTGAGGTACCCACCATTCCTTCTTCTGCTCCTTCTCCTCCCCCTGTCATTGAAGCATCTATTCCAATGGATGTTTCTTCTTCTCTCCCTTCCTCCTTTCCATCTCCCACCTCTTCCATCTTCTCCTCTCTTGTGGATCTGTCACCTAGTGTTCCCTCCATCCCATTACAAATCCCTTCCGCCTCCATGTCCTTTTCTTCCCTGTAGTAACTCTAGGCCCTAAAAGTAGTAGCGTGTTGGACTCCTTGTCGATGCCACCACCAAGTGTCTTAACATTCTTCCCCTGCAGCCCCTTCAGCTGCTTCTCCTTTCACCCCGTTTCTTCCTCTTTTCCCTCTACTCCTCCCATAAGTCCAAGTTAGATCTCGACCATCCGGGTCAACTCAAGAGAAATGTTCCCATAGCCCCCATGGACTTCTTTGTCATTCCGAAGAAGGGACCAAAGAAACATAAAATTATTCCAATGGATGTTTCTTCTTCTCTCCCTTCCTCCTTTCCATCTCCCACCTCTTCCATCTTCTCCTCTCTTGTGGATCTGTCACCTAGTGTTACCTCCATCCCATTATAGATCCCTTCCACCTCCATGTCCTTTTCTTCCCTTGTGGTAACTCCAAGCCTTACAAGTAGCAGCGCGTTGGACTCCTTGTCGATGCCACCACTAAGTGTCTCAATGTTCTTCCATGTGGCCCCTCTAGTTGCTTCCCCTTTCACCTCGTTTCTTCCTCTTTTCCCTCTACTCCTCCTCCCATAAGTCCAAGTTAGATCTTTGACCATTTGGGTCAACTCAAGAGAAAGGTTCCCATAGCCCTCATGGACTTCTCTGTCATTTTAAAGAAGGGACCAAAGAAACAAAAAGCTATAGCTTGCTTCTCTAAGAGTGTTTCGGAGAAAGGGTCATGGAGATTGTATATCGTGATCCCACCAAAGATAAGAAAGATCTATCTCCTATAGATTTTACAGTGACCCAAGTCATGATGGGAACCTCATCTGAGAGCCTACAAGGAGAGGCCTTATCTCGCCGTGGATGTCCTCTGCAAAAAAACTTCAAGAGGCAAAGGAGGAGAAGAGGATACTAAAGGAACAAAACAAACATCTCCTCCAAGATTTGCAGAGAATGGGCAACGCACCTCCTGTGACTACCGCCGAGCCTCACCAAGTTCTCGGTCGACAAGATAAATGAATATGCCAAGATCGGCGAACAAGGTAGGATAGTGTCCTCCTAGATAGAGCAAATCCTCAGAGATAGTGAGGAAATAATCAAGAAATTCATAGGGCTCTACCAGGGTATAGATCAGGCAAACAAAGAGCTACAAGCAGTAGCAGCAGCCCTCTTTAAGGAGTTGGACAATGCTAGATTGCAACATGAAACATTTCAAGCAATGGTTGATCGCTTGTTGAAGACCTATTAATGTTCAACGTCATTGATCACCCGCAGATGCATAACAAAGCTCTCGTTGCATTATATTATCGGGTTGATCAAATGGAATTTATCCTTGAGAGGATAGATAAAATCAAGGATGAATCCCTGGATGCAAAATACAACATGGAATGACGATTCCAAGATGTCTCCAGGATTTTCGTGAATCGTTCACCTTGAGGGAAGCGATGATATCATCCAGCTTCTTCAAGGATATCGCAACCCAAGGTTTGGTGATAAGCTCAAAAATGAAAAGGAAACTTTCAAGTCATTGGAGACCATTTCAAGGGTCCCGATCATAAATAGCTTCTGACAATGATCAACAAGTTTATGGAATACCGAGCTCAAGATCACATCACCTCTCTCGATCAAGCAAGACACTCCGTCAAGCGAAGAGATGATGACGAATAGTTTCTCTTCTTGTGTACGCTTTGATATTTTTGTAAAAATATTTAAAAAGTATGTTGGCATTTACGATGACATCATCCATGTTGCACCATGGGATGTTGCCATCCACCAACTTGCCCAAAGTCAACTTTTGACTTTTTAGATATTTTGTAAATAGTGGTTGGTTTCTTTTCGTCTTCTTTCTCCTTCTCTTTCTATAAATACTACAATACTTGTTGTATTCTAGGTGGACATTTTTGTATAAAAAAAGAGGTGAAGAGAGAAATACTTTGTGCCTTCTTGTAATAGAAGAGATTTTAATATATATGTTAAGACTTTGTGCTCAATATATGTGTTATTTACATCAGATCTTTCTTAAGTTAGATCTGTGTTTCTATTTTGTTGGATTCATTCTTTTTATTGTCATATGTTCATCAATTTCTTTATTCATTTATGTGATTAAGTTTGGCTCTATTTACTACCAGCCCAAAGCATAAACCCTTTGACCTTTCTATCTTTGGAATTCATTTCTTTTCTCCCTTCGATCTACCTTCCTTCCTACCTTTCTGCGTTCACAAAAACTACATTTACCGGGATGAGATCCAAAACCCCTGAAGTTAGAATAGTGTATATTTTCACAGATTCTGCTTGATAGAATAGCAATAAACTAGTTTCACTTTGCTGTCTCAAAGAGGGGCTATGCCTGCACATTGTGTTGGCTGCTTTCCCCATGATCTACCTAACCGACAGATTTTCAAACCAACACATTGTGATCCTATGGTTGGATTCACAACTTGGCTTTATATGGGATTCATATCACTCTTCCCCATTTTGGGGGAAAGAATGGAGTTTTCTCATGTGTTGTTTGTTTTTGGTTTTTGTATATGAAAATGTGTGCTTTTATGTTTGTTTTCCCTTCCCTATTCACTTGTGCAAACCGAGGCATGCATCCTCTCTCTCCCATGGTCTTGGAGGGAGGCTAGCATGTCCTCCATGTATTGGAGATGGCATGTAATGATGCCACTATGTTGGGAGGTATCGAAGCCATTTATTTTTGTGCTATGAAGACCACTTTGGAGTGAAAAACATGTTGATTTAGCTTGGATTTTGGTGGAGACATGATGGATATTTTGATATGTTGTTCCCCTAATTTTTGGGAGGCTTTTACACTTGGATTTTATTGGGTTCTTGTAAATATGTTGTAAAATCTTTTTATAGTCTCCCATCTTGGGATTTATTTGTATCTTGTGTAAGAAGAATGTTTTATTATTCGTTAAGTTTCTCCTTCTTTGATAAAGAGCTTGGATGGTTGTAGTTGAAAGATTGATCCCTTTATTCTATTCTTAAAAAGGAATGTTGTTGTACTGAAACTTGATGATTTCATGCTGAAATAAACTTCCAATCCTTGTTTTTGATAAAGGTGGTAAACTTTAGATATTGGAAGCTTTATGGTAAAATTTCACCTATTGGAAAAGAATGAATGTAAGGCTTAGAATGGTGAAATGGAAAGATTGTATTATATTGTGTGTTGAAAATAATATTTGAGAAATTAAATTAATGATTGTGTTCACCTTTGTTTGTTACTATTATCCTATTTGTCTTTTTTGTTGTAATAAGAGAAATAAGTCTCATTTATTAATCATTTTGGGGTATCAAATGTTGCTTTGACTTATATAAGTTATGGAAATAAATAGGACTGATTTAGTTGTTGAAACTTTTAGTTACATTGGAAGGAAATAACTTCATAACCATGAATGTTGTAATCTTGTTTTGCACAAGGTAGGAATGCATTTTGCATTGTAAAAGGAAATGCATATTGAAGTTGGAAATTGATAAATTATGTGCAAATTTATATTGTCCTTGGATAAAAGAGAATATTAAATACTCACAGCTTTAAGAATGCATTTACTTATTGTTTTCAAAATAATATCATGAGGGAAAAGTGAGCATGTTTGTAGAACTTGCACCTTGTTCTTGCAAATATTAGAACACCATAGTTTCATTCCTTTTTACAGGTAGTGTCCTTTAAGAAATTTTAGAAAAATGAGTTCTCACTAAGTTTAGTTTTATATTGGTTCTTTTCTTTATTCCTCAATGTCTTTCAAACCAAGAAATAAACTTAATCCTATTATACAAATACATAAAGACTATATATGCATATATGTGTGTGTGTGTGTGTGTGTGTGTGTGTGTGTGGTGTGTGTGGTTTTATATAGTTACCATTTGAAAACCATACTCTTCTCTCGAAATCTAATTTATTATCACTTGTGAGGAAAACATTGGAAATTCGATTTCTATAATAAAAGGGTGTGATTATATATATAACAATGATTACATTTGATTAAAAAATCGCAATATGTATTAGGCTGGAAATATTTCTTTTAAACAAAAAAACGAATACTATAATCAAGTGTATTATCAAACCCATATATATATATATATATATATATATATATATATATAAATTTACTCAAACACACACACACACACACACACACACACACACACACACACACACACACACACACACACACACACACACACACACACACACACACATGTAAATTCCATTTTTGGGCCCAAAAATAAAGATAATAGAGATTTATCTCTGGATTTTTGCAAGAAAATAAATATTGATGAAACCCTAGCTAGGGTAGAAATAAAAAAAAACCAACAAAGAGATCCAAAAAATTTATCTTCAAACCTGCATTCAAATTTAAAAAATAGAGAAGACATACATAAACCCATAGCCTCCTCCATTAACTTGCAAAATTGGAGGCAAAATAAAATAAATAAACAATAAAAAAACAAGAAACATAAGAGAGAAGCTTTAGGGTTCCTTGGCATGCCCTAAGATCAAGGGCCCGCATTCTTTTGATCCTAGGGTGGAGATTATAGCCTCACAACTTTATTTTGTGGGAACATTGTTTTAAAATGGGAATGGGGTAAATTAATTTTATGGGGTGGCCTAGGGGTAAATTCTAAATAAAGTGACCTTTGTAGTAATGAGAGAATAAATAAGTATTATTCATTTAATGGTTTGATTTAATTTTGAGGGATGATAAGATATTACATAGAATTTAACAAATTTATTAAATAAAATTAGTGTGGACTAAAGATGGACATTAATCCATCAACATTAGGTGAATATGGTATAGTAATTTAAATATGTCAAAAAAATTTAACCAGATTTTTAATAGTTTTAAGTTGTTATTTTTGTGCCATAAAATGGGGCACTATATGGAGGAACAATTATTTTCAAATAATTGGGTGTTGTGCATGTAATATATCTCCTTCACACAACCATGTTGACCAGGCTCTATCACCTTTGAACCTCCTCTTTCCATGTTGGGAATAGTTTTCTTGGCATGTCATTGGTTTCATCACTAGAGATTTGATCTTTTTTAACCCATTATAAGCGAGTTCTTCACTTTTGTTTCATCTCCATTGCCAAAATTCTTACGGTCTTACCAAT
Organism: Taxus wallichiana var. yunnanensis; assembly: GCA_018340775.1. Lineage (NCBI taxonomy): Eukaryota > Viridiplantae > Streptophyta > Pinopsida > Cupressales > Taxaceae > Taxus > Taxus wallichiana. The sequence continues at coordinate 849,854,990 of CM031238.1, read as the reverse complement.
TTGGAACTCAATTTTTGGTTTCTTATTGTAAGATTATACTACTACATCCTCAAGTATCATTTCCCCATAGGCTCACACCACCTCTCAATTTCATCTTACATCATGTACAAGCTCCTTGTATTTTGCAGAGGGGTATTTTGAACCATCTCTCCCCATAGGTATCTTCATGGTGTTTCTTTTCATAGGTTTAACAATCTCATTATTCAACACTTGAGTGCTCACAAAGATGAGCTTAGAACTATTTCTTCACCCAAATTTCCGATATTCCCTTGGAGAAAATCTTCACTTTATAGTGCATAATGTTATTGCCAAAAATGTCATTTGGCCTCTTCGTTGTACTAAAGCTTCAATATCCTAGGTGTTTCGAGCTCATGCCTTCCATGTCTCACCACTAGGTTTTTCGCTTTGTACAAAATTATAAACAAAATAATAATTAATTTAAAAAAACAAACAAATAATAATAATAAATAGAAAATGATGATCAATAATAACTTTTTTATTAATTATATTTTCAAATAATTATACAATTATTGAAAGAATACATTAAATCATATAATCTTAAATACTTGTTTTTAATCCATCAGCAAAATTTCTTTTATGTTGGGTAAATAACAAGTTACCATTATGTATGATGTCAAACTATATTTCAAGGCTCACTTTTTTTGGGTACCTAACGACTCTTCAATAATTGAAAACTCAAAATTTAATGGAACAAAATTTAAGGAAGCATTATAATTTGAACACGTAAAAATAGGAAGTCTAAATAGAAATATGTACATTTAATTGAGTAGTGAGTAGAGTTTGAATTGTGACAGTGGAAATCAGTGATGTGAGATTAAATTGATGGTCAAGAGTAACATCAATGCATATTGAATCAAAAACTAAATCGACGTCGGTGAAGGGAAAGAAAACAAAATAAATTTTACTAATATGGTGGGACCGGCCGCCACGTCACAAAATATTGATCACACCGAATAGATAAGACCCTCCATCAATGATCAAATTTGAAAGGCTCCCTATATTTTAATTTGAAGGGCTAGGTTAAGCTTGACCCTTCGTAAGTGACAAATTAAACAATACATTTCCCTTCAATTGAAAAATAAAATCTTAATTACCTTTCAATATATATTTGATTATTTTATATAAAATAAATATAAAAAAGTCAAAATTATTAAATATTGAAAAATCAACTAAAAATATTGAAAGGTAGTTAAATTAAATAATCAAGATTCAAAAAAGTAATTACATGTTCAACTTGCATCACTCAAAGGAAGAGGTCTATGAGATTTCATTATTTTTCATTCCTCATATACCTCATTCCAATCTATTATATCCAACTTTTGAGGTGCAAAAAGAGATAAAAACATTAATGTATCTAATGTATCCAAGCAAAGTTTAGATCTCTCAATAGTTTGAATGTGATTTAACTTAGAAAATCCTCTTTCACATGTTGATGTACTTGTTAGAAGTGTGAGAACTATTTTCCATAGTTTCATTAAATTAGGGAATGAATCTTTCTACATTTCATCTTCACCACATTAATCTCATGCCTTAAACATAGTCTTTTTCAAATGTGCTTCAAGTAGATTCACAACAAAACTTATATTTTACTTCACATTTATTTTTCATCTTAATTTTTTTTAGAGCTATAAATAAAATGTCATTTGGCATCAAGCTAAATTGTTGGTATAACAAATATAAGATTCCAAAAAGAAACAAACTCTTTGTTATTCATGAATAAGATTTGTTAGACAATTTAGAGCGATCAAAAAAATTGTAATTTTCTAAAGCCTATTAAGGTTGTAATAATAATCACAAGATATTTATTACATACAAAACAAATGTAAAACATATGAATTTTTCAAACCTCAAAAAATTAAATGTGGTTTAATATTACATACCTTAATCTATCTCGAATACAAGAGTAATTTAGAGCATGAAGGAATCCTTAAATAATCTAGCTATCCATTGATTACACAATACTAAAGTTGTTAACTTAGAGGCATAACAATTAGGATTATTATCTTAACAACAATCTAAATACAAAATTCAGAGAAACAACTAATATTTAAGAACCTAATTTCCAAAATAAAATAAGGGCATTGAGAATAAAATCCCCAAATTGATTTAGTGGCTAGAAAAAACTAAAAACTAATATTGCTATTATGAAAATAGAAACACTCAAATAATTTCTTATTTAGTGGTGATTCATCTTCTCCCTAGATTTTGTACATGATTTATGTAAAGCAAAAGACAATTTTTTCACACATAAAATAGAAAGTAAGTATGAATTATGCACTACTACAATTATTCATTTAATAGTTAATTTATTAAAATGAATTCAATATTTGTAAAAATTAACATAGAATTCAATATTTGTATGACAAGTGATTTTTTCCTAATGAAAATTAACATAAATAATCTCATTTCAAGTATTGACATGTAATTTTAGATTTTAAATTTCTTTTGAAGTGTAAATTTTTAAGCACTCTTCTATTACAAGTTGAGATACATTTAAAGGGCATTGAAAACTTAAAATTTTATCCCTACCCTCCATCGTTGATTGTGGAGGACAAAATTTTAGTTGTCTGCAAGCTCGACTAGGAGAATTTGAAATAAAGATCAGACGTTATAAAAAGAGCACAAAATTGGAGAATTAGAAATAACTGTAATACAAGGTAAATGAGCATATACTAGATCGTAGAATTAGAAATAACTATAAGACGCTAAAAATCATAAAAGAAGTCAGTTTTTATTAATAATAAACATTGGAGGATTAGGCGCACGGGTGGTGATGAAAACTATTACAGCAGATCCAATTGCAGAGAGAAACAATGTGGATGCGTTCAATGCTAGAGGTAAAAAGGTATGATAAATGTGCTAGAAATGCATGAATTTGATAAAAATTACCTGCGGTAAGTGAAAAATTAAACAAATGAACTATGAAGGTAGTTTCAGTGAATTATTGGAAGACATGGGCACAACCTTGGATAGAGCGTAATAAAAAATTATGAACTAAACGATATACATGGCTCGGGAAACTAAAAATACTAATATTTCCTTCTATCACTCTCAAGAAATCATCACCTACATGATTCATGTCGCTCTGTAATATTTGGAAGAGTTAAGTATGAAGAATATAACAAATTAAAAATCTATAATATTCATATAGGGATTGTAAAAATATGTAGGGAGTGGATATCCTAGAATATAGGATTCTTATCATGCCAAAGACTTTCCCAAGTGGATCAGGGTTGACTTATTCTGACACCATTGAGAACATGGGTGAAAATGATTGAAGCTTGAATTTATATGTTGAAGTACGACAACGTCGCTGTTTCTTCTTCGACAAACCGTATGTAAGAGGAATCGTCGCACCACCATAAATGCCATGATATTGACGAGTGTCATTGATGCTCATACTTTAATCATATTATTCTGTCAATCCAGGGTGGTGTCCATGGCTATTTGCAATAAAGGGAACAATAGGAACGAATTTGCACATACTTTAGTAACAAAAACTAAGAAATTGATGAACTGATTGAGATTAAAAATTAAATGCTTGAAAGTAAAATGAAGACATGGTACATAATTGGAAAATTCTTAAATCATCATTGATTATGGAAATATTAAATACAACAAAGAAATAAGCTCTACGTTGGAAAAATAAATGCATTCATGAAGATAGAAAAGAAATAAATGTAAAATCCCTTTTTCATGGTTAGGAGTGGCCCTTTCTCCCTCCCTTCGATCATGTTTAATAATTGAATATAAACAACAGAAATTTCCCCTGAATCTGTTATCTTTATTGAATTGAAAAATGTGCTTGAACATGAATTAAAATGACTAAAACTGAACTTCTAAATCGAGTACATGATCTCTTTTATACAAGAGATGTTCTAGTTCTGTTAGGAGAGAACTAGTTATTCCAAATGACTAAGTCTACTTAACTAAATGCTAATTGAAGTGATGGCTATCTATTTTGGGAAATACATTAATGAAAGGGGTAGTTGCTAAATATTATTCAACTCATTAACTGATTGAAGAGAATTTTGGTGATGAAAGATCTCTAGTTTAGAGTACTTCATCCTCAAAGTTGGGTGGAATGTTTGTTGAGTTAATGGTGTTGCGTCATGTCCAAGATATGGTGTTTCTAGCTGTGATTCCAATAATTTGAATTATCTGCATGTATGTGCGAATTTCCTTCTTTGGAGAATCATGGTTGATGACCTGGATGATCTTGATGTGGTACTTTGAGTTCCCTATTAACACAAAGGTGAGTCTTGTGCCAACACGTCAATTAGAGTCCTACGCTAGTGCATGAATTAAGTCATGCACTCCTTGTGATAACTCAACACATACTCTTCCAAAAGTGCAGTTAATGTTTCACAAAGATCTATTTAAGCCATTTATGAAGAAGAATTAACAAAGTAAAAATAAAAAACATATGCACAATAATTCCTTCAAAATCATAGTAAAGTATTAAATATAAGAAGTTAACATTGTTCATCGTGCACTATGACATCAAAATGGTATAAGGATAAACATGGATTAAACATCACAAAATGGGGTTCATCACTCCCCCGGACTAAAGGTTTAGTAGGTCCTCTTGCTACATAACATTCAATTGTTCTACAATTCTAAAACAATTATATTCATTGGAATTTTTTTCCAAGTTTCATCCAAAGATGTGTTAGAGAATCCAAAATGATCAACAACATTATCCCTCCAAGTCTTATAGCTGCCTTCTAGTTGGTCATCTGTTGAATTCCATCATGGCATAGGTGTAAGGACCAGTGGGGGCATGTATCTAATACCAATCCATTGTTCTTTGAGGTCCAAAATTATCTTGCAAGATTTTTGCTCATTTCAATGACCATCTAAGGTTTATTGGTTAAATGACCTCTTTCCTTTTATATGGTTCTCAAGTAGATGATATCGGACTAGGGAAGAAAGGAAATTAAAATTGAATGCGGGGATCACCTGTTCTCTGAAATTCTTGACACAATTCCAAGAATATCTGTGTACCTATCTACTAGACGTAGACAATACACCTGTGAATGAAACTGTTGAAAAACCAAAGTGGTGTTGGTTAATCATGCCTCATTAAGAGGCCCATGGTAGACTCTAACCGCACAAAGATCGCTCATTGATATCTCCATTCACCCCGATGTCACGGTTATAGAAATGAAATCCCTTAACTATACTTCTCCCACATAAAGATTGATTTGAATCTCAATTTTATTTGGGAGAAGAAACTTGTGAACATAAAATTCACACAAAATTTTTCTCAACATCATTTCTGTAGTATATGCGCTTAAAACCTATCTATCATCCTCAAAATCTATGTCCATCATTTCACGAGCCATAGATATTTTCCATTTGAGGAACTATTCTTTTAAAAATAATGCATAAAATTTTGAAGGGGGTCGGTAAGAAATATCTATTCAAGCCATTTCTGAAGAAGAATTAACAAAGTAAAAATAAACATCTTACACACAATAATTCCTTCAAAATAATAGTAAAGTATTAAATATAAGAAGTTAACATTGTTCATCGTGCACTATGACATCAAAATGGTATAAGGATAAACATGGCTTAAACATCACAAAATGGGGTTCATCACTCCCCAAACTAAAGGTTTAGCAGGTCCTCCTACTACCTAGCATTCAATTGCTCTACAATTCTAGAAAATTATATTCATTGGAAAAAGTTTTCCAAGTTTCATCCAAAGATGTGTTAGAGAATCCAAAATGATCAACAACATTATCCCTCCAAGTCTTGTAGCTGCCTTCTAGTTGGTCATCTATTGAATTCCATCATGGCATAGGTGTAAGGACCAGTGGGGGCATGTATCTCATACCAATCCATTGTTCTTTGAGGTCCAAAATTATCTTGCAGAGATCTTTTTCTCATTTTAATGACCATCTGAGGTTTGTTGGTGAAATGACCTCTTTCCTTTTATATGGCTCTGCAAGTAGCTGATATCAGACTTGGGAAGCAAGGAAATTAACATTGAATGTGGGGATCACCTGTTCTCTAAAATTCTTGACACAATTCAAAGAATATCTGTGTACCTATCTACTAGACATAGACAATACACCTGTGAATGAAACTTGTTGAAAAACCAAAGTGGTGTTGGTAAATCATGCCTCATTAAGAGGCCAATGGTAGACTTTGACTACAAAAATATTGCTTGTTGATCTCTCCATTCACCCTGATGTCTAAGTGTAGAAATGAAATCCCTTAACTGTACTTCTCCCACATAAAGATTGATTGGAATCTCAATTTTCTCTGGGAGAAGAAACTTGTGAACATAAAATTCACACAACAAATTTTCTCAACATCATTTCCTGTAGTATATGCAGCTAAAAACTATTTATCATCCTCAAACTCTATATCCATCATTTCACGAGCCCTAGATATTTTCCATTTGAAGAACTATTCTTTTAAAAATAATGCATAAAATTTTGAAGGGGGTCGACAAGAAAGATCTATTCATAGCCAATTGACTTCAAGAAGAATTTTATTTTAAAAATAAAAATTTCTTCTTTCAATAATTACTTCTAATAGTAAAGTATTAAATATAATTGAAGTTAACATTCTTCATCGTGCACTATAACATCCTCTTAAAACAATATAAGGATAAACATGGCTTAAACATCACAAAATGGGGTTCATCACTTCCCAGGACTAAAGGTTTACCTCAGTTCCTCCTCTAAAGTATTTTGTAATTCAATTGTTTCTCATGTCTAAAACAATTATATTCATTAGAAAATTGTTTTCCAAGTTTCATCCAGGAGATGTGAGTTTCTTTAATCCAAAAGTGATCAACAACATTATCCCTCCAGATATTTGTAGCTCAATGATCCAGTTTTCATCACAGAAAACACCATCTAAAATCTTCATAGGTGTAAGGACCAGGTGGGGGCATGTATAAATTATATGATTCCATTGTTCTTGAGGTCCAAAATTATCTTGCAAAGATCTTTTGCTCAAAAGTTTAACCCGCTGAAATCCGAGGTTTGTTGGTGAAATTTGACCTTATCCTTTTATATGTGCTCGCAAGTGTTTCATTATATTACGACAGGTGGACAATTTTTGGAAATTAAATGGTTTGTGGGGATCACCTATTCTCTAAAATTCTTGACACAATTTCGAAGAATAATCTGGACCTATCTATTTAATGGTTAGGGGCATTACACCAGTGAATGAACACTGCAAGTGAAAAATCAAAGTGGTGTTGGCCTCCTTCTCATGCCTCACTATACCAATGGTATACTATATGCCCGCAAAAATATTGTGCTATGCATGATATTCCATTCACCCTATGTTACCATTTCACACAAATGAAATCCATATTCCATGCATCCCACATAATACCTATTAATTTTAATCTCATTTTCTGCCTAGAAAAACTATAACATAAAATTCACACAAGTGCAAATTTTCTCAACATCAATTCGCCAATTCCCACGGCTAAGGTGGCTCTTAAACTATCTATAATCCTCAAAACCTATATCCATCATTTCCGAGCCATATATATTTTCCATTGTGAGGAACTATTCTTGTAAAATAATGCACAAATTTTGAAGGGGGGGTAGAAGAACTCGGTCATAAAGAGTCGACTTCTTATGCTAGGAGGCTTATTTTAATTTAAAATTGATTTTATTTTTCAAGTTTTTGTTCTCCTCTAAAATATTGAAATGCCCTTAATTGGTAGATTCTTCCATCCACTTAAAAATATACCTCTTAAAAAGATGTGATAATATGAGGAAAAGTATTCTCTTTCTCTCTTTTCAATATTTTAATAGATCGGTCCCATTCAAGTGACCCGGTGCCTAGGCCTCAAGCGCTTGGTCCTATCTTTTGAAGGGAGATTACCTCATGTTCTTCATTTATTTAAATATTTGCATAAAGGTAGTTCCTTAATGTCTTTATTATGCCAAAACAAAAGGATATAATGATCTTTTTAGATATTTGTTAGGAAATCAGGTTCTTTGGCCTCCAAAAGTGATCAGTTAAATTTATTCTCTCCGAGATATCAGCTCAAACTAAACTTTGGACAAGGAAAGGACTTGGGGCATGATAGTATCAAAATCGGGGGAGAAATAGGTTATCCCTCTTCCATAGGTGCCTTCCCTTTATCTCTATCAGGTGACCCTCTGGCTGATAGGAAAAGAATGCTCAATTTCCACTTCTATGTCAGGAGAAGATAAGGACACTGGATTATTAGGAGACTCAGGTGGGGTTTGAACCAGGGTTTGCATTATTTCAGCTGCTTCTTGTTCCTCTTGGGACAGGGGATTATCAATTGGTGTCTCATGGAGGGTAGGTGTAGGATTTGAAGTTCAGAGATGTTTCTTGGGTCTCACAGAGGCAGATGGGGCTTGTTCTACAACCATTGATCCGAAAATGATCAAGTTTTTATCTACCTGATCTTGGACCCCTATAAGCTTTTAATATTTGCCGACAAGTTGCTCCTTTTAAGTAATCAATTTAAAATAAATGCAAGAATGTAATGAAAGTTGCACATGATTGATTACGAGTTCGAAATGGCCTACGTCTCTAGGTTCTTTTGAACCGCTCCACTAGTAAAAAAATTATAAGTATAATGTTACTTCTTACAATAAAATCTAATGGAATTTCCACTTGCCTAGTAGTACACTAGTCCTTCGAAGAACTTCCAATGATCAGTCGAATCCTTATCCACCTTCATGATGCACAACCTCCTTCGGAACTCGATCGGCCTTCCTAACGCTTCCTCGTGCATCCTTTGGCACTCCGGTTGATACTCCGATGTTGCAGTGAAAATATTGTGGCTTAATGGGCCTATTGGGTAGTTTTCAATGCTCCAATAAAAATATTTCATCTACTATTGCCTAAAAATAATAGTCCAAGAACAATATTTTCCTATAGTAATTTTAGGATTTTAATATAGTGCACACAAATATATTAAAATCACCCTATTACTATATCTCCCAAAAAAACAATTAAGCTTAAGAAATAATAAGCTTCTGTGTCCTTTACAATGGAAAGGGGTCCCCTATTTATACTAAAATGGGGCCCTTAATATTATGCCTTAAAATTTATCTAAAGGTTATTATTATCCTAACCCGTAGCATTGTGGATGGGATCATAATCCCATAGGGGGCGACATATATTTAAGTGGGTTAAATCCCACATGGAGTGGTGTTTAAGTTTTGATAAGGTTTTATAATACTTTTCCTTCCACCATTCATGTGGATCCTCCATGCATGGGCCTTTGTTTTCCCCTCCATACTCCACCACGTGGACTTTGCATCAAAATGGGGTTTGGCAGATTTGTATGGGCTGTTATGTTTAATTCACCCATTGTGTGGGCCAAGTGGTTGGCAAGTTGTTAATGCCACTTCGTGCTGAAGTTGGAGGAAAATGTCATGGGGTTTTCCATCAAGTAAATGGGATAATATAGATCCCATGCAATATAGACGAGCTTGATCATTGTGGATAGTTCACCGACCTAAAATGTAACTTGGTCCTTGCATGAATCAATTAAAGGTCGAGGTCAATGTCGATCCTAGATAGGAAAATAAATCATAGTGGCAAGCCACATGATGGATTCAGGACCCACCACATCGCGATAATATCGTAGTCCTCATGGCATTGGCTCCCTCTGTTACAAAAGTTGAGCCTCTTGTTCTTGAGCTATACCACTTTACGATCATCAAAGATAGGTGGTGAAAACCTCTCACCCCTCCGATTTTGCCAATGCCTTTTTACCATGTGTCACAGTGCTATTGGTCCACTATTGACATGTTGACCAGAGTTGACTTTCCTATTGATTGAACTTTGACCAGACATAACTAGAGCTCCCAATGTCCATTTGTCACATTCTCATAGTCGATGGAAAGATCTCAAAAATATCTTTTGAACTGACACAATTTAGGGATGTTTAGGAAAATTTTGATATAAAAATGATCCCCTAATCACACGTCCCTAATAGGAAAATAGTTTTGTCCTAAAAGCTTATATTGGAACATTTTTCCATCCCGTCCCGAATCTGGAAAATCTGCTTTGCCACCTTGGAAGTCTTGCTTTTAGTAGAACCTTTGGTATTTTCCTCTACAACCTTCTCACTTTGAAAAATTTTTATGATCCTGGACATGTGGGTTATGGTCCCACACATGCTTCTCCCGAGCCACTGATATCTCGAAGGATACCTTTACACTCTATAGTGTGGTGATAGGCTTCCGTATATTTGACAACAAGGATCTTATTTGAATCTATAACACAGATCCTAGTTTTGAGTTGATTCCATGAAATCCAAATTGGTTCAAGGAAATCCATGTTACTCGAGATATGATTGATCTGATGTCGGTGATGGAAAATGACTTGTTAGGTACCATCCTACTACAAGGTCAAAAGAGACTCTACACAGAATGAAGTTGCGACACCGATGTCGCGTCCCTTTCCAAACTTCAACGCCTCCATTGCATGATGCTAAGAATATTTCAAGACCTCAAACCTCTAATTCATGATGCTAGTCTCGATGATCAGCTACCATTTTTCTGCATGGTCACAATGCCTCTACATAGAATGACAATCCGAGCGATGATTTCTCACGATCTCAAAAATGGTGACTCTAACCTCGCTACATGGCTACCGCTCTACATGGTATAAAGCCTCATGTTGAAAATGACTCTTAGGTACCACTCTTTTGCACGATCATAATGCCTCTACATAGAATGATGTTATGACCTATTTTTAGATGCCAATAGTGTTAAACTACCATTCATTTGCACGATCACAATGTCTCTACAAAGAATGAAATTCCGAGCCGATGCCTCCAAGCTCCACTGTCTGCACAAATGGTTGAACAATCTCCAAACACATAGATATGAGTCTCTAATTGTAATGGTCACTCAAACATTTGATTAGGAGATATGTGCCCTTAAAACGGTCTTTATACAACTTTCAAATACAAATGTAAGGAAATTATATCCTAATACATCATACAAATTAGTTGTAAAAATGCTCCATTTTTGGAGTCTTGGTTACCAATTTTATAGGAAAATAATTTCACATGAAAACCTGTCGTGAAAATTTCTCCTACTCGGTGGCTTATGTACTTGGTCTTCTCCACTACATCACATTGTGGATTGACCTCGTTTGTCTCTTGACAAATAACTCAACAAGGACCAAAACATATTGCATCTCCTTGGTATTAGCAATTTACCAAAATAATTTCCCTCTAAGGGGTCTTACTAATGTAAGTATAGTAGAGTACAAACATTTCCCAAGAATTGGGTCTTTTACTAGTGTGTCCTGATCAGTTAGATGTATACAAAAATTGAGCATACAAGGGTCTTATTCATACATTCTACCTAACACAAAATTTTATGGTTTTATTATAATAAGAGAAATAAATAATGCTTAGAAAAACCAATACAATAGCTGAACAAAGTCAACTTTATTTGCACCTTAGATTTCTTATAAAATGTGGAATCCTCATTGTTTATCTAGGATACCTCAAATGTACAATCACATACCCTACTCGATAGTCCAATCAAAAGTGAGAGTGATTAACTGTCCTCAAGTAACTACCGGAATCCACTATCTTGAGACACTCGGATGTCGCAACATAATGTCTCGATGTTCCACTGGTGCTCTCCATGCCAATGATGCCATTGACCGCCGGTGTTAGGTCCTACAATAGCCTTGCCTTTCTTCTCGCATCTACTTAGGCCTCTATCTGATACAATTTCTAGAATTTCTTGGTGTCATGCCCTTTGTCACAATGAAAAAACATGATTGATTCTTGTGAAGGTTTCCTCTCCAAGTGGTGCTTCTAAAGATGATTTGATTCAGCCACCTTCCCAAGTGGAGCATCTAGGATTTGCTGCAACTCAAAAATGTGTTGTTCTTATTGGCGATGATGCTCTCGAACAATAGCCAAGTGGGTCAGTAACTCCACAATCTAGTGATCATGTTCTTGGTGTCGATTCATCATCACTCGAACCATGGTGCCCAATAACGCAAGCATAATCAACAACTAGAAGAAGAGGTATAGATCCATTTCTACAAAACCAACTTTGCAAAACCAACTCTGATACCAACTTGATCTGAAAATGATCAAGTTTTTATCTACCTGATCTTGGACCCCTATAGGATTTTAATATTTACCAATAAGTCTCTCCTTTCAAGTAATCAATTTAAAATAAATGCAAGAATGTAATGATAGTTATACATGATTGATTATGGTGTTCGAAATGGCCTTCATCTCCGGGTTCTTTCGAATTGTTCTAGTAGTAAAATTTGTAAGTACAATCTTATTTATTACAATAAAATCTAATGGAATTTCCACTTTCCTAGTAAGTACGCTATTCCTTCAAGAACTTTTGATGATCACCAAATTGTTCTCCACCTTCCCATGCACAAGCTCCTTTGGAACTCAATCATCCTTCCCAACACTTCATTGCATCCTTCGACACTCCAAATCGATACTATAGACATCGTAAGTGAAAAATAATGTGGCTCAATAGGCCTATTGGGTAGTTTTTAATGCTCCCGTCAAAAATATTTCATCTACTATTGCCTAAAATAATAGGTCAATAAACAATATTTTCCTAAAATAATTTTAGGAATTTAATATAGTGCACACAACTATATTAAAATTACTCTATTACTATATCTCCCAAAACCCACAATTAAGCTTAAGAAATAATAAGCTTCTGTGTGTCCTTTACAATGGAGAGGGGTCCCCTATTTATACTAAAATAGGGCCCTTAAAATAATGCCTTAAAATTTATCTAAAGGCTATTATTAGCCTAACCCATAGCATTGTGGATGGGATTATAATCCCATAGGGGGCATATATTTGAGTGGGTTAAATCCCACATGGAGCGGCATTTAATTATTGATAAGGTCATAAAATACCTTTTCCTCCCACCATTCATGTGGATCTTTCCACACATGGGCCTTTGTTTTCCCCACCATGCTCTACCACGTGGACTTTGCACCAAAATGAGGGTTTGACATATTTGTATGGACCGCTATGTTTAATTCGCCCATTGTGTGGGCCAAGCGGTTGAAAAGTTGTTCATGCCACTACGTGGTGAGTTGGAGGAAAATGTCATGGGGTTGTCCATCAAGTAAATGGGATAATATAGATCCCATGCAATATAGATGAGCTCGATCACTATGGATAGCTCGTCAAGATAAAATGTAATTCGGTCCTTACATGAATCGGCTAATAGCTCGATGTATATCCTTGATAGGAAAATAGATCATGGTGGCAAGCCACATGGTGGCTTGAGGACCCACCATGTCAGGGATAATATCGTAGTCCTCACGGCGGCCGGGCTCCCTTCCATTACAAAAGTTGAGCCTCTTGTTCCCGAGCTATACCACTTTACGATCGTCGAAGACCAACGGTGAAAACCTCTTGATCTATGAGTTTTCCAACGCCCTTTTTCCACATGCCACAATGTTATTAGTCCACTATTGACTATTGACCAAATTTGACTTTCTTTTTACTAAACTTTGATCGGATATAACTAGAGCTCCCAATGTCTATTTATCGTGTTCTCATAGTCGATGAAAGCTCTCAAAAGATCTTCTACACTCGATATAAAAATGATACCTTGATCAACCACCATAGGATTTAGGGCACATTATTTTTGAAAATTTAACCATTTCTTCACCCATGCTTCTTTTTGACAAACTGATGTTTACATATTAAGTGGATCAAACCATAGAATTTCAAATATGGATCCCCCTAATGAAATTTATCTATAGCAACACAAATGGATTCATATAGAAATTGTGGCAAATTAATCTTATATTGAGGCACGTTTTGACCATGGTGAAGATGGATTAACATTCTTAATACATGACCTAGTACAATTTCATATTGTCCCTCACATGTAAAATATTTAATCAACCATTTGGCCACTTCATCCCAAGGTTCAGGTATAGTTATTATTTTAACCCCTTTTGCTTTTCCCTTGTTATCTATGACCAATTGTAGTTTCTCTTTTTCCCAACTGCAAATATTTTAATTACTTCATGATACATGGTCCTATCACTTACTGCTAACCCCTCATTAGGTAAACTAGAAAGATGACTGATTATAGTTGGAGAAAAGGGAATTTTCTTACCATGGATAATGGAGTGCCCTTCTTCCATATTCTTGAAAATTCTTCAATCATTGAAACACTAAATTCTTCATATGCTAATAAAAAATCCAGCCATCCCACACTTTCAAAAATTTCAACTGCCCTTGTATCACCAAAAGCTTAGTAGAGCTTGTTAGTTCATGTCATAACCTAGGCTTGATATCTAAACTTTGAGAAAATAGAAAATATGGATGAAGGAACAAGACTAGAAGTGGAAAATTTTGTAGAGTGGTAGTGCAAGAGAGTGGCAACGTAGGAATGGAAGTGTCTAATTTGGAAATAAAAATGGGATGAACTTAGCATGCAAGCAATATAACTAAATTTGGAAAGTTATGCTAGAATCCCAAGGTGGTAATGGAGGTGATTGGACATGTGTGAACATTATGGGGAAATGAATTATGGATTTATTTGGGATTTGAGAAGCGTGTGAAGTGAGTGGTAATCAAGGTGCACGATGTTCAATAATTAACAACTCATAATTTAAAACCTCCTATATTTAAGAAATGAATTGATTGCACATACCTTGGTATTAAAACTTGTCAAATATCCACCATCATTCCCATGCTGGTGTGATGCTCCCTTCGTACTTGGTACTTCCTTTATTGATGAGTATATTTGGGGTAGATGACTACCGTTGCTATTTTTTGGTCTATATATATATATATATATATATATATATATATATATATATATATATATATATATATATATATATATATATATATTTTTTGGAAGCATTGGCCGCCATTTCTAGTTTTCAACCAATGCTTCAGGAAGATGACCACAATCACTAGTTTTTGTAGTCACAAAATCATGCACTTTAGGAATTATTTTAGCCCTATCTAATAATATTATTTATAATGTTCTCAAGTGAAGAAAGTACTAATTAATCCTACCTTTTGGCCATTTTATTTTTACCTTTTATTTTTTCATTCCCACATATTTTCATATACATGCCCAACTATTTCATCATTGTCCCATCATTTTAGCCTAAATCGAGGCGCCTTTGCCCCACCTAGGGTGCCCCGATCCTTGTTTTACTTTCCCGCCACTTTTGGGCTCTTTCTAGCCATTTTTCATTCATATCTTTTTCCTAGTCAGCCATGTCATGATTAATTATGAAATTAGAGTAAGATAACCATATAGATATAAAGTGATGAGACCATAATGAGGGTACTAACGTCACTTACTACTATCACTCCATCTAGAGTTACATCCATCGTGATCACTTGTATCCACATAGTTTCGTGCATCAAGGATAGGAGATTTGCATCAACACACATAACATAGGGAGAGGGATTCTATTCTATTCCATGCATAAATGCTAGTACATTTTCTATTGTTATTATTGCTCACTACTTCACGAAGTGCGACTGTAATAAGAACACCTAGGGCATGACATGCACACACACACACACAAAACTACATTTGGGTCTGAAATGTAGTGTAATACTCATATTAGTAAGCCCACTATTGTGGCAGCTGAGGTTAGTTTGACCCATTCATTTTACATCTTTTATTTTTAGGGTTTTGATACTTCTTTGTATTTTGCAGGTCATTCCTTCATCCTACATTATTTCATACATCCGACATAGTTCAGCAGATCTAGTGTGATAGGAAGGGAATATTTAGAGTATCTTGCGACATTGAAAGAACTATATTTTGATATTTTACAGAGATTAGGGTGCCTATTCTATAGAACAGGGGTTCTATGGGCATCCCAAGACCTCCTCAAAGCTCTAATCTATTCGATCCTCTAGATTCGACTTTACGAGACTTTTGTACAAATCATTCCTACTTATGTATTCCATAGTTAGAACTGTGACACCTTGCATGATAACCTTTGACAATTAGCTAAGTCCTTTCCTTTACATCTGTACATACTTATGGTTTTATTTCATTTGATATAATTATTTTAAATCATTCCTTCTGTTTTATTGTAATTTAAAACTTTTTAGTGCTCCTATATTAGATTAACTATTGTTATACTTTCCCATAGTTTAGTTTAATTTTAGTTAATCATTTTGGTGAACCCGATGTTTCTTCATAACACCTTCTAGGTTTTGCATTTACATTTAGCCATCATGAGTATCTCCATCAATGATTATTTTCTTACTCATCTTGATTTACTTCATCATGTTCAACATCTTTTTGCTACTACAAATGTTTTTATTGACATGCATCTAGATTCCATGTATAACACATTTGCCGATGCATTCTCACAACATATAACATTCAAGGCCAATCCTCCTACTGACATTCATCCCTTTGACAATGACCCACCCCTCCATATTATGTGTCACATTTACAATGTTGGTGTCAAACACACTCTAATTGATAATGGTTCTGAGCTTAATTTGTGCCCCATGTCATTCCTTTAGGATTTAGGTCTGTCTACTCATGACATTAGTCCTTCTTCTATTTCACTACGTGTTTACGATGGTACCGTTCATCCATGTCTTGGTCATGTTACCTTGCCCATTACTTTGTTGGTCCCAAAACTCTCCCTATAGTTTTATTTGTTATATATTTTATCATCTCATATGTAGTTAGTCACATTATACACTCATGCGTATTTTCATATCCTACATTCTTCTACATACTATATTAGTATTCCTTACATATGAGTCTAGTTTTACATTATATTCCTACAAATTACATTATACTAGTCCTCATCATACATACTATATACATTATTAGGATATCGATGCATAACCTATACATAGTCCTTTCATACACTACATGTTACCATGCATATCTTACACACTATGCTAGGATACATTACATATGAGTCTAGATTTACATTCTATCATTCCATATTCCATTTCTATCTACTCCTATTTTCACATTTTACACATTATATAAGTATACATTATACACATCCTACACACCCTACATTTCATTATTTACACTGCACATTTATACATTTTACTCATCCTATAGTACTTTTATCATTACTACATACACTACATCATTCTATGCACCGTGATCACTACCCTATGAAACACTTTATTCCTCGGTCCATACTCGAATACCAAGGGTTTACCAATCAAATGGACCTTACACTCACCATGTGACATTTCATCATGCGACATTCTTAGGATAGTGACATATGCTTTAGGTTAAATCATCACCCACCTCCATCATTTCCTCTAGTAGTGGTATACACTTTAGGCTAAATCACCACCTCCATTATTTCATCTTATAGTGGTATACACCTTAGGTTACATCACCGCTCCTTCCTTTCATCTTTTAGTGACACACTCTTTAGGCTAAATTGTCACCTATTTATATTCATCATGTAGTGATATACGCTTAGGGATACATCATCACTCATCCTTCCATATCATACTAACATATGCTTTAGGCTAAATCTTCACCTCTTTCTATCATCATATAGGGTATACACTTTAGGCTCAATCACCACCCTCCATTATTTCATCTTATAGTGATATATGCTTAGGGATAAATTATCACTCATCCTTTCATCTTATAGTGATATACACTTAGGGATAAATTATCACACATTCTTTCATCTCATAGTGATATACACTTAGTGCTAAATCATCACCCATTCTTCCATCTTATAGTGATATACACTTAGGGCTAAATAATCACTCACCCATTCAAAAGTCATGATGTACACTTTGGCTATAGGGTTCATGCACATCTCCCCACATGTCACATCTCATCACTCTTACATACACACTCATCACGCAAGTGCACTAGACACATAAAAAACTACTCGGCCATTTCCCACCGATGCACTCTTGTTTATGGTTCATTCTAGATTCTAAGGGGAAAATAAATGAACCTCATTACATACACTTCCATACACTCGGGGTCACATTTATCTTACCATTGTGACTTGAATTACATTCCATCCATCCACATCATACTTCATTATGTGGGGCATTTAATTTTCTTTACTAAGTGTTTTGCATGATCACTTTACTACACATATAAGACTGATTCCTTATATGTCATTATCTATATCATACACACAAATTACTTTCATGCATTTTTTAGTGTGATCGTAGATACAATAATTTTACACTCAACATGGATGCTCTCCTTTTATCATTCCTATACTAGTCACCTTTGGGGCATCCACATCCATCTTATCCAGTGCTATTATTTGATTTTGTACTTAACATCTTACATTTACTTCATCATTCACGCTTTGAAATATTGGTTATTTCTCTAACATGATAACATGTGTCCCATGTGCAAAACTTTTTTGATAGGATTAGATGTTTCCATGACTACTCATTTGTTTTTCTATACTTGTCTTCCATTTTTTCCATTATATGTGAGCTTTTCCTTATGTTTGTGTGCACACTTGTTTGATGTTTGTGACCATGATGGCCTTGCATGTCTTGCAACATCGTGAGTGATGTCCCATATTTGTAACCCACTTTGTGTGGTCTACTTATTTTCTTGCGTGTTTACACTACTTTGTTTGGTAGTTACTACATTTTTGCATCTTTTACATGTGTCTTATTGCATGCATGTGTTTTAGACTAATACTTTTTTTGGATAGCCATCTTTGTTTGTGTGTGCCTTAATTTCTACCAAGTGCACCCCATTTCCCCATGCAGGATAGAGTTATAGAGTTCGAGAGCATGGTAGGTCCTCTTTTGGGGCCACATTCTCCTATCGGTGAACTCACATGTGCCCCCAAAGAGGGGGCCATCATTAAGGCTTTACACATTATCATAGTGTATCTACATTGGTTTAAGATAGTAGTGCACTTTACACCCTTGACATTGTGGGTTTACATATAACAAGTGTGTCAAACCAGTCTCTATAGACCCCATACATAGTGATTTTATAGGAAATGGTGTCCTTAGCATTTTTGGGAAGCAATTACAGGCTTGGAGTTTACAATGGGTGTGCCTCTCTACACTACTTTTGCTAGTGGCATCGGAACGCCCAAAAAATAGAAAGTAAAAAGATCTCTTCACTCACATTTTAGTATAAGAGATCAAAGGTTCGAGGACACAGAGCATTTCCTCCCTACACTTATTTAGTGAGGGTGGTGCCGAGATCACCCAAAAACTTGCAATAAGATAAGATATCCTTCTACACCTTTCTCTCGATATGGATAAGGTGCACACGTTCCATTTACATTTTTCATATTTTACACATGTTTATACGTATGCATATTTTACAAAATGTTTTACATATATACATATTTGACCACTTGATCATTTTCTCCTTGCACATCTAGTCAAATGCGAGAAACAAATAGTTAAATTGCATGGGAAAAAAATTAAGATGAAAACAACAAATAAGAACGAAAACACACCGTAATGACACTTGCCTTTACTAACCATGAAGGTACATTACACACCATAGCAGCTACACAAACGTTCTTACCTAGGTTCACTCTCATCACTTTTAATGCGCATTTCTTATCTTTAGAATCCATGATCCTCCACTTTTATCTTTGTCATTCCACGCTTGAGTCTATTCCATCGACACGTCTTTACTACACTCTACATGGATACCAAGTACGCATCTCTATCTACTTTATGTTACCAAGTGGTCTTATCACCAACATAAAGTGGGGGTAAAATGTAGTCACAAAATCATGCACTTTAGGCATTATTTAGCTCGGTCTCATACTACTATTTAGAAGGTTCTCAAGTGAAGAAAGTACTAATTAATACCACCTTTTGGCCATCTTATTTTTACCTTTTATCTTACCATTCCCATGTATTTTCACATATATGCCCAATTATTTCATCACTTGTCCCACCATTTTATCCTAAATTAGGGTTTCCAGGGCATGTACTAGGGCACCTTGGTCCTACCTAGGGCACCCCGATCATTTTTTACTTTCCCATCTCTTTTTGGGATCTTTCTAACCATTTTTCATACTTATCTTTTTCCTGGTCGGCCATGTCGGGATTAATTACGAAATTAGAGCAAGAGAAACCTATAAATATAAAGTTATGAGACCATAATGAGGGTCCTAACGTCACTTACTACTATCACTCTATCTAGAGTTACATCCACATAGTTTTATGCATTAGGATAGGATATTTGCATCAACACACACAACATAGGGGAGGGATTCTATTCTATTCCATGCACACATGCTAGTACATTTTCTATAGTTATTATTACTTGCTACTTCACAAAGTGTGACTGACACAAGAGCACCTAGGGAATGACATGCACACACACACCAAAACTATATTTGGGTCCAAATGTAGTGCAATGCTCAGATTAGTAAGCCCACTATCGTGGTAGCTGAGGTTAGTCCTACTTATTCATTTGCCATATTTTATTTTTAGGGTTTTGATACTTCTTTGTATTTTGTAGGTCATTCCTTCATCCTACATTATTTCATACATCCGACGTAGATTGGTAGATCTAGTGTGACAAGTAGGGAATATTTTAGAGTATCTTGTGACACTAAAAAGAATTAGATTATGATATTTTACAAAGACCATGACACCTATTTTGTAGACTAAGGTGCACCCCCAAGTACTTCTCATGGGCACTCCATTCTGTTTAGATCCTCCATATCCGACCTTTACTTGGACTTCTGTACATGCATTCCTACTTCTAGAATCCAAAGTCAAACCTACGACACCTTTCAAAATTTTTGGCAATCAGCTAAGTCCTTTTGTTTTACATCTTTGCATACTTAGGGTTTTATTTCATTTGATATAATTATTTTAAATCATTCGATAATGTTTTAGCATAGTTTATAGTGTTTTAGTCCTCCTATATTAGATTAACTATTGTTATAATTTACTAGAATTTAGTTTAATTTTAGTTAATCAGTTTTCAATCACCCCCTTTTTATTGTTTAGTATTCAATTGATTAGGTTTGAGTTGTGTTGGGAAAATAAACTTTGCCCACATAGTTCATATCTGAATCCTCTTGAATTACCTTCTAAAACTCTTCTTTTGATGCTATTTTATGGTACAACCTCACCTATTCCCATTAACCAACATTACCTTCCTTTTTCCATCTATTGGAACCAATTAGACAGTCCCATTGTCAAATACTTCTATAATTTGATACGGGCCCATCCATCTCATATGTAATTTCCCTTTAAAGTCCTTATACTTTGAATCAAATAAAAATCCTAGTCTCCTACCTAAAATTTCCTTGGCTTTATTTGCTTATCATGCCAAAGTTTCCTCTCATTGTTGGATGATCTCAGTATGATGTAATGCCTGAAGTCTAATTTCATCTAGTTCATTTAATTGAATAATTTTGGCCTGTTGTGCTTTTGTCAAATCAATGCCCACTTTAGCTGCTGTCCTCAGGTTTGAATCTCAAATTCTATAGGTAGAATTGGATTCTTACCATAGACTAATTCATAGGGAGTAAATCTCGTTGTTGTTTTCCAAGTAGTGTTATAATCCCATACTACTTCTGGTAGTTTTTTGAGCCCAATTCTTCCTTGAGATGTCCATTGTCTTAGTTAGTATGTTCTCCAACTCTCTGTTAGTAACTTCCACTTGGCCATTAGATTGTGGATGATAAGGAGATGACTTCTTATGCTTCAGTTGATATGTTTCTACAAAATAACTGATTACCCCTAACATGAATTGTGGTCCTTGATCGACACAATGGATCTTGGTGCTCTAAACCTTTGAAAGATATGCTCATAAAGAAAATCTACAAATTTCTCATCCCTTGCATGTGGTAGTGCTTGAACTTCAACCCACTTAGTAACATAATCAGTACAAACTAGGATGTATTATTTTCCTTGGGAAGTTGGGTCCATGGGTCCAATGAAATCTAACCCCATTTTTAAAATGGTTCTAAGACAACCTGTGGCTAGAGTGGCATCTCTGATGTAAATGTTGGTTTCCCCATTCTTTGGCATTGATCACACCTCCACACATACTTTTTGACATCCTTAAACAAGGAAGGCCAAAAGTAACTAGCTCCAAGAACTTTGTGAATGGTCCTTTGAATTGAATAATGATCTCCTCAATGGTTCATCATGGCATGCTCTAAGTATGTCAAACACTTCATTTTCAGCTACACACCTACGTAAGACATGATCAGGCCCACATTTGAAAAGAATTCCATTTAACCAAGTATACATTACACTCTGTTTAATTAGTTTCTTTCTTTTCTTGAGTGTGAAAAAGTTTGGAAACTTCCTTGTAGCTAAGTAATTATCCATATCTACATACCAAGGAGAGATAGTGGAAAGTGAAAACAAATTCTCATCTAGAAATTCATCATTGACCTACTCTTCTTATTCAAAGTGGTAAGTATGGAAAGAAAATCAGCTACCACATTTGATTTCCTTGGTTTGTCAATGATTTTAATGTTAAACTCCTACAATAACAACAAACACCTTATTATCCTACCATGCACTAAAGGTTTATTAATTATATATTTGATAGCAGAGTGGTCAGTATGAAAAATCACTTCATATCATGTAATATAATGTCTAAACTTTTTGATTGCATAAAATACTACTAGAAATTATATCTTAGTTGTTGTGTAGTTCCTTTCAGCAGGGGAAATATTTTTGCTAATGTAGTAAATGGAGTGCATGGGTTCCCCTTCCCTTTTTCCCAACATAACACCTACTTAATTTGAGGTGTCTATTTGGATATGGAAGGGTAGCTTCCAATTAGGACCTCTCAACATTGGTGTGCTTATCAACTTGTCTTTGATTGCATCAAAAGATTGTTGACATGCTTCATCCATTGAAATTTAGAATCCTTAGTTAGAAGAGAAAATAATGGAGAAGCAATTTTACTAAAATCTGAAATGAACCTTCGATAGTAACCGACATGACCAAGAAAGATTCTTACTTTAATTTGGTTTGTGGGTGATGACATTTTACAATGATATTGACTTTGTCTAGGTCAACTTTAATTCCCTCAATTGAGACATGATGGCCCAACACTATACCTTGTTCCATCATGAATAAGCATTTCTCATGATTCAAAGATAACTGATGCTTTTCACATCGAGAAAGGACTTTATCCAGATTGTTGACCACCTCTTGGAATGTTTCTCCATAAACCATGAAATCATCCATGTAAATTTCTACACAATCATGGGTGAGATCAGAAAAGATTACCAACATGGCCCTCTAAAAAGTAACAAGGGAATTACATAACCCAAAAGGTAGTACTCTATAAGAAAATGTCCCCCAAGGACAGGTGAAAGTTGTTTTATCTTGATCTTTAGGGGAAACTATTATCTAGTTGTATCCACTAAATCCATCAAGGAATGAAAAGTACCTCTTACCAGAGAGATTATCTAAAACCTAGTCAATAAAAGGTAATGGAAAATAATCCCGATGAGTGGCTTTGTTCAATTCCCTATAGTCCACACAAACTCTCCATTTCCCATTTTTTTAGGCATTATAACCAAAGGAGAAACCCATTGACTATATGAGATTGGATAGATAAATCCTACATTTAAAAGCTTCTCAATCTTAGTTTTCACAATATCTCTTAGAGCAGGGTTTATTCTTCTTTGAGGTTGTCGATTGGTCTGAAATCAATGGTATAGATGTGATGTGTACAAATACTAGGGTGAATACCCTTCATGTCACTATACTCCCAAGAAAAATCTTGGGGATGAGAGAAGAGGAGTTTGAACAAGGTATTTTCTTCCTGATTAGTCAACCAACTATTAATTGTTAATGTTTTTCCAAGAAGAATAAGTAATTGTTTGGTATCAGGGTGAATCAAATCTACAACAAGGTATTCTCTTAATAGTTTATTTAATGGACACGTGTGGTAACAACTTGTGGAAAAAAGTTATTGTTGATGCTTAATCATAACACCCCAATGTCTCGCAACTCGATGGGTTGAAACTATAAGTGCAATTGCATAACATGGAGATTTTCCCAAAGTTTGGGACTTTGCAATTGGGAAAGTTCTCCAATGAAGTTCGGTTCATATTCCTCTATTCTGATGCACACATCCAAATTGTAGAGGATCTACTATAAAACCTACTCTAACTTGCCAAGGAGATAGGGTTACGAAGATTACAAGAAACTAAATCTAAACTAACATAGGTGATGGAACAAAAGGAATGTTGAAGACCTTCTTTCCATGAAAATGAAAACCACAATTAGATTGAGAAGGGTAAAAACACACCATAGATCAATCTAATTATGGGAATCTACTAACCATTAAACAAAAACCATTAAAATGTAATATAAGAGATTAGGAAGATCAAGAAGATGCAATGAACATAATAGAGGTTGAAAAGCATCCACAATTTTTATTATTACTCCACAAAATGATATAGTGCATTACAATGGCCAAGGGGCAAAACTTGCATTACATTTTTTTATGGGAGGTTTGAACTCCACAAATCCACTTACAGACAAGAGAAGAAGGGAGGGTGCAAAGAAAAATCATCCAACATTAGAAAAATGACCCTCTTTATAATATATATGAAGAATGAGAGAAAGTGGGAGAGAAGAATTTGAATCCTTACTTTAACCACCCTAAAATTCATTGAATTCACCTGAAATAATGATGGGTGCCACTGCAAAACCCATGCCTCATTGTAACTTTTCCTTGTTGGGCAAGAAAGGAAGCCCATACCTTCATTATTGTGGTAGGTGAGAAACCTAGGACACCCTCTAAAATGGATAATTTAATTTCTCATTTTGTATTAGAGGACCTTGTGAGCTTTCCAAAAAGTCCTTTCTTGTGCAAATCCAAGCTCCAAGTCAAAAGTTATGGCCATCTAAAGATTGGGGGCTCATTCTCAAAACAAAATGCAAATTGCTGATCTTCCTTTTTGGAGTCCAAAATGCATGCAACCTTTGAAATCCCAATTTTTTAGATTTTCTAAAATTTTTATTTCGGAGGTTGAGCTATATTCATCCCTCAAAACTAGCCAAGATCTCTGAAACCCGAAAGTTTGAAATTTTAGACTTTCAAAACTTTTGGAACTTTTCATTTCGGATTTTTGTCACTATTCATCGCTTGGGCAAGCACGAAAACTTCCAAAACTCCGAGCACGAAAGTCTAAAATTTTAAACTTTTGAAACTTTAGAACTTTTCATTTTAGATTTTTTTCACTATTCATCACTTGGGCATCAAAAATTCCTTTGAAATTCTAAAACCCAAAGTCCAAAATTTTAGACTTTCAAACTTTGGAACTTTTTATTTAAGAGTTTTTCCTTTTAGAAATTTTCCTCTTTCTTTGGACTTTTTCCTTTTGGAATTTTTCCTCTTTTGGACTTTTTCCTTTTTCCTTTGGGATGTAATTTTTTTCTCTTTTTTCCTTTAAATTTTCCTCTTTCATACTTTTGAATGTCCAAAGTCTGAAAACTTTAGGCTTGGGCCTCCATTTTTTTGCTCAAGCTTTAATCTCCTTTAACGTTCATTTGGACATTCATTTTCTCCGACCTTTCATCTCCATTTCCGAGTTCGCCTACAACCTGATTTTTAGAACCAAAATGTGAGCTCCCATTGCTTAATGGTCCCTTTGATTTTCTCTACGTGCAAGAGTTGTGTTTGTCCATTTTTCCTGAGGGGAAAATGGATAACAGATTATGTTTTGGAAAACAAATTTCATCATATCTATATGTTTTGCAAAAGGATAGATAATGGGCTTGTTATCTCCATCCATGAAATCATGTCCTATTTCTATCAATTGTAGTGTAGGACTCAAATTGAATTTAGCACATGACTTAGGCATAGGACTCAAACTATGTTCGACACCAAGTTCATGGTAATTGCATTGAATTTGATTTGAGTGCTCTTGAATTACAACCATGGAAAGAGAGGAGATGATATCATTTGAATTGTCAAAATCATCTTTAGAACCTTGTTTGTTGTCTGTGGAAAATGGTTTAGTAGAAGGTATAATGACAATTTATTTGAATCTTTCCCATTAGTGATCACCATATTCCCTATCCTGTAGTCAATAAGGGTGGCAACTGTAGCTAACCAAGGGCATCCTAGGATGATGGGGTATCTAATATATATATATATATGATCATGAATTCTACTACATAGTCCTAGGATTCGATGGTAATGGTAACATATTCTATTATTCCCTTGGGTTTGTTCATAGAATAGTCTACCATTTTGCAAAAAATATAGATGTGGACTGGATCGTGGTTCAAGCAAATTGAAATTTTTTTCATACATAAAAAACCCAGCCTGGATATGGACAGAGTATCTATTGTCATAACATTGATGGAAGCTCCTAGATCAATCAACGTTAGGAATCTGGACCTTTCCTATACATATTGTTACAAGAGGACTTCCGGATCTTCGTATTTAGGAGGGGGAATATTCCCTTCTAAAATACTAGCTATATTTCCATCAACATGGATGGTTTTAGGTTGGTTCTTCCTTCTTCTTAGAGCCTTGAAACAAGCTCTTTAATTGTTTTGTTTAACTCAGGGATTTCCTTAAGAGCTTGATAGGGAATTCCAATACTTAACTTCCTCAATCCTTGTATCAATTATGACTCTGATTTATTAAGGATTACAATATTTGGTTTCTCGGAAAGCCTAGATGGAAAAGGAATGTCTTTGTTTGGTTGAGGAGTTTCTTCAATAGGACTAGGATGTGTTTCTTCTGATTTTTTTGTTTCTTCTTCAGAATTTCTTCTATCACAGGAGAGGAAGGTTTTGAGGCAACCTTCCCTAAACACAGAAAAATATTCTTGTAATCCACCGAGTTTACTATGGGATTTCTATCGGATTCCACAATATATGTTGGGTTTCCCTGCCTCACATTTTTGGGATTGGCCATAATTTGTGCAGTGTCATGTCATCAGTTGCTTGAGTTGATCAAATTAGGAAGAATTTGTAGGTCTAGTCAATAGGACTTTTTGGCCAAGAGGGTCTTCTTTATTATAGTACTACTACCTAGATCCTTGAGGTGCATTCCACTATTGTTGGTATTGTTGTTGATATGGTGGAATGTTTGGATGTGGAGCCCAAGGTTGTTGATAATAATTTGGTGGGGCATTCCACTATGGGCTCCATTCCTGTGGGGCTTGTTGAACCCAAGGTGGAGGATATGGCCATGGTGCATTCCATTGATTTAGAGTCCATTGTGATTTTGGGATGTAGGGCTGATTTTGATTGGTCTGAAATTGTCCTCCTTACCTGAGCCATATAGTTTAGCTTATATTCCTCTTAGTTTCTTTGTTTTAGGTGATTCTTTAGCAAGGGAAGTAATCCACATTGATCTGTGGCATGTTTGAGTTCACAGAGAAGACATATTTTTTTCTTATCCAAAGGACAGTCCTTAAGTCCATGTTTAACTCTACATCTTGGGTAGTAAATGAACAAAGGCTCTGTATTCCTATCTTTTCTCTATCCATAGTTGTATTGAGTTGAACTAGGAGGTCTGTTCTCAAATTTGTAATTTCTTCCCTCAATTTGGATAGGTCCCCATTGGCCATTTTACCTTTTTTCTTCTTAGATTGGGGCGAGTTAGAGAGTAATAAATAAAAAGATAGATAATGTCATGTGAACTCTAACTTTTTCATGTTTCCTTTACCATTAAATTGAACGCTTATTAAATAGAAATTTTTAACTGATATCCAGGCAATACCACACATTCTATGAAGGAAAATAAACGGATCTAGGTAATCTTCTACACTTTCATCTTCCTTTTGTTGAATTCAAAAGAGCTCTTCTTTCCTATCCTCAATATATAATAATCCTGATACTTTTCCAGGAAGGCATGTTCCATTTCTTCCCAATTATGAATGGAATTCGGCTTAAACCCATAAACCACCTCATAGTTGCATATTTTAGAGTAGAGGGAAATAGTTTAAGATTTTGGGTATCAGAAGTGTAGTCGTATGTTTGGCATAAAACCTTAAACTCAAAAAGGAATTGGTCAGGGTCCTTTGAAACTAATCCCTAGAAATTTGGTAGAATTGATGGGGATATATTTTTCATAAGAGCATCTTTGTTAGGATCTAATTCAATAGGGTAGGTAAATGTCCTACCAACTGGAGGATTTTCATTGTTTTCACCATTGGGGTTATGTACTTCATCAACCATTCTTCCTTGGTCAGCAAGTTGTTCCACATGCTGGTTTTGAGGATTTAATCTAACGAATCTACCTCTAAGGTATCTATGTCTAAAAATACAATCCTCTCATACTAAAATGGTTCCCTAACTATTAGTACTAAACTTAATTATGTGTGTTCCACATACTCCAACTCAGATGATTCTTTTGTCACTACAAGGTCTTATGATATTAAAAAAAAGAATTATGAAAATGATATTTCTGAATGGAAACTTACCAAACAACAAGAAGTACCTCTAGCTAGCACCTTAACCTTTGATAACACCTTGAAATCCCTAGAAATGGTGCCAAAAAGTGACGAGTGTCATTGATACTCATACTTTAATCATATTATTATGTCAATCCAGGTGTCCATGACTGCTTTCTAACAAAGGGGATAATAGGAATGAATTTGCAACACATAACTTTAGTAACAAAAACTAAGAAATTGATGAACTTATCCTAATTACAAATAAAATTCTTGAAAGTAAAATGAAGACGAGGTACATAATTGGAAAATTCTTAAAGTCATTGATTATGGAAATAGTAAATGCATCAAAGAAATAAGATCTACACTGAACAATAAATGCATTCATGAAGATAGAAAGGAAATAAATGTAAACTCCCTTTTCATTGGTTAGGAGTGGCCCTTTCTCCTTCCCTTTGATCAGGTTTAACACTTGAATTTAAACAATAGAAAGTTCCCCTAAATTTGTTATCTTTATTGAATTGAAAAATGTGCTTGTACAATGAATCAAAATGACTAAAAACCAAACCACTAAATTTGAGTACATGATCTCTTTTATACAAGAGATGTTCTAGTTCTTTTAGGAGAGAACTAGTTATTCCAAATGACTAAGTCTACTTAACTAAATGCTAACTAAAGCAATGGATATCTATTTTGGGAAATACATTAATGAAAGGGGAAGTCCTTAAAGTGTTTGAACTGGAATCATTCATGACAACTAAAGAGGAAATCCATGATTGGATCCTTTGAAGGAGTCAATCATTGCTTGAAGATTCTTCAACTCACTAATTAATTCAATACAATTTTGGCTATGATAGATCTCTAGTTCAGAGCACTTCATCCTCAAAGTTGAGCATAATGTTTGTTGAGTTAATGACAATGTGTCATGTCCAAGATATGGTGCTTCCAACTATGATTCCAATAATTTGAATTATCTACATGTATGTGTGAATTTCTACTTTGGAGAATCAGGGTTGATGACCTGGATGATCTTTATGTGGTACTTTGAGTTCCCTATTAATGTGGAGGTGAGTCCTATGCCAACATGTCAATTAGAGTCTTACGTTGGTGCATGAATTAAGTCCTATGCTCCTTGTGATAACTCAACACATACTCTTCCAAAAGTGCAGTTAATGTTTCACAATAGATCTATTTAAGCCATTTCTAAAGAAGAATTAACAAAGTAAAAATAACAAACATATGCACAATAATTCCTTCAAAATCATAGTAAAGTATTAAATATAATAAGTTAACATTGTTCATCATGCACTATGACATCAAAATGGTATAAGGCTAAACATGGCTTAAACATCACAAAATGGGGTCCATTAGCTTGTTAGAACTATAATATTAAGTGCATCATAATCTATAGTTTATTCTTAAATAATATACAATAAACTATATTCATATTATTTAAATATAAACTTTATATTAGGGGTTGGTTAATTTATTTAATCAATTAATTAAATCGAGGAGGTGTTCCCCATCACTTAATATGGTTATAACCCTTCGGGTTATTTAAATATGACTATAGGTCATATTCGAGATAATAATGTGAATCAATCTATTTTGTGTAAATACATAGAGTAGAAGTGAGGAAGGAGTTACCGGACTAGTGTTATAAAAAGTTTCTCTATAGTGGATTATTCTTCCGTGGTTTTTAACCATTTACGAGTTTTCCACGTTAAATTTTGTGTCATTGTGTTCTAGTATTCTTTACTTTATTTTATTTATTTCATGCTTATAAAGTTGGTTATAATGTTTGTGTTAATATTAATTGTTATTTTAATTTAATATCTCGGCCCTGACATGGTACCAGAGTGAGATAATTAAATTTAATTAAACCTATTAAATCTAAGGGTGTAAGTTGGGAAGTTAGGTAGTTTGGTTGATCGGAGGTCAATATGGAGGAAAAATGTTCCCTAAATCTCCTGGATTGACACAAAGTGTGAAATTGACTTTGAGAGCTTTTGTCAACTATTTGAACATCAAAATGGAGTCCACATGTGCAAATGGTGGTCAGTCAAAGTTTGGGTCAACCCTGGTCAACAGGTCAACACATGGACCAATGGCAAGATGACATGTGGCAGTTGGTGACAAGGCAAAAGAAGGTTGTTGATTTGGTTTTTGACCTTCGGTCTTTGTTAGGCATAAAATTTGGCTCAATGGAACAAGAGGCTCAAATTTTGTTACTGGAAGGAGCCCGCCACTTTATTATCTACCTATGTGGTGGGTCCTCAAGCCACCACGTGGCTTTCCACCATGAATCAAATTCACTTGATATGCCTATCGAGGAGTGATAAGTGGACTAAGAATTTTGAGTTGATATGCCTATCGAGGAGTGATAAGTGGACTAAGAATTTTGAGTTGCATTGCAGGATTAATTTGAGCTTGACGAGCTATATTTCTAGCTCAGTGGGGTGGTCAAATCCCCACCAAGGCCCATATATTTCTCAACGGTCGAGTGATCACAACATTGCCACATTATTCGAGTATTATCCCCAATGACTCAGGATGATTCTATTTCCAACTTGGTGAGACAATGTTATTTCTAACTTAGCGAAGCGAAGAAGCTGACAACTCGGTACCATCCATGAAGGTAAAATAGACCCACCAACTCGGCACCTATATTGGCGCAATGAATAAACCATCACGGATCAACCACACAACCGAACATCTCGGCAGTTGGCATGAGGCCCAACTAAAGGGGTTGTCGTGGCTCTAAGTCACATTACCCATGTCATCCGCCACCTTTTTAAAGGCTTAATGACCCCTCTCTCGATGCATGTGGGACATATATCCCATAGTCTATGAAAGTGGTCCAATGCAAAACATGTCACCGTGACTTGAGGCTGAGACCTCTCCGCTCTAAAACTCATCCACCAACCGACTTGCTCGGTGGCTTAACGGAGATAACACATGAGCTCGGTGTTATATAAATAGTTTTGTGTTACTCAGTATTTTGGGGAATGAACATTGCAAAAAGAGTTATATGCTATTAATAAAGGGCCCGAATATTTAAATGAGCTTCCAAGCAATTGTGAAAGGCTTATTATTTTAATAGGCTATTATTTTATAATAAAGCCTTATTATTAATTATAGGAAATTTTTGTAAAGTAAGTCCTATTTAATATTTTAATAGGAAAATATTTGGAAGCTAAGTCCTATTATTTTAATAGGAAAATTGTAAAATTGGGAATTATTGGAAAATACCCAATTGGCCCATAGCGCCACACTTTTATTTGCAAAGCCTAGAATTGTTGACGAGAGCCATAGGGAGTCTTGTGAATGTATGGAAGGCTGATCAAGTTACAGTAGATTATTAGGCACCAGGAAGGTGGTGGATGGACCATTAATCATCGGTGTTCTTCGAAAGGATGGAAAACTTTATAGGCAAGTAAAGTTCCATTAGGTTTTATCGTAAGAAATAACATTCTACTTACAAATTTTGACTAGTGGAATGGTTTGATAAGAACCCAGAGACGTAGGCTATTTCGAACTCCGTAATCAATCTGTGTGCAATGTGATTTATGTTTTTGTATTATTTTGGATTGTTTCTACTTAAAAAGGAGTAATTTATTGAAAATTTTTAATAACCTATAGGGTCCGAAGGTCGTATAAAATAAATTAAATTTTTTGGCCTGATTTTCAAATCATTGGTTGAAATATTATTGAACTCCCCTCCCTTCCCTCTTTGAAAGGTTACTTTGAATATTGGTTGTGCAAGTGGAAGTTACTTGAGTTCTCAACAACAAGAGTAAAAACACATATTCCAGAATTACCCGGCCCTACAAAATCAAGGTAAGGGTTATTAAATATTTTTGAAATATTTTGTATATTTTCTATTATATGTAGGCATTCAAGAAATCAAAATTAAAATTCCAAGTGAAAATCAAAGTGCACAAGAGACAAGATTCAAGAAAATAGGCCCTCTAAATTTATTCATTGGTCAAGTTAATTTCCTTGTCTCCTGGTAACATTGTTTTCACATTTTATTTACTATGAAAAATTGAAAACCTATTGTACATTTGAAAAGGTTTTTGAAATAATTTTGTATCTATAGTCTATACAAAATATTTGTATAGTTTTTATAAAAATAATATAAATATAAATATATGTGTGTGTGTGTGTGTGTGTGTGTGTGTGTGTGTATTGTGTGTGTGTGTTAGGTTATAAACCTAACCCACATATATAAATTTTTTTTTTTTTAATATATATATATAATATTTTAAAGGGGGTGGCTCCTTTCTCTCTAACCATCTCCTTGTGCCACTTGGCACCCTTTGCATGTGCATCCTCCTCTGCGGCTCCATGTGTCACAACATCCTCTCCTATCGGCTCCCCAACGTGTCTTGTGGTTCGGTAGGTGTGGTGTGACACCACCACTTTTTGTTTGAATTTCCCCCTCCTATACCCCATCTCGGTCGGTGTAGTCCCAATGTGGGATGACGGTGGGGATGATTATATATAATTTTATTAATAAGCTGTGTTATAATATTAAATTGGTTAAACTCACCGAATGGGGTGGTGTGACACCACCACATTTTGTTTACATCCCTTACGGGTGCGCTTTAAACAAATTGTAAAAGGTAAAATTAGTTTATATCAATTTTATGATATGAGTTAGTAAAAAATTTATAGAACTTTTTCACTTACGTTATATTCATGTTTTTTCTTCATGTATGATTATATAATCATTTTTAAAAAATCAATTAATAAGATGTGTTATAATATTAAATTGGAACTTAGTGAATAAACTCACTCGATGTTGAGGTAAAACCAACTTGGCCAAGTTGATAAATAAAACTCACTTAAAGGAAGCAAGAGCTCCAAAATATTTTTACACATACCAATTTTTTTTATCTCTATTTTGATTTTCTACATATATATATATATATATATATATATATATATTAAATTATTTTAGGGCTTTCCCATGAAGGGAGTTTGATTTTATTTAGAAAATTTCAAAATGTGGCAGTAATTCATCTATTTTATTATCCAAAATATTCTAAAATATATTTTGTAAAATTAGTAAAATTATATCCATTTTTCTTCTTATAGAACTAATTTTTTTGAAAAGGATAAATTTATATCAAAAATAGAAACAAAAGTGAAAAAAAACCTCCTTAGTTAAGAAACTATAAAAAAATTTTGGAAAAAATCTAATCATATCCATTCATTTTACTAATCATATCCTAAATTTCAAAAGGATAACAAATCTATTAAAGACCAAAATCAAAATCAAAATAAAAACAAGAATAAGAAAAATAACCTAAAATCAAATGTAATTGCTTTGTATGTTGCTTTTGTCATTGCAAAAGAAAATGAATGGATATTAGATAGTGGTGCTTCTAGGCATTTTTTAGATATGATATTGTATCTAAAATTAGTGAATGTAATGAATATATCTACTTGGGTGATCATTCCATTCTCAATGTTCAGGACTGGGAAAATTGAAAGTATCAAATGGTTTTATTAACAATGTGTTATTAGTACCTAAACTAAAAATGAATTTGCTTTCTTGTTCTTATTTAACTCAAAATAACTATAATGTTACATTGTTAAAAGATAAATGGTTTATTAAAAATGAATATAATGTAACTATAGTTGACAACATTCAAAGAGATGATTTGTATGTATTTTTACTTTCCTTCCGCTTCTAGTTTGACATTGCAAAGAAGTGACTTGGATCTGTGGCATGAGAGGCCAGGTCATGTAAATTTTAGTAGCATGTATGACATGTCTCGACTAAACCTAGTAACTGGTCTGCCACCTATTTCCCAAAATCATGAAACTTGTGAAGGTTGCTTACGTGGTAAGAAATATGCTAATCATTTTCATAGTTCATCATGATGATAACTCTTCTGAACCTTTAGAGCTTGTCCATAGTGATGTTAGAGGACCCCTAGAAGTTCCTTCTCTTAATGGTTCTTTGTATGCTATCACTTTCATTGATGATTTCTCTCATATGATTTGGTCATATTTCATTAAAAATAAATTAGATGTCTTATCAAAATTTAAAGAATTTAAAGCCTCGATCGAGAACTCTTCTAAGTATAAAATTAAGAGGCTTAGAACTGAAAATGGGGGAGAATATGTGAGTCAATAATTTGACTCATTTTGTATTGAATGTGGCATTCAAAGGGAATTAACTACTCCCTATTCCCTCGGTGGGATGGGATTACGGAAAGGAAAAATCGTGCTATTTTGGAAATGGATAAGACTATGATGCATTATTCTCAAGTTCTTGAATTCCTTTGGGAGGAAGCTATGAATAATGCTATCCATATCTTGAAAAAGTTCCCACTAAAGCCTTGGGAAATTCAACTCCTTTGGAAAAGTTTGTCAAACCAAAACCTAGTGTATCTCATTTAAGAATATTTGGTAGCCTAGCTTGTCTCTTTATTCCAAAATCAAATGGAAGAAGCTTGATCAGACCTTCTTTACTGCGTATCTTTGTAGGATACAAGATAAAAACTAAAGGTCTTAGGATCTTTGATCCATATAAAAGAGAAGTTATAGAAAATAGGAATATTAAAATCTTGGAAAAACCTTTTTGTTCTTTTGCTTCTCCATCTTCTATTACTTATGATGTTTTTGAAAATGAAAATGAATTTGAAAATTGTGAAAGTGATGTATGTAATGAAGAAACTAGTGTAGAACCTATAAATGGAAATGAGATTATTCCTAGTACTTTTGTAACTAAAAGACCTAGATGGGATGAGTCTATTATTCAAGACTCTAATTTAGGAAACCTTCAAAAATGACCAGGAGTCATCATACATATCATGCTTTGATGAATTTGTATGAACCTAAACCCCAATCTTTCAAAGAAGCCTCTTCTGATGAAAGATGGTTAGATGTTATAAAATCTAAGTATGTTGCTTTGATTAAAAATAAAACATGGGAATTAGTCCCTCCTCCTAAAAAAACAAAGTATATTCAGATCTAGATGGCTATACAAGATCAAATATAAAGTAGATGATAGTATAGATAAGTTCAAATCCCAACTTGTAGCTCGAGGGTTTACTCAAAAACCCAGTATCGACTACATTGAAACATTTGCACTAGTTGCAAAAATGAGCACAATAAGGATTTTGATTTCCTTAGCTTCTTAGTATGGTTGGGAAATCCATCAAATGGATGTAAAAATGCTTTTTTGAATGGTGATTTACAAGAAGAAATATATATGACCCAACCTAAAGGCTTTGAAGAAATAGGAAAGTAAATGCATGTTTGTAAATTGAAAAATCTTTATATGGTTTAAAATAAGCTCATAGAGCACAGGTATTCTATAATTAACATTTTTTTCAATGAAATTGGTTTTTCTAACTGTGCATCTGATAATGATTTATTTGTTAAAATTAAAGAAAATGCTATTATTCTCATTGTATTGTATGTTGATGATTTACTTATCACTAGTAATTCTAACACTTTAATTATGAAAATTAAAGGAAAGTTAATGAAATATTTTGAGATGACAAATTTAGGATTATTGCATCATTTTTTAGGCATGGCTATATTTCAAGATAAAAATTCTATTGTAGTATCTCAATCACAATATGCAACTAATTTGCTTAAAAGATTTAATATTCTTGATTGTAAACTAGTTTCTATTCCTATAGAAGTAGGATGTAAACTTGATCCTAAACTTGCATGTGAAAAAGATAATCCTACTTTATACAGAAACTTGTAGGTAGTTTGATTTATGTAAATATTACTAGAACTAATATTTATTATGTAGTAGGAATTTCTTCAAGGTTTATGCAGGAACCTTATTAGGATCACTGGAAGTTATAAAAAGAATTTTGCGTTATGTAAAGGGCACTATTAATTATGGTTTACATTATATTTCATCTAACAATGCATATTTACATGGATATTGTGATTTTGACCATGCTGGTGATGTGATAGATCGTAAATCTACAACTGGATATATATTCAAGTTTGGTGTAGGTGCCATTACTTGGAGTAGTAAAAAGTAGCCAATAGTTTCCATTTCTTCTACTGAGGAAGAATATAAAAGTGCAATGGAAGAAACAAAAGAAGCCATGTGGCTAAAAAGTTTGTTGGAAGAGATACACATGGAAGTTAAAGGAATTACTCCTCTTTTGTGTGATAGTTAGAGTTGTATTGCTCTCGCAAAGAATCTAGTTCAACATCAAATAAAAAGCATGTCGAGATACATATGCACTTTATTAGTGCAACAAGGTTATTCACGGTGATATAGATATCTCCGTACTACCCAACTCAAGATCGGAGTTACAAACTTGTTCATGAAGCCATTGTGTGATGTGAAGTTCTCCAAGTTTTGTGCAATGTTTAGCCTTTCATTGAGGTGGAGTGTGCATGGAAATATCCACCTCTTAATGGTTAGCTGATTTATTGAATCATTCTCATATATACTTCTACTTCGGTTAAAAGCATTGTAAAAGATATTATATGATCTAACAAAAAATGATAGATTTTACGGGAAAAATTCAATCTAGTGTACATCTATTTGTAAAGGAGAACCTTGTATTATGAAAGGCTCCTCAAGATGTGGTATAAGAATATTTCCATGATAAATGGTGAGATGTAGTCTCACAAATCATGCTTAGCCTAAATCATATGTCTGATTTATGGATTCCAAATCCTTTTGTACCAAAAGGTAAGTTGAGCATGATGAAGGTGTTATAATTCCTTCAAAAATACATGTGTTAGCCTAAACCTTTAAGGTTTATGGATTTGTAAATCCTGTTGTACAAATAAGTAATGTTGGCATATGGATCCCACTTAATATTAAGGGGAGTGTTAGAACTATAATATTAAGTGCATCATAATATATAGTTTATATTTAAATAATATAGAATAAAATATATTCATATTATTTAAATATAAACTTTATATTAGGGGTTGGTTAATTTATTTAATCATCTA
This sequence comes from Taxus wallichiana var. yunnanensis, assembly GCA_018340775.1. Lineage (NCBI taxonomy): Eukaryota > Viridiplantae > Streptophyta > Pinopsida > Cupressales > Taxaceae > Taxus > Taxus wallichiana. Next base: position 849,817,649 of record CM031238.1, on the reverse strand, counting down.
ATTAAATTGAGGAGGTGTTCCCATCACTTAATATGGTTATAACCCTTCAGGTTATTTAAATATGGCTATAGGTCATATTCGAGATAATCACGTGAATCAATGGATTCTGGGTAAATACATGGAGTAGAAGTGAGGAAGGAGTTACTTGGACTAGTGTTGTAAACTTTTTCTCTATAGTGGATTATTCTTCCGTGGTTTTTTACCCATTTATGGGTTTTCCATGTTAAATTTTGTGTCACTATGTTATAATATTATTTACTTTATTTTATTTATTTCATGCTTATAAAATTGGTTATTATGGTTGTGTTAACATTGATTGTTATTTTAATTTAATATCTCAACATTGACACAACTATGCTTTTATGCTCGGGAGTAATCTATATTTTGAAGTGGCACTGTGGTGCTGACCGATATATTTAAAAATATATATATTGAACATGGATGGAAAAGGAAGATGAAGATGAGAAGCAGTATTTGGGATGACTGTGTATAAGGATTGAGAGTGCTTCCCACATTAGATGACTTTGATAAAAAAGGCCTAGTTGAGGTGAAAGAAGAAGTTATAATTCTATACAACATATGGCCTCACATCGAGAGTTATGATAGTGTGGAGTTTATCTCCTAAGGATCGTCTCCTTATGTCCCACTTAGAGGCCTCAAACCTATTCGAAAAAGAACTTCAAATAGTGTATTTTTCATAACAATATGTGCAGATGCACACTGCACTGGCTCGTTGGAGTTATGACAATGTTGGAAGACCGGTTTAGAGATGGTGTTTGACTCTTAATATATGGCATCTCCTCTTCTATATGGAGGATAGAAAAAGTTCACATGATGTATCCCAAAGTTGATAAGGTTGCTGTAAAGGAGCCTTATCTCAAGAAAGCTTAGTATGGTTTGCTAATGTTGTGTGTTGATAGCTCTGCCCATATGGATATTCTCGGTTCATGTGAAGGAAATGAAGACCATGTAGAGGTGGATCTTGTTACACTATGAGATAAAGGCAATGAACTGTTCTAAGTCCAATATGGAAATGTGCAATAGAAAAGTATGTTTAATGCATAGATGTGGCTCACACGTCAATAAAATCTACTTCTTCAATTGTAAAGAAGTCCCGAAAGGATATAGTTGAAGGAATTTTGTTTTCTTATTTCATTGGGTAGAGGCAAGACTTGAAATTGAGGTAATACGTAAAGCAATGGAAGAGTATGAAGCGAGAATGTTTTCTATGAATGTGATTGATATAATGTGGAGATTGTTACCAGGAGACCTTATATCATTTGAGGAAAAAAAATGATATTAGTGTCTTTTAAAATTATTTTTTGTGCTTTGTTTGTGTTTCCTCATCTATGCCCTAAAACAAGAGTGACATAGTGATCAATCATGTCATTGGAAATGAATTTAATAATGTCCTTTATATTTACACCAAAGGTGTGCATAGTCATATTGTTAGTGGATGGAGGCTAGCCAATAGTGACACATATCAAAATATCAATGGTGTATATGTAGGTGTCTACATTCGTTGACATTTTCGATGTAAATTGGTCCACAGGAGTGTGATATCTCCACTTTTGACACATCGTACCATAGGGAATAATCACACCACTCGTTAATTTATCGTTCCGCAATGTTAATAATATTCTATGTATTTTTTTATCATGATGATACTCATGACGTAAAACTCAAATTTATTTTGGTGAATGTGTCTTTACCATATCATCACAACTATGACTTATTGCATAACTTGGACTTATTGCATTTATTTATTAGTCAACAAACTAACTTGTATTAATGTGGAAATATATACTCATTGCAATGTTCTTTTATTCGTTTTATGTGGTTATTGAATTATATATATGATTTAAAATTAATTATTTAATTCTTGAAATGATATTTTAAATATAAATTTTCAATTATATTTATACTTATACATTTTCAAAATTTATCACTTAATAGTATATAATATCAAATTAAATATTTTGACTAAAATTTTATGAAAAAAATTCTATTACATTTTATCATGCATAGTCATCAAATTTAATAATTTATTTCAATCATTCACACTTCAATGGTTATTCATCTCCGTGGAAACATTGAAAGCAACATGTATTCAGATTTAATTTATTAAAATGAATATTTTAAATTGTAATTTATATATTTTGGGCAATAATATTTCTATGCTCCATATTCCCAATTGGAAGATCATCGAATCATGGAAGATTCATGGATAGATGTCGATGTACTATCACACACAACTATATAGTTTATATGTATTTTTATTTTTCCCAATATTTCAATCCATATTAAATATTAAATATTTTAAATGATTACAAGTTTGTTACAAATTTAAGATAAGGTGCTTTAACATTATTTTTTTTTTATAAATATGAATTATATAGTTTTGCATTTATTCATATTTATGTTGAACGTGCATTCCTAGGAACAAAATATGGAGCTTTGATGCTTCAAAATTTCAAGCCCAGATAATTTTGGTATGACCACCTAATGTTCAAATAAAACCAAATTCTTTTTGCATCATAATAACTTTAGAGTAAAAAAATATAAAAATTCAAGGAAAAAATCACCACATAGGAACCACTTCTACTTATGAAACGAAATAATAACAAGCTTATGTGACAAATAAATTCTATCTTCCACTACTCAAAACCTTGATACCATTAAATAAAAAAATACCATAGCTTGATTAAAAGATAAAATTTACTTGGCAGTTGTACTCTGACTTATTTTTCGTGTCATTTATGGATGGTAAAATTTTAAATTGTTTCCCCTTTCCATTTTTCCCACCCTCTCACTTCTCCACCCTCTAACCCTTCATCTTCACCCATCTTCCTCTGCTATTCTTTCTCTCCCTTAAATTTGACTCCTTCAAATGACCCCCTTCAATGTTTCCATCGTATATGTCACGTATGATTGCTAGTTATAACTCCCATAACAAATAACACTATATAGGTGAGTTTTTCAAACAATTCATGATAAATATAAACATATCCTATTATAAATGAAATGAGTTATTATATTAATAAATCATATATATACTAAACTATTTTTATTATTATTAAATTGTTTTTTGTGAGGAACCATACCCTAGATTACAAAAAATCCCAAAGGCCAGAAAGATCATGAAGAACAAAGTGGTTTTTTGATGAGTGGGGACCACACCCCAACTACAAGCCTAACAACTAGATAATACAAAAGATACAAAGGTGTTTTTTTATCCATGGGGACCACACCCCAACAAAAAGGCCTAAAATGCCAAGATAGTGCAAAACATAACAAAGGCATAGAAAAACTGCTAGGAAGAAGCAAAAACACAGCCAAACATTAACTATAGAATAACTACAAAATGAACACAAAATTAACAAAGGAACATAAAAGAACAAGGAGGAAAAAATCCTCCTAACCAAGACATTGCTGAAAAACCTTTTTCACATCCTCCAATGCCTTAGATAGGTTTAGGGATGGAAGATTTTTAGGATCTTTGCTGCTAGAGGAGATCACCTTCTTCGTAGCCTTGCCCCCTTTCCACAATTCCTCCGGTAGGCCACTCACATCATAGATTTGCTTAACTCTGAGTATGCAAAAAGTCAAGAAAGGATTTTTGCATAGTGAGATGATTTAATTTCTTGGAAACAATTTTGTCAATAGTGGCTTCCCAAGTCTACTGCTTCTTAAGAAATTATGCCAATTTGGTCTCAAAATCTTTATCTCAGGTTGTTTTCTCTTGGGGTTAAATTGAGGAAGAGGAACATCTAGGGTCTGACTAATATTCAACAAGCTCTTGGAAACAACTCTCAAATACATATAATTATCTCCCATAAATGCGAGCACTAAACTAAATAATTATTAACAAAATCCATTTAATACATAGAGAAAGACTCTTTATGAAAACATCAATAATGTCATGTCACCTTTCTTGCATAGGTGCAACAAACCCTTCCCTCCCACATGGCACAAGATAAAAATAGCTAGTGTGTTTGGCATTGGCCCATAATAAAAATGTATCTCATCCAACTTATTATAAGAATCCTTGAAAGGTACCTAATAGGGGAGTAGTAAACATTGGTGGCAAAAGAACCTTGTGAATACCTAAAAAGTATGTAAAGAAAATTTGGTTTAGATATCCAATAAGAGAGTTTTTTCAACATGATCTAGAACATATTGAGAAAGCACCAAATGAGTCCAATCAAAAGAAAAGGGAATTCCTAAACACTTAAACTACTCAACATGTTAGAGCCACTTCTATGAGTATTTTTGAGCCAATCCAACATGGGAGATAATATTTCTGTTGCAAATGTTCTTTCTCCATTAAATAGATGAAAAATAAGCTACAAAAAAGTTCAAGGTAGTCTCACACTTCTATCAAGATTTATTCATTTTTGGTGATAATTAAAAAGAGTTATCCAAAAGTGCCCATTAATAAGTTGAGTAGAGTGGTGGGGAAGGAAGATGCCACAAACTAATCATAGAGATGCCCATTGTGCAAATAAATATATTAAAGCTTTTGCATGGAAAACAAAATGAGGGTCAAAGAAATATGGGAATTATGCTAGATTCACAAGATTTCTAGCCATTAATGGTATGATAGATTTTTTTTTAAAAGAATCAAGTTTACATACATTGAAGGAAAAATCACAAAATCCAACTACCTATAACATGGCTAATATAAATGACCACTCTATAATGATCATAAGCCTTGTCAAAATCCATTTGAGAAATGTAGTAGAACCAAAACACCAAAGCCTTGGAAAAAAACTTATATGAGATATTAAATAGAGTAATTGACCTTATGGTCACCTATCTTAGGTATGAATTTAACATTTCCTTTGTAGAATAATTTATTCCAAGGAGTGATTAGCTAATGTTTCTATATAGACTTGAAATCAGTCCTAGCCAAACAAGTGTTAGATCACTTTATAAAACTCACATGGGAACCAAATAAAGTATGGGGCCCTCTCATCTACCATGTATTGTAAGTTAGAATATGATTTATTCAATGTAAGGGGAATCACACTAAATTCTAATTTCATGGAATAGTTTGCATGGAAACAACATCCAAGTATTTTTAGAGTGTGTCCTAACATTCATGAGTACAAGATTGAGCTTGAAACTCTAGTCTATAGTGATCCACAAAGGCATTTACATTGTAAGGAAAGATGGTAAGTTAATGCTAAGTAGTTTTGATGGCTTTGATATATTCTCTTGTTTGTTTAGTGCGAAGAAATTTAAAAAGTTCCTTATTTTAAAATCCCCAACATTCCCCAAAACATTGAGCTTGAATTTGAGCATCTAACATAATATACTTCAATAATCTTGAGTTTTATTTTTAACTAGTTGATTCAGATTATAACCAAATATTGTAGGGATCATTGTAAAGGAAACCTAAAAATATATGAAACTCAAGATGAAGAGTATTTTCATTTTCTTATGAACTGATCCACCTACTTTCCAAATTTGAAAAGTAACTTAGAAATGGATTGGAATGTGGAAAGTTATAAACAATCTACCCACGATATTGAAGGAGAACACATGCTATTCAAAAATTGGGGCATGATCTAACTTTTTTTTAAATTAAAAATGTCTAGCTCAAAATTTAAACCTCATGAGCCATGGCTATGGAGTAAATTACTACAAAAAAGAAGGTAATCCATTAAGCTCCATTTTTAAAAAAATTAAAAACTTTCATGATCTCCAAACACTAGTGCATCGAAAAACCAAATTATTTATCTTCAAAATGGTCGATCATATTGAGATCTCCACAACTTAGTGTAAATATGAGAAGAAAGTTGTCAACAAGCCATCTCCATAAAGTAACCCTTTTAGGGACATATTTTTAAGAATAGATGTTAAAATACCATGAGCATAGTAGTTGACATTTAATAAAACCCATATAGTCCTCATTGGAAGGATCTTCACCCAAGTAAACAATTAAGGAGGCACACTAGGGGCATATGTAAATATTAGAAACCCTCCAACCAATAGAATGGGATGAGTGGAAATGGATGAAATAAAAAATACACTTTAATCTTAACTTCATGTCTTAACTTCAAATAAAGCCATATTTTAGACAAAATCTTAACTTATTACATTAAATAAAAAAAATCTTCCCCATAATTTTCCATATTTTTTCAGACATTTTTGAAATTATGCACTGACATTTTAAAAATTGTTTTTTTTTTAGGTGTAAACACCCTAAAATATTACATTACAGCATTCTAAACCTCCAAAATCACCCCATAATTACTTCACATTATATTATGACCATTTTTACCACTTTGCATAGATTTATTTTTTGATATATTATGTTATTTTATACGACCTTTGATGATCATCGTTTTCCTTGTTGTCGCTGAATTCCTAAATAAACTTATATCATTCACATACGATCTCAAATTATTAAATATTAGTGCTATGGACCTGTTACACTCATAACCTATTCTTATGATTAATTAATTAATCCTATCATTCTTAGTGTTCATCTCATCTCTCATATCCCATTAGCTAAATTTATTAGCTATTTTCATATTAAAATAATTAAATAAATCCTACATGTATCCATTTCCACCTCCCCTCTTATTCAATTTCACTTCACTAATTAACATCTTAAGTTAACTAGAGAAAATAAATCAACAAAAGATTATCATTTAATATATGCTAAATGAAAATTTAGATTAAATCAAATAATGCATTTGAGTTAACTAAACATATCCCATAAACATTGCATTTCAAAATTAAAGAAAATCTTCCCTGAGCTAAAAATCATGTGACTTTTTGGGTGAATACAACAAAAGACATGAATTAAATATTTCAATGTAGAAGCTAAAAATATTCAAAAGGCATGCCACATTTTCCAACCGTATTTAATAACTCACTCAATCAAGATCAAAACAACAATTTAAATCCTCAATCAAGTTGTAAAATCAACTAAGCAATCCAATCATGCTTTATCTAGCTTTAGATCAAACAAGTTAATCACAAAAATCAAGGATTTGGGATTCTCTTCCCTAATTTCTAAATAAGCACTCATTCTTCTCCATTTATCATCTTTGAAGATTTGAAATTTACATCATTGTTGTGTTGAGTTTCCATTCAATTCTACATGTTGTTATGATGCCTAGTTGATTACAAATCTATCATCAAGACCAATCATTCAATCACTTTGTTCGTAGTTGAAACCTACTTCCATTTGGAACATCTTTGGAGAATCCACAAAAAATTGATCAAGAGATTCAACAAGCTCAATGCTTCATTCCAATATTCAACAATCTCATTCAAGGTTGTAAAGAGATATGACAAAGGAATAGGTTTGCAATTTATTGTTGTCTTTCTTTCTATTGTGTAGTATTTCTATTGTATACATTTTTGTCATGCCCAATGGGTACATCCCACATATTTTTTATTTCTTTATCATTTTCTGTGAAATTAACCTCATTTTTTTGTTCTTCTTTCTATTTAGGAATCAATGACCAATTTTTAGGGATTTTCATGGAGTAAATTTTGAGTTGTTTAAAAAACTAGCCAAAGTGGCCATTTTTTTAACATTTTTATGTAGCTACAAGTGATCTTCCCAATCGTGACATAATCTACACTAGCATATCAAGTAACTTGCACTAGAATCACTAAATATATGTTTCAATTCCTATACTTTCCTTAGCATGGATACATGCATGTTACCATTTTCCTTTGTGCGTTATCATTTCTCACTTTTTTCTATTTTCTAGATTTGAGCTATTGTGACTCAACTTTCACTACCATTCTATTTGTTGTGATACCATGTTCTTGCACACATTTCTATGACCTACATTCACATTCCTATGCATGCGCTATTATTCCCTTGACTGAACTATCATCACATAAAAAGTGTGATTCTATCATCATAAAGTGTGATAGTGTTAAACTAAATGCACTAGCATTTTGTCTTCATTTCAATTTATTTTCTCAAATTTCCTGCATTTTCCTTTTCATTCCTTTGATGTTTTTTTGGTATTTCTGAGTATGAACTACAAATTAAAACATAACTAACCTTTTAAATTTGTGTTCTCTCATTTCATTTATGTTTTTATCAAAAGTCACGTATGATCTTCTCTCACACTCTTGATTGACCTTGAGAATAAAAATGACCATGATCTATTGTGTTATTTTCATCTAACAAAGTTTTGGAGGAAAATTACTAATAATTTCTATGTAGGACCATTTCACTTGGAATATCTTTCCAAAATCAAGAACAAAACTACTTACACATTGCATGAAAGTTTCCTTGATCAAAGACAATTAAAAATTTATAAAATATACAATTTTTTTATAGGTTTATATTAGGTAAATACCCATCTATATAATTGTGGGAAGTACATACACATAAGTACTAAAAATGATTATGAGGAGTACCACTCTAACCCCAAAGAAGTTGACACATTGAGAGGATAAACCAACAAAAAGGGTAGTACCCCATCCTGATTGAGTTGTTTTAATCATGAGGACAACCAAAAAGTTGTATGTGGTAATGACCCCATTCTCATTGATTGATGGTTGGATTTTGTACCATATTTTCTTGTTGTGTGTATACTCGTTTAGACAAGCATTGGTGAGAGAATATCCCAAACCCCTAGGAATCCTAACAACCCGAGGCCAAAAATATCATGTTGTTTAGATTGATAGATTAAAATAGTTTTTTTCCACATCTTATACCAATCCAAATTCAAGCCAATCCAAAAAGAAAAGCTAAACATCCCATCCCTTGGATACTCAAAATCTACTATATTCAAAATCAAATATTTTACAAATCAAATCAAATTTTGTGCAATCAAAATCATCCTCTAACTAAAATAAAATTATTATATTTTCATACCCATATCCAAGTATAAGGATATCCAATCTAAAATCAAAATTCTTGAGTTTCAAACACATGCGTCCAAATTCAAGAAAATCAATCAAATCAAATCACATTTAATATTTATCCTTTGAATTCACTAAATCAAAGTTTAAGCACATCAAATTAATCCCAAATAATATCGAAATCATAATCCAATCAGTCCAATCATACTCTAAAATCACATCAATCCCAACCTAATCGAATATCCATCAATTATATACTGAAATAAAGTTCAACCTATAATAAAATCAAACACTAGTTTCACTAAGCAATGATGACCACATGTAACACATTGAATGGATATTTTATACAAAAAAAAACATGAGATGTCAACAAAACTCACCATGATGGACCTTTACAACACAAAGTAAAGGAAAAATGAAACATTCACTTCTTTCCTTCAATGATGGCTATGAATCATAAACCAATTTCATTTCTTAATACCTAAAAAAGAGTTGATAGGTATTTTCATCAAATATTAATTTGGAACAATCATTTTAAATACACATTTATTTACTAACAAATTTCAAGGAAGTAATTGAAAAAGGAGCACAAATCAAAATGAATCATTGCAAAAGGCCTAATAAAAAATCCTTCAAAACATCAATCCAATAAGGAAACTCATCACAATCATGAAAAATCAAAAAATTTCAATCAAAATTGAAATTTTGTAAATGATAAGGCTCACTTATACTCACCATGTTCAAAATGTACAAATTGAACAATAAAAACCAAAAATTTAAAAAATAACCAATCATAATATCTAGTAAAGAAACTACTCCATGTGAAGTCAAAAGATAATTCACACCTCTCGGAGAAAGTATTTCTAGTGTACTCTATCAATTAGCAAGTGCTAAAATGGTCACCTATCCAATCATAAGACCCTTCAAAGAAGGGAAACCAAAACCCATGTGGTATAAAGAATTAGAATATTGTGAATACCACCACATCAATGGCCATTCTATAGATCATTGTTCAAATCTCTGCCATTACATCCAAGATTTACTTGACAACGAAGACATTAAATTTGAAAACACATCAAATACAAAAATTTCAAATGAAAAATTGGAAGTATTCCAGGACCCTTTTCCAACTCATAATACCAATGAAAAATATAAAGATAAGGGTCAATCATCAAATAATGTTGAGCTTGATTATATCCTTTCATTGTTAGATCCTATGCTTAAAAAATGGCTATCCATAAAAACCAACAATTCTAGTCTTTTTGTAGCAACATTACAAAAATAGTTTTGGACACCATTCATGAAAATTCACATGTCCAATCCTAAGTCTACAACTATTTCACAACATCCATCCAATGTAAATTCTTCATCTATTTCTCATGACATTATCAAATAGTCAAAGAAGGCATCTATGCAAATCCCTCTCATGGATATGACCAAAACAACACCTACATTTCAAGACATCCTTACACATGTACTCCACGATGTGTGTGTTCCTAAGGGTATCAATACACAACCATTTCAAATTTTTAATCGTGAATCTTTCATCAAATAATTCAATCCTATCATTTGGTCCTCGTGACATTTTGAAATATAACATCATAAACAACAATTCCTTATGCATTGAAGCATTCATCACTAATCATAAAATAAATAAATAAACTTATAGACAACAAAGAAACATTGGATATTTTTTCTATAAAATCATTAAGATGCCTTGAAGTCCCATCTACATATCAATCCTTCAATCCCGCATCATTCCATTAACGATTAATGGAAACATTGACATTGATATTATTTTCAAACCCCAACCATCTATATCTTTTGTTCTATCCACATCTTCTACTCCACCTACATTGGATATCATTGACAAGGGTCTAGCCTCCAAAATTCAAATTACACATTACCTTTATCCATACATGGCCTCTTTGATGATCTAGCTGATACAAACCTACTCATTGAAAACCTTTCCATCCACATTGTTGACTTAGACCTTGTCTACCTAAGTCTCGTAAGTTAGGACCAATCAAATCACATAACCATTGACTTGGACCTTGTTTGCCCAATTCTCGTACATCAGGATCAATATGTTAGAGTAGGTATTTACCTTAACTCATGTTCACCTAGGTACTTTATTTACTTTTATTGTATTTATCCTCACCCACTTATATATGTGGATATTTTTTTATTTAGATATTAGGGGATATTATCTAGTTATTAGGTATTCTTCTTTCCTTGATCTTCTTTCCTTGATGGTATTGACTAGATCTTTAATGTCTAGTGATTTCCTAAATCTATAGTCTTAGCTAGTTCTTTGATGACTAGTTATTTCCATGATTCATGGCTTAATCTACGACCTTGAATGGTTCTTATATTGTTATTCCTTACCTCTATAAGAAAATCACATTCTCGTTGTATTTCATTGAGTTAATATATGATATTGTTGCTCATTTGTTTGCAAAGGTTTATGTAACCTTAGCCCTTGGTCATATGGTATGGTCGTATGAGGGCTTAAAGCTTGTGATTCCTACTAGTAGGTACTTAACTCTAGCCCCCTTTCATTTTATTTGTGTGGTGAAGACAAGAGAATTTTATTTTGTTTTAGTGGAAAATAAAATAAATAGTAGAGCATAAACTTGAAAAGATTGTATCTTTTGATCGATAACTCAGTTTTGAGTGTTATTTCTTACAAATATGGGGGGATCTTGTTGCATTGTTTTGGGGTCTTGTTGCATTATTTGGTTCTTGCATTTCTTTTGGTGATTTTTGAGGATGACATCTCATATCTACTTCTAAATTACATCATGTTGAGCCATTAACAACACATAATTACCACACATGGAAACCAAGAATGGAAACAATAATTAAGCGGAAAGGATTATGGGCTTTAACTTCTTCAGAACAATCAATGTTCACTAGAGAATATGAGAAATTTCAGTACTAGTGCAAATTTGATGAGTGTATGGGTTTGATAGGAACTTATGTAAGTGACATTCTTTTGTTTCATTTGGAAAAATGTGACTCTCCTTTCAAAATATAGGAGAAATTAGAGGATTTATTTAGTAAGGTGGATCATATGAGAGCCATGAAACTTGACATTGAGATCACCTCTCTTAATCCTGAATATTTTCCAACAATTATAGACTATCTTACCAAGTTCAAGCATTTGTTGACACAGTTGAAGGGGAGTGGAAGAGATAAGAAAGATGAAGAGTGTGTTTACTTGATTCTATCCAAGTTAAGAGGACCATTTCAAATATTTTCTTCTACCTTTTTCTCTAGCATGGATGCCTTAGATGAAAAATTCAAAATGCCCGACTTAGAAACATTTTGTGAAAGACTTACTAAGGAAGAATCTAAATTGTCTCACCTTGAGTCTTCCACCTCTCAAAAGGAATTAGTTAGCATCTTATCCTAAGGGTAAGGGAAAACCAAAAATTAAAACCAAATCCACCCCTTATCCATCTCAAAATGATCCTAAACCCAAAGAAAACAACTCTAAACCCAAGGAATCTTCTAAATCCAAGAATAAGTCTAGCCTTTCATGCTCTTTTTGTGGGGTAGTGGTCATGAAGAACATAGGTGTTATAAGCGAATACAAGCCTTAGAGGATGTAGTCAAGAAACACAAAATTTATATCTCCACTCCACCTTCTTCTAATCAACATGGAAAAAAAAAATATTATCAGGAGATCTCGGTCACCACTTGCAGACAGGTTGGGTTATAGATTCTAGTTCTTCTCATTACATGACTTCTTCCAAGGAGTCTTTTATTTCTCTAGGTTTGAGTTCTAATTCCAAAATTGAGGTTGGAGATTCTTACTTTCTTTCTATTAAAGGAAAAGGTGATATACAACTTGATGGTGGTAGTATCCAAGATGCACTATATGTTCCTAACATCACTACAAATTTTCTTTCTATATATCAAATTTCATTCTAGTCAAGGAAAACAATGAATTTTACACCACATGGGGCAAAAGTATGAAATGTTTTGGAGCCTAATTCACTTGTTGCTCAAGGTATTATTGATCATAGTTCTATACTATATCACTTTGTGGGTTTTGATGACACTTCCTCTATAGGGATAGGATTGGTTTCTCATGTAGATTCGAGAGTAATCTTTGGCATGAAATATTTCACATCTTAATTAGAGATATTTGAATGAGTTTAGCACTCATGGTATGGTATATGGTTTCCTATAGTTTCTAGTCTTGAGGGAGTTTGATATGGCTATGTATTAGGGAAACAACACCAAGATCCATTTCCTAAGAATTTTTCCAAGAGAGTTTCTTCACCACTTGAGCTTGTGCATAATGAATTGATGGTTTTTCCTACCCCCTCTTTCAATGGATCTAAGTATGCACTTACGTTTATTGATAATTTCTCGAGGCATACTTGGGTTTATTTTATCAAGTATAAAAGTGATGTTTTTCACACTTCAAAGTCTTCAAGACTTTGGTCGAGAAACAATCTTCTAGTTGCATAAAGAACCTTCATACTGATAATGGGGGAGTACTTCAGCAATGAGTTTTCTAAATTTTTGACAACTCAAGGCATTATTCACCAGCATTTTGTTCCTCATACTCCACAAAAAAATGGCTTAGAAAAAGGAAGAATAGAACTTTGAAGGAAATGACTAACTATATGATGCATTCTAGAGATTTACCTCCTATCTATTGGGCAAAAAGTAATTAATTATGCTAACTACATTCAAAATCACACACCACATAGACACTTGAGCATTTGACTCTAGAGGAAGCTTGGTCCAACACTAAGCCAGATGTCTCATTTTTTTGAGTCTTTGGGAGTCATGCTTGGGCCTTTGTGCCAAAGAAGAAAAGGAAAGATTTGGATAAGAAGAAAAAACCCTTTATCTTTGTAGGGTATTGTGAGGACATGAGAGCTTATCGACTTCTAGATTTTGATACTCATGACATTATTTTTTAACACATGTTCAGTTTGATGAGCACTTCACTCCTCATGATTCTTCATATTCTTCCATGCCTCCTTCTTCTTCATCTCATCTTGAGGATCCTTTCTTTGAGGAGGTTGATGAGGAGGTTATAGATGTCATTGAGGATCCTATTCCCACTGATGTTGTCACTATGCCTAAGTGGGCTCATACTATAGTTTATGAGGCAACACCTTTCATAGAGGATATTCCACCCACTAGGCATCATCACACACATTCTACAGGTTTTGGAATTTTGTGTCAGGTAGTTTATGAGGATCCACAATATTTTTCAAAGGCTCATGGGATACGGAGTGGGATGATGTGATGGCAGTTGAGTATTCTTCTTTAATGAAGAATCATACTTGGGATTTGGTATATATTCCTAAAGGAAGAAATATGGTTAGGTGTAAGTGGGTATACCAAACCAAATATGCACCTAATGGGTCCATTGATAAGTATAAGACTCATCTTGTTGCAAAGGTTTTTCACAAGTTAAAGGTATTGATTACTCTAAGAATTTTACACTGTTGCTAAGATGGATTATGTACGCCTTGTACTTGTTATTTTTGCATCATAGGGGTGGCTTGTATACTAGATGGACGTGAAGAGTGCCTTCTTACATGGAGATCTACAAGAGAAAATATACATATAGAAGCCAAATGGATTTTTTCAGGATTATTCTCTTATTTGTAAGCTCGAAGGTATCTCTACGGTCTTAAACAAGCCCCTCGAGATTGGTATGAGAAGATGGATTCTTTTCTTCTATCTATTGGTTTTGTTCATTAACACTCTGACAATATAGTGTATCTCCAACATGTTGATGAGGATATTGTGATACTTGTCTTATATGTTGATGATTTGTTACTTACTAGCAGCTCTTCTTCCCACATTCAGAGTATTCAGAGGTCTCTTTCTACACAAGTTTGACATGAAAGATCTTGGGTTATTGTATTATTTCCTTGGTTTGTAGATTTCTTAGAAGATTCATGGATTCATTTGAGTCAGAAAAATTACACCCATGATCTTTTTTAGCGCTTTATATGGCTGATTGCAAGCCAAGTCCATCTCCTTTTAGTCTTGAGTTACTCTCACTTCCACATGTACCACACCACTTTGTGATCCTACATTGTATAGGTAGTTGGTTGGGAGTCTCATGTACTTGACCCATACTTTCCCTATATTTCATTTACGGTAGGGCTTGAATCTCGGTTTGTAAATTATCTTCATAGTAGTCAGCGAGAGGCTACTAAAAGATTTTACACTATTTGCATGTCACTTCCAACTTTGGCCTACACTACACTAGGGGTTCTAATTAGTTGGTTGGGTATACATATTTAGATTGGGCAGGTTCTATTGATGACAGAATTCCACTTATGGCTATCTTTTTATCTTGGTTCTTCTCCAATTGCTTGGGCATGCAAAAAGTAATAGGCTATTGCACTTTCATCTTTAGAGGTAGAGTATAGGGCATAAGGAACAACAAGTCAACAAATTATTTAGCTTTGACAATTATTAATAGAGTTTGGATTCCCACGGATTCACTAACTATACTTTGGTGTGACAAAAAAGTGTAATTCACATTTCTTGTAACCCAGTTGAGCACCAACGGACCAAGCATATTAAAATACACATCCACTTCATTCGTCAACACATTCAGAATGGATTTCTTTACTTGGAGTACATTCTGACTCAACAACATGTTGCAAACATCTTTACTAAGCTTTTGCATCACCTCACTACCTTGACTTACGTGTAATGCTTGGGGTTTCGAGAAGTTGTTCTTGGGGGTGTTCCTAGAATATCTTCCTTCTTCTTCTTTTTTTCCTTTCTTAGGATTTTTCCTTCTTTTGGTTCGAGATTTCTTCATGGATATATTGTACATGAGTACCTCATCAAGCCTAGTTGTTGGGACTCATACTGTGGACATGCCACTTCTATTTTGGCCCCTAGCTTCACTTGAAGGGGGGTGTTAGAGTAGGTATTTACCTTAGCTCATGTTCACTAGATAATTTATTTACCTTTATTGTATTTATCCTCACCCACTTATGTGTGTGGATATTTATTTTTATTTATTTAGATATTAGGGGGATATTATCTAGTTGTTAGGTATAGTTCTTTCCTTGATCTATGGTATTGACTAGATCCTTGATGTCTAGTTCTTTCCTAAATCTATGGTCTTGACTAGTTCTTTGATGACTAGTTCTTTCCATGATTTATGGCTTGATCTATAACCTTGACTGGTTCTTAGATTGTTATTCCTTACCTATATAAGAAAGGCCCATTCTCATTGTATTTCATTGAGTTCCATAATAATATATGATATTGCTGCTCATTTGTTTGTAAAGGTTTATGTAAAGTTATTCTAGAGAATTGATTTCATCTTATTGATCATGGCGTTTGATTAGAATTTGTGTTCTTGGCTTGGTATGATCTGGTTATCATGGCTTGGGAAGGGGGAAATCCACGAGATCATGTTACGATTTGTCGTGACACCAAAAGCTCGGGCGGTGGTGGAGAGGGATCTCATTATGTTAACTAGCCACTACACCAACACACCCCCACATGATGGAGTCTAGATGCAACCACGTGAGCCCTGGGCCCACCATGTACTCACCAAATTAGGTCCAAAAAATCGGGAAGAAACGATCTTAGGACTTCCCGGGAGGTCTCCCATCCCAGATTACTACTCTAGGTCGGGCACGCTTAACTATCGATTCGACGATACCATGTTATGATTTTCTGTCACACCAAAAGCTCGAACTGGTGGTGGAGAGGGATCTCATCGTGTTAACCAACTACTACGCTAATACAATCAAATCACATAATCATTTACCTCTTCCACCCAAATATCTTACATAAAGATTAATCAAAATTCAAAAACATCAACCTATTCCACAATGATGATTCCATGTAAAACCC
This sequence comes from Taxus wallichiana var. yunnanensis, assembly GCA_018340775.1. NCBI lineage: Eukaryota > Viridiplantae > Streptophyta > Pinopsida > Cupressales > Taxaceae > Taxus > Taxus wallichiana. The sequence continues at coordinate 849,800,927 of CM031238.1, read as the reverse complement.
TAATCCATGGAAAATAAAAAAACATCAAAAAGAGAAAAAATCAAGGATATCAAACTCCTCATCAAATGATATTTGAAAATAAAAAGGAAGAAGTAAAAATTCTTCTTCATGGGTACTCTCCACACTTTGAGAGGACACTTGTATAAAAAAATTTAAACATTTCATCCATTAGTAGATATCTCTATCATTTCATTATCATATCTTCACACTCTTCACCTATAAGATGCAAGTTAATCTTGTTCCTTTGGGGTATTTTGTATCACATCCATGTTCTAGATTTTTCCATATGATATTTTTTAAGTAGAATCTTTTCTAGGAGCTTATTGATGGAAAATCATCCTTTCAAAGAATCTCTCTCCTTAACAAGATATCAGTAAACTTGTTTACCCAGATATTTTGTCTCCTATCTAATACTTAATTCATGAGCCCTTGCATCATACTAGTTGTCTTGGGATGATATTTAGGAGAAGAATGTATTTCCAAATAATGCACAATACTCAAACAAGGAAAAATCAATCAAATTACAAAAAATCAAAACCTTACACCTTTCATCCTCCATAGTCTTTAGTCTTGAGCCCACACTTCTTATTGGTAGTGTGAGACTAGGAAAAGAGAAAGGTATCCTTACTTTCCTATGTATTTTATTCAAGTGTTGAATGCTTACCTATTGTTGGTGGTATGGGGAAAATGTAGGATGTCATTTAAAAAAATCAAATGCTATAAAATCCTTTAGAAAAGCTGAATCAAAAATTCTTAATCATATAAAATCTAATGAATCAATTTAGTTTCTCATGTTAAGAAAGACAACCATTCCTTACACCAAATCTTGAAAATAGTAGGCCACATGTGATTCTAAGTCTAGTCACGACCTATAAAGTTAAATCATCTTAGAACTAGTCAAATAATATTAGTTGGAGATGAGACACATTTTCCCAATCGATCATTGTCACCTAATGTCTTTATATCCACAATCTTCATTTACACATCACTATCTCAATTCTCTTATGTCCTTGGCTCTCGGTGTTGAGCCCTACATCTTACTAGTTTTGTAGAATAAGAAGAGTCGAAATCCTATCACTATATCATCTACATTCTTCCAATGGAATGAAATTTTTATAATTGTTTGAACATAGGTTAAGAAAAATCACCCTTTACCGAGTAAAAACTAAAAATATATATATTCCAAAATCCTTAAAAATCCAAATAATAAAAATATAAAAAATATTTTTTTTGTCCCAAAATAAAAACATCTACAATCTATCAAAAATCAAGAAAATTACATAAACATTTGCCACAAAATTCAAAACATTCACATAACTATCAAACACTGAAGTACTATTCCAAAAAATACCAAAGAAAAAATCAACAATCAAATCAAAATCAAACTTTTAATTCCTATCCTTATAATCATTCCAACTATCCTACTATAAATAAAAACCTAACATGCATCCTCGTTTGGGAAAATATTGTCTCGCATTATTTCCCTTGCATGTATCCTTGCTTGGAGGTAATGACCCCATCAATAAAATCAATCTTCAACATGGGTCCAACAAGAGTGTCACTTGACCCCATTCTTCACTCTGATCCAATTTTACCCCTTGCATATATCCTTTCTTGGGGGCAACTCAATCAAATTTATTTTCCATCTAGATCCAAATCTTAGTGTAGGTTATTATTTATCCTTTTATTTATTTACTAGGAAAATTCTTGCACTTAGGTTATCCCTACATATTTTGAGTTTTCTTGCTTAGGTGTATTAGTTGTGTGGAGTTAGTTTTCTAGTCATGTGGAGTTAGCTTGCTAGTATTTTGGTGTAATCTTAACTTCTAGTGTCAGGTTAGTGGGAGTTATTCACCACTAATATAGGTAATAGCTTAAATTCCCTCCTCATATATGCACATCATGATTATTGAATTGATTTGTGGCATTATATGGATTTCTATACATTATATTTTAGTTATTTGTTTATAAATCCTTTTGTAAGATTAGTTTGGAAAATTCCTTTCATCTTATTAAATGTGATGTGCTATTATGATCTGATATATTTACAACTTGGAATAATCTTCTTATTGTTCCTTTCACCAACAAGAGTTTTACTCAACCCCACTCTTTAGTTTAATCATTCCCCTTGCATGTATCCTTTCTTGGTGAAAAAAAATTCAATCAATCATCATTGTGGAATACATTACGTACGCTTAATTTTATTTATTTCTAGTTTTTTTGTATTGATAGTTATTATATACCAAATACAAGTATTTTTATCATCCTATCTCATATCTAACCTTGGTGTATACATTTACTGTGTATATTGGGTTTGTTTTTAATTTATTTTTATTTGCTTGTGTGTGTGTGTGTGTGTGTGTGTGTGTGTGTGTGTGTGTGTGTGTGTGTGTGTGTACATAATGTGTTGATCATAATGGATCTTGATAATCATGGTGCTAACTCTATTATGTAATAATAATGAAGTTTGTTCCAAAATACGAAGTTTGAATGGAAGCTCAAGCTATGATAAATGTTATTCATATAATCATTGCATTCATTCATCTCATTCATAAAGGAAAAACATCATATCATAATTCATTCATCATATAATTCTCATCATATGTCTATCATATATTATCTACCATCATCAACTTTACCCCATTTCTATTTAAACCTTCTTCCAAAACCATTCTCATTATCCTTCTAATCACTCTTGAATCATAAGTATTATCTTTGTTTTTATTAAGCGGTTCTCCACCACTTTCTCGTATTATCCATCTACTTGAGGGGGCACTCCTTTATCACAATCCATACCCATTGGGAATCCAAATGTTTCACTAGGGTAAATCGGGTAGTCCATCAAACCGATTTATAATTCATTCAACAATCTACATGCTTATATTATTTTTAAATTACTATTACTTTATAATAACACTTTAAATAGGGAAAATGTAGACAACCTAAATCATCACATTTCACATTCTAAACCTTTGAAATCACCCGAATATTATGTCATAATACATTATGACCATTATTGACTACTTTCAATGCTTTTGATATATTTCACTACTTTATGAACTTCAATGATATTTTATGACATTGACTGAGTAAACTTCTATCATTCTTGTCACTCACACATGATCTCGAATTATTAAATATCCATGCTATGAACCCTATTACACTCATATCATATTCCTAGGAATATCCTATCACTATTATTAATCTTTTCTTATCCCATTAGATAAATTTATTAGCTAATTTCATATTAAAATAATTAAAAATCCTACATATATCCATTTCCACCTCCCCTATTATTCACTTTCACTTCACTAATTAACATCTCAAGTTAAATAGAGAAAAATAAATCAATTAAAGATTAAATCATTAAACATAATGCAAAAGGAAAATTTAGATTAAATTAAATAATATATTTACATTAACCTAACATATCCCATAAAGAATGGCATTCCAAAATTAAATAAAATCTCCCCAAAGCTAAAACTCACTTCACTTTTTTGGGTGAATAAAACAAAATACATGAATTTAATATTTCAATGCAAAAGCTAAAAATATTCAAAAGGCATGCCACATTTTCTAACTCATTTTCTAACTCACTCAATCAAGCTCAAAATAACAGTTCTCAATAATAAAGCTCAAACACTACTATACAATCCAATCATGCTTTAATTAGATTTAGATCGAGAAATGTTATTCACACAAATCAAAGATTTGGGATTCTCTTCCCTCATCTATAAATAAGCACTCATTCCTCTCCATTTATCATATTTGGAAGCTTTAAAATTTGCATCATTATTGTGTTGAATTTCCATTCAATTATACATTCCATTATGTTTTCTAATTAATCATGAATCTATCATCAAAATTAGTCATTCAATCACTTTTCTCATAGTTGAAATCTACTTCCATTTGGAACATCTATGAAGAATCCACAAAAAAATTGATCAAGAGATTTAACAAGATTTGTGCTTTGATCCAAGTTTGATAATCTCATTCGAGGTTGCACGGAGGTAAAAGGAAGGAAAAAGTTTCTAATTTTTTTACATTCAAAGAACATAAATAATTTGTCTTATTACTCTATGAGACCTATAACATTCTAGATATTAAATTTATGAAGGAATTTATTTTATAATAAATTCCCCTTGTCCATCCTACAAGTCAAAAGAAAAATATAAAGAAAAAAACTATTAAAAAAATGTGTCCTTGATCTACCCATATAAAATCCTCTAAGGAAATGGATAGGCAATTAGCCCCATTATCTCCCCTCGTGACTCGACCCCACCATGTGTATCTTTATGATAACATCGATTATGTTGAATAATGGTCCCAACTTTTGATCAATTAGTTTCTTGGATGTGCTCTATATCCGAAAGGGTTCGAGTAAGTGTAGAGAGTCCGAAATTTGGTAAGTGGGAGTGAAATCCCACAATCTATCAAAAATTAAATCTCTATCAGAGGTAATATCAAAGACAACAATGAAAAAACCTCTAGTTAAAGGGTAAATATCCACTTTACCATCCATTAATGGCTTCCAAGAAGAAGAGATCTAGTCATGGAGAGTAGGCAGTCCAGGACAAAATTTGTTGAATCTACAAATAATGCCCTTTTCCTTGAAATAAGCCTCTTATTTTCAAAATAGTGGGCCAAAACACACAGAGGGGGATGATTTGGCATGAGTCATGGCCTTTGGAGGAGGGAATGCTGAGGATTTAGCCACATCAGTGAAGCTTTTGACTCTGCCTTGAGCCCCAAACTCACAACATCCAAAAAACCGTCAATACTACCTAAAGGTAAGATCTGAGATAGTGAGGGAGAGACTAACGTCTACATCAGAGGAGTTTCCCTTCAGAGGAGATCTAGTTGAAGAACCACTACCATTCTTCAAAACACCCCATGTTGTAACAGTTGAAAGCGAGGGAAATAACATCACACCGTTAAAACATTCATTTTTGACAGCAAAGGAATCTAATTGTTCCACCCCATAGAGCCTCCAACACCACCGTGCGCGCACCTCCCAAAACACCTTGAGCCCCACATAGGGTCTGTTTGGGATAGAACATTATCATTGGCACAGGATCTCTCGAGCCCGTATCCTCCCACACCTCCAGAGACCTTTCCAGAGCGTCCACGACCCAAGTTTGGAGCAAGGATGCCATAGAAATCGTGAGGGTTAGGTATTCATCCACATCGATGCATTCAACATTTTAGAACTTTTAAACACATGGTATTCATCTTGTATCTTCCTTACATTTTCACATGTTTAAAAAATGACTTGTGGACCCTCTGGATCTACAATCATTTGCGAAAAGCTAAGCTAATTACTTCATCTACTTTGGGGCATAATGAGTTGCATGGTATTGTTTTATAGTGCCCACTAATTTTCATAGGAAACAAGTTTCCTATGTTCTTCCTATTGTATGTACAATTTTCTTGAGGCATCTTTTTTTGACTATTTTCATTTATCAACAACATTTGGGACTAACGCTTGATAACAACATATTTGTATAACTATCTTAACCATTGTTAGTTTGAGTATGTGTGTTTGTATTGATTTTCTGTTCGATCAGCGTGTTTACTTCTCTTATTGCATTACATATTGTATGTTTCATGGAGTTGGTGATTTTAGCAATGGATAACTATTTGTATTATGGCTTTTCATGTCATTCTACACTTTTATCATATTCTTATATTTTTAATAAGGACCGATGATGAAGATTCTTAGCAATATGATGAAATGAATATTTTCTTACAATGTTGGATTAAAAATAGCTCAATATCCTTTCCTCGTTACTTTCTTCTCAACCCCCTTCTTTCTACTAACGTTTCTTCTCTCTCCATCACACTCGATTTTCATTCTTCCTCCACATTTATGTACACTCCTCTCAATATAAATATCAAATGTTTGGTGCCTCACCATTCAAAGTGAACATCCCCGTTGACTTATTTATTTAGTATGATGTGGAAAATGAGCAACACAAATGGCAACTGGAGAATTATACATCTTGCTCTTCAACATTTCTCATAGATCTATTAACAAAGGTAAAACTTGCGATAAGAAAACTTGCCCATATCTCTTCTCCTTTCTTCCTTATTCTTCTCTTTCATGTAGAGCATCCTAACCCTACCCATTAATCTATCTCTTCTATTTTTTCTTTTCGATCATCGATCAACCTCTTTCATCGCCCTATCAACACTCGAGGGGGCATCATTCATCCTACTAATTTTTCTTCCACTCCTTCAAAAAAATTGGTCACTTGTGTTTGTCTATTTTCTTTGAAGTGGCGTAACTTACACCACCCCAAAGAGGGGAAAATGTATACACCTATAATTCAGTCAAGGAATATTATTCTTAATATTTCACTAACTATTCTACTCCTTGCAAATTGATGACACCTCATCAATTAGGCCTATCTAACTCTCCTTTTACAACATTCTTTTGGTCGTATTCCTCTTATAATTGACTAATCGGGATAATATAGCCTCTTATTAGCTAAACCCCCTTCTAATCTCCTTCTAAACCACTTCTACTAGCTTCCTAGATTATCAATCCATTTCATTAGATTGAGTAGTCCTCTCACAACTCTCTTAGGCTCCTAATTCCTCACTAATCAAGATTAATTAGCCTAAACCTATATTAACTAGCCTAAGGCATGTTTAACCTCCTCTAAATTTAAAATTTCTTTTTATTTATTCATTTTTCCCACATGCACCAAAATTATTCCATTTCTAGAATTAGAAAACTATAAATACCCCACTACCCCTAGACCATTTCTAAGAACACTTCCTCCTTTCTAACATAAACTATAGTATTTTTGTTTAGGATTAAGAGCTTTCTTCATTATTTATTGAGCTATTTGATTTTCCATTACATATATCACTCAAGCTTTGGGTAAATGATAGAATTCATTAATAGTGAGCTCTCATTCTCAAATATCTTGAGAAATCAAACGATCATAACCAATTGCTTTAGGATCTTCTAGGTTCATTTCCATAGCTTTCAAAGAGTAGAGAATATCTACACATGTTAGGTTTTCTTGTTTATTTAAATTTAATGCATTCAAAGTAATGGTTTCTTTCTTATCTCTTATCATGATGGTCCATTGAATTGTTGTTTAAAGATTTGGGGCTTATTAAGTGTTTTTCCTCATTTCATAGCTTTTGCAAATTTTCCTTGTTCACAACTTCATTCACCACACAAACTTGCATACATTATTAGCCATAAAGTACATATATTCACTCTTCAAAAATCAAATACCATCACAAAATCTAGGCTCTAATACCACATGATGCGAGAGAGAAATAAAATATTAAGAATATAAGTGATTTACAAGAGGTTTCGAACAAAAACTTGCCAAAATTGCTTAATCTTGTAAAATACACCAAGAAATGCCTCGTGAAGTCTCTAACTTGCTTATATCCTGCATGAAACTCTTGACCACACTAGAAACATTCCATTTACTATTGTTTCATTCCTTCACCATTCATCAAAAGTGACTCAGTACTCATCTAATATCATATGCACTTACCTTTCTTGTCCTTAGTCTTTATGAACTAGCACTAACACAAGTATCTACCTTGTTTAATCCTCGCTACCATTCTTCCATGTTCATAAAATCACAACATTGTTATAGATACCAAAGGAATACATTCAACCACTCAAAACTCCACCCTACACTTCTTACACAAGGTTTCCCTCACAAGTTCTTATCTTCATTTCAATAGTTTCTAGTGTGATATGATCTTTAAGGTCCTCTCCTAAGATATTATCCCTTGATCCCCTTCTTCACACACTCTTAATACTATTACATACAACAAATAAATGCATTCAAAACCTCAAAACTTCATACTACTCATCTTTTCACAAAACTACCTTTTCCTTGTGCCAACAACCTACAACAAACCTTATGATATTCACATATCATTATACAGTGTCCAAACAACTAGACCATTAAAACCCCACTTGAAAATTATTATCAAAATTATACCTTCAAAATTTCAGGTCTTAACTCCTAAAAACATAGGATATATACTCTTTTGAACATGACAGACATTTTTTCAAACAAGTAGTGTATACATCCTCAACCCAGACTAGTAAAACATGCCATATACAAAAAAAAATTGATCATCAAGGCAAGCCCTTCAAAACTCATCTGCAAAATTACCTTATATTCCTATGGTAAAAATTTTAGCTTGTTTGATATCATGTTCAAAAGTTATCAACTCTATATCTAGACTAGTTTTGTATAGTTTAGTTTTCACATTTAGCTCTTTCCAATCATACATGCAAGCTTATGAATATTTCACCTCCTAGTTCAAACTGATACCTCTAATGCCACAAGGCCTAGTTTAATCACTTAAAATACTTCAATGTACCTTCCAAAGTGGTCATAGTTCTATGTTTGAATATTTTCAAGAAAACTCATAGTTATCCTACCATATGAAGCATCCACCATTTACACTCCTCTACTTGTCATACATTGAGCTTGGAAAAGAGTCTCACTTACTTGAATCTCCACTCAAATTTTTTTATCTTCAAACCTCCTATGCATGATTCTTGATCATAATATCAGTGAACATCAAACAAGCATTCCTTGTATAAATGCATGAACAAACAACAAACACAATTTACATATGTCACCAACACTTTTAATAATTTCTGACTTAACATCAATGGATCTATAAGACCTTCATGCAATTAGTTTCTACCTTCTAAGTTACACAAAATCACCTCATAATCCTTGAGTAAGAAGTTCTTATTCACACACAAATTTGAGCTCATCCCTTTGCATGTGTTGGTGAGAAAATTTTTCATATGGCAAATCAAATGTCTCCACTAACATTCACGGGGCTACGCCCTTTTTTGCATTGAATGGTACAACTCCCATGATTGAAAGTTAACTAATCCTAATCCTATCTAAATTTTTTGGGTGGAAAAATTGGATGGGGATCACACAGGAACACTCCACTGAACTTGTTGAAAAGTGCTTGCACAGTTTACAAGGGAGAAAAATCATGGTGATGAGGGGGAAGGAGAGAAACTCAAAAGGAAGATTACTACCATGAGTAGATCAAAGATCTCACACCTAATAACTGAAATAGGTTCACATTCAATATAGAAGATAGTAACAATGAATCTAGCGAGAGTCATGAATAAAAACAAAAAGTATTTAAATTCACCTAGTAAAGATACATAGCTCTTGCATCACTATGTTTGCAAAGTGCATAAATGAGAGAAGTAGAATAAACAAAATATTCTCATACGAACAATTCTTATTATTTCAATGATGAGAGGAAACCATGCATATAAAGTTGCACACATGTATACATCTTGGAAAGTATAAACTCTATTCCTTGATTGACATTAACAAAGTTTTAAAAATCAAGGGAAAAGAGGAAAGTGGACGAAATTGTAGCTTTTATTCCTTGTGCATTAATACAAAAACTTAACAACTCCAATTCACAATTGCTATGGAGTGATAGTTCTTTAAAATCTGGAATCCTTTAGAATGGAGAGGCCATCCCAATTTATAGTTATTTCAAATGCCCTTTTATCTCCCTTATATGACTCTTCATGTTCTGTATTCCCTTTTGACTTTTAATATTTAATAAATTAAGTATTTCTCTTATAATTTTGAGAAAATACTTTTACAATTTTAAAATAAGTCACTTAAGTGAATAAGACAAAATATAATGATGAGGCCTAACGAAGAACCAAAAAGGAGAGAAAAAGAAGGGGAATATAGAGAAGAGAGCTAATGAAGAATAATCTACCTCTAATGGAGTCTACGAGATCCTTGCTAGATGATATGATGAAATGCTCCAATGTAGTGGACTCTAGATGCTTGAATTCCTCGCCTTTGCTGTAAATACTTCTTTTCACAAACACACGAAACCTCAAACTAAGTGTTTAGAAACACTGTTGAATGAAGCTTTTGGTGACCACGAGTGTCGCTCATGGATATTCCCTTTGAAGAGATTCAATCCTTTAAATTAATCCCATTATGGCTCTCTCAAACACTTTGCCACATTGTTATGCTGATTTGGACATCCCGATGAAACACACCATGAGCATTCGATGATAATGATCACATACTCCACCTCACACATTATACACATGAAAACATAAGTCATGAAATGAGTGTCGAAAGACACTATTGAGATCTGTTTTTAAGAGGCCTCACTATCACCTACTCCTCAACATATTATGATGAGAAGGCTTGGACATGTTTCAACCCTTTGAACTTGAATTTCATGATTCCTTGACACTTACTATATTTGGATAGGGCAACTATTTTCAACAGTGTTAATATTCTTCCTTACTAGTTTCCAACTTATGATGTTGACTTGAATGGTTACCCCTCTATGCACTCCTTCATGAAAACCACTTTTTGGAATGACTTAATATTAATAGTAAGAGCCTGCAAGACAACTTACTATTTTTAGCAAGTAGTAATTTTTCCCGATCTGAACACACCAATAAGATTTTCTTCTATCATCCTGCCCCATATGCACACTTTCTCATTCCCTAATTGCTCTTAATGGGATGACATACTATTTATGGAAAGTACTCACATAGGGAACTTACTATTTTTAATAAGTGATGATTTTGGTTGTTTTCCTGGACTTACTAGTCAATCGACCTTGTTTTCCTCCTTAGTGTACAATGTCTTCATCGTAACTTCTTCTCACGTGACGACTTGCCCAAAATAAAATTCACCACCGTGTAGGAAGGCTTACTATTTTTGTAAATTGGGTATCTGGTGGTTGGTTTGCAATGAAATGAATTTTTTTGATATGGGTTTTTTTCCAATAGTGCTTCTCTGAAATTTCAACTTGATCTTGATGCGAAATGAGAGATTTTAAAAATCATTTTTTCTTACGGGGAAACAGGGTTTTCTCACCATAAAAAATCTGGTTATGCATGGAAAATTTCCTTTTAGATCTTTATAGCTCCTTGAAAACTAAGAGAATGTAATAAATGACATCTCGATCCATTGAGTATTTTGCAAGATATGAACAATTCTTCTCTCGGTGACTTCAAAGTTTTCTCGGAAAAAATCTCATTTTTCTCCATTTTGATCCGTTATTTTTTTAATTTTATGTGGTTTTATATTTTTCAGCCTTCATGTGATTTTTTAGGACAAAAATTCAGATTCTATTGTTGGAAAAAATTTGCCAACATTTTGACAACATCTACAGGTGTGGGGAGGAAAAAAGGTGAAAAATGGCTAAGTATTGATATTTATAGATTGAAAATGGAAGAGGAGGGGATGGGGGGAATTTTTTGTCCCTTTTTCAAAGGTACAAAGGGGATATAAAATTACCCTTCATCCTAGGCTTGACACTTGTCATATTTTAATTCGATGAGCAACTTGGGAGGGGGTTGAATTGGGTAAGTACATGGTCATATTGGTGACCTGAAGACTAAATGGGGGATTTTATGTCCCTTTCATCCCTTTGCAAAGGGACAAAGGGGATAAGGAATTCCGCCTTAACCATAGTTGTCATGTGTCTAGCTTAAAAAATGACTAAGTATCGAAAAGCTCACCTTGGGACCAACTTGCGAAGACCATATCTCGGGCTCCTAGATGAATTTTTGGGTGAAATTTTATATGATTTCACATGAAAACAACCCACTTAATCCAATGGTGATGGTCCCAAGATCCAATTTTTATTGAAACCCCTCCAAATGGCTCCTTATTTCTCGGGATCACTTGTGTGCGGAAGAATGAATTGCTTAGAACAATGTATGAGGTTTCCAGAGGTCCCATTTTTTCCACCATGGAGGGAATTGGAAAATATTTCCATTGATACTTTTATGGGCTCTAAAATCACCATAGGGCTCCCATAATATTTCTTTGTAGCTCAAGTCCTCATTTTCCATATGAACTCTTATTTTGCATTGGTGGAGAACTCAAGTGGTTGGAACAAGTTGGTTTTGAATACACTCTCAATACTCTTACAACTTTTCACCTTATTATGAGCAACTTTCTTCAATGAAAATAAGTTAAATACTTTCCTTGTTATCTTCCTCCATGGCATAGATGTTGTTTTCAAGATTGAGGCTATTCAATGGAGATTCAAGAAATTTTCTTCTTTTGCATCCATCAACCTTCAGACAGTGTCAAATAAAAATAAATATCTTCACACTCACTCTCATCGACCAAGGCATAGGGGAAGTCATCAAACTCATCCATTGGCTTTGTATTGGATTCATACTTGTCCTACATTTCAATGGCCTAAGTCAAGAGTTCAATGCTTAGTTGAGGGTCTTCGAGTCTCTTCCATATTCTTCAAGAGATCTTACATAGATAGTTCTTCCCATATTTCCATAGGCTCATATTTATCCTCATTGGAAGAATATGTGTGTTCTTATTCCAAGACAAGATCGAAAATATGATCCATCTAAGGCCATGATTTATTTGAAACATCCTTGTTCACCTCTTCCATGCTTTATGTTTCCCAAGACATACTTCCTTGTAAGCACAGAAAACTTAATTCATGATGCCTTCTCGACAAGGAGAAGAGTTCCATGATTTGTGGGAAGGGCACTCCTTCGAGTTCAAAATCCATATCATCCTCTTGTGGGGCCATGTTGAGGTAAAGATATAGGAAGAACTTTCAACATTATCTTGATCATCCATTATTGAATCCTCTTGCTCAGATGGATAATGAAATACTTCATACTCATAGTGATGATCATTCTGCTCCTTGGATGAGAAGAGATTGTGTTTGAGTTGTTAATTTTCCTTAGATTTAAAAAGGGAGTGGACCTCTTCCATTTGATCATCCATGATTGATTCGGAATGGATTTTGATTCTTCAATTTCCTCTATCACATTATTCAACATATCTTCACCATTTGAAAATTCAAATTTGGAGAAACAATTATCCATGAATGCCTTGTATTCGTCATCTTGAGGCCAAGGTGAAGGATGGCCTAGTTCTTCAAATATATATCAATTTCATCATTAATTGAAGGATCAAAAATTGAAAGGGGGTCATTCATGATTACCACAAACTCATCATTTTGAGTCTCAGGGCGTAGGAAAGGCTTCTTGAATTTTGTCAACTTTGGTGGAGTCTCCAAAAGTATTGAATCATCTATTGTGCAACAACAATCTTCTTAATTTAAATCTATTGCTCCTTCAATGAGCTTTGCCTTGGGCCAAAAATAATTGTTGAATGGTGGTTCTATCTTCATGTCTTTTACCTTTCCTCCATGATGTTGCTTTAGTTTTCATCGGAAGGTTCCATGATTAGATCTTCTTCAGGAGCATCCAAGAATCTTCCGGGGATGAACACTTCGTAGTGTGGACAATTGTCAGGCTACTCTTGAATTTATTCATTATTGAAAATGCAAAGTGCTTCAAGGTGTTTATACCTTTATTGCAAAGCTAAGGCACACCTCCAAATTTTGTGATAGGTTTCGGTCAAGATTTCCTTCTATTATGCTTTGAAGCCTTTCCACATACTCTCTTTTCAACATGTTCTTTCCTTCATCATTGTACACTATGAATTCATCTAGAGAGTGGCAAAAAAAGGACAATGTTCTCAATTTTATAGTGAGTTGTGTGAGATTGCAAAAATATTCTCCAGTGGATCCTTCATCATTTTCCAAAGTGATTATTTACTTTTCATCAGGTCTTCCTCCATAGGACAAATATTCTCTTCTTCATTTTTATGGGCTGATTCAAGTTGTTCATACATCTCTTGGAAGGCTTCGGCATATTTTATAATTTCGAGGTAGATTTGGGGATCAAAATATCCTTGTACAATGCTCATGACTCTTTGTACATACTTAGTTTTCAAGGATTTCATCTCATCATTTCTATATGTAAGGAAATCATCCCAAGGGAGGGTGATGAAAGACATGGCTTTGAGCTTTAAATTCAGTTGTGCAAGATTAAAAGTATTACCTTCAATAGATTCTTCATCTCCATGGATTTCATACAACATCTTGTACCTCCCTTGCATATTTTTCATCAATCTCTTGCATTCTGGATTATCGGCCGCAACAATTCCCATTTTCTTTCCTTTAATAAAGATCCTCTTGAATTGTAGCCACCAAGATTTGATGATAGGTTCTTCGTAAGAAGAAATTTTTCTTATTCTACCCTATCTTTCCTTGATTTTTAGAGCCATGTAACTGCTTGAAGAAAGGGACCTTTTTCATTCTCGATTTCTCCTCTTTGCAAGGATTGGTCTAGAACTATGGTTGATCAATAATATTCATTTCCGATAGGAATCTTCTTCTTCTTCACTGTCACTCATTGGTACTATACTCCAACTGAAATTTTATTCATGATGCAAGAAACAAATGTGATAGAGGTTTGTTCCTTGATGGAGTCACCTTCAAAAATGATTTTCTTTTGAAATCTAATTTTTTTGTATTTTTTATTTTTTGGGCAGAGATGCATTTTTGGGTGCACTTGGGAAAATATCTCCACATAGAGTCACCAAAAACTATTGGTGAGAAAAAAATTTGGTATGTCAAATATGGTGTCTCCACTAATGTTCACGGGGCTACGCCCCTCTACATTAAATGGTACAACTCCCATTATTGAAAGTAAACTAATCCTAATCATGTCTAAATGTTGTGGGTTGCCAAATTGACTTGGAGATCACACAAGAACACTCCACTTGAACATGTGGAAAATTTCTTATACGGGGTACAAGGGAGGAAAATCACAACGATGAGGGGGAAAGAGAGAAATTAGGCAAGGAATATTACTACCATGAGTAGATTACAGAGCTCACACCTAGTAACTAGAATAGTTTTGCATTCAATATAAAAGAAAGCAACAACAAAGCTAGCGGGATCGATGAATTAAAACAAAAAGTCTTCATATTCATCTACCAAAGATACAAAGCTCTTGCATCATTATGCTTACAAAGTGCATAAATGAGAGAAGTGGAAGAAACAAAAGATGCTCGTACCAACTATGCTTATTATGTCAATGATGAGAGGAAACCATGCATACAAAGTTACACACATTCATACATCTTGGAAAGTAGAAACTCTATTCCTTGATTGACATTTACATAAGTTGTACAAAGCAAGGAAAAGAAGAAAGTGGAAGAAATTGTATCTTTTATTGCATTGTGCATTGAAACAAATGTCAACAACACCAATTCACAATTGCTACAAAGTGATAGTTCTTCAAAATATGGAATCCTTTGGAATGGAGAGGCCATCCCAATTTATAACAATTTCAAATGTCCTTTCACCTCCCTCATATGACTCTTCGTGTTCCATATTCCCTTGTGACTTTTCATTTTCCATAAATTAATTATTTCTCTTATAATTTTGAGAAAATACTTTTACAATTTTAAAATAAGTCACTTAAGTGAATAAGACAAAATACAATGATGAGGCCCAACGAAGAATTAGAAAGGAGAGAGAAAGAAGGGGGAGAAAGAGAGAAGGAGAGCCGATGAAGGAGAATATGCCTCTAATGGAGTCTATTGATCCTTGCGAGATGATATGATGAAATAATCCATTGAAGTGGACTTTGGATCCTTGAATTCCTCACACCGAAAATTTATTTGCATAGCCACAAAAACACCATGAACTAAGTGTTTAGAAACATTGTTGAATGAAGCTTTTGGTGACCATTAGTGTCACTAATAGATATTCCCTTTGAAGAGATTGAATCCTTAAAACTAATCTTGTCATGGATCTTTGCAACGTCGCCACACTTCTTATGTTGATTTGGACATCCTAATGAAACACACCATGAATAGTCTGATGATAATGATCGCAGACTCCACCTCACACATTATACATAGAAAAATGTAATCCATGAAATGAGTGTCAAAAGACACTATTGAGATCCATTGTAAGAGGCCTCACTGTCACCTACTCCTCGACATATTCTGCGAGAAGGCCTATACTAGTTTCATCCCTTTGAACTTGAATTTCATGATTCCTTGACACTTACTATATTTGGAAAGGGAAACTATTTTCGGTAAGTGTTAAGATTCTACCTTCTTACGGTCCCCAACTTATGATGTTGACTTGAATGGTTACCCCTTTGTGTAATATTTCTATGAAAACTACTTTTTGGAATGACTTAATATCAATAGTAAGTGCCTACAAGACAAAGTACTATTTTTATCAAGGAGTGATTTTTTTCCCAATTTGATCACACCAATAAGATTTGCTTTAATCACTTCCCCTATGCACACTGCTTCTTTTCCCTAATTGCTCTTTCTGGGATGACTTACTATTTATGGCAAGCACCCATATAAGGAACTTAGTATTTTTGTAAGTGATGATTTTTTTTCTTTCTTGGGTGACCGAGTCAATCTTACCTCGTTTTCCTCCTTAGTGCACATTGTCTTCGTCATCACTTCTTTTGGTGACAACTTACCAAAAATAGCAGCCACCCATGTAGGAAGGCTTATTATTTTTGGAAAGTGGGTCTTTGGTGGTCTTTTTCGATATGGGTTTTTTCCCAATAGTACTTTTCTAAAATTTCAACTTCATCCAATGCCTAAATGAGAGAATTTTAAAAAATCAATTTTTTTCCACGGGGAAATGGGGGTTTACTCACCATAAAAATTTGGACTATGCATGTAAAAACTTACTTTTGGATCCTCATGGCGCCTAGAAAACTAAGAGAATGCAACAAATGACATCTCGATCCGTTGAGTATTTTGCAAGATATGAACGATTCTTCTCCTAGTGACTTGAAGTTTTTGGCGAAAAATATCATTTTTCTCTGTTTTGATCTTTTTTTGAGTTTTTGTGGTTTTAGATTGTTTCATATTTCATGGGATTATTTGAGAACAAAAAATTTGGATAGAATTTGGAAAAATTTCACCAAAGATTCGATTACAAGTATCATCGGGGTGTGGGGAGGGAAAATGGTGAAAATGTCTAAGTATTGATATTTATAGATTTAAAATGGAAGAGGAGGGGATGGAGGGATTTTCCATCCATTTTCAAAGGTACAGAGGGGATTGAAATTCCCCTTCATCCTAGGCTTGACACTTGTCATATTTTTATTTGATGAGTAACTTGGGAGAGGGGTTGAACTGGGTAAGTACATGGTCATATTGGTGACTTCAAGACACTAAATGGGGGAAGGGGAGGGATTTTATGTCCCTTTCATTCCTTTGCAAAGGACAAAGGGAACAAGGAATTCCTCCTTAATCACGGGCTGCCACATGTCCATCTTAAAAATGACAAAGTATCGAAAAGCTTACTTTGGGACCAACTTGCGAAGACCATATCTCGGGCTCTCGGATGAATTTTTGGGTGAAAATTTTATATGATTCCACCTAAAAAAACACACTAAATTCATTGGCGATGGTCCCAAGATCTAATTTTTAATGAAAACACTCAAAATGGATCCTTCTTTACGGGGATTGCTTGTTGTGTGCCAAAAAAGAATGAGCTTGCTGGAACAATGTATGAGGTTTCCAGAGGTCACATTTTTTCCACCATAGAGGGCATTGAAAATTATTTCCATTTATACTTTTTTGGTCTCTCAAACCACCATAGGGATCCCATAATATTTATTTAAGCTCAGGTCCTCGTTCACGGTGCGTGCTCGTTTAGGCCTGAAAACTCGCTTTTGGTGAATTGGTTCCAACACCTCCGAATTTTCCCTGAATCTTTCAAAATCATTTCTCTGATGTTTTTAGCACTTGAATACTCCTCCAAAATGAGTTTTTATCCTCTAATCTACTCCGAGGGTGGTGCAATAGTCCTAGGAAGACTGATGGTAGCCCTTCCCAAAATTGTTCGAATACTTGAATGCTCTAGAAGATCCTAAATCACATAGGGGGGCTTATTTTTCTTTCCCAAATCACCTACGGGAAATTTCACATTCACTTAGAGATCACTTTGATGACAAGATATGGCTGGCATTAGGGATGGACTGACCTTGGGGTGTCTTGGGAAGGTATAACTTTGAAAAGTTTGGACAACGTGGTCATTGTCATGCTTGGAAAGTTGAAATTTTCTGTTGCACATTTGCATTATAGCAATGTGTATAACAAATCTAATGTAATTTTCTTTCACACCACATTATGAGTGAATTACAAGTCGTGAATCTTCAACTTCTCACTACAAGGCTTGTAACTGCCCTTATACATTATGTCAAGCATCTTAATGATGCATTACACACACATGACTCACACATGTTAACTTAACACCTAGAAGACTCTAAAAACACTTAACACACTTAGAAACACTTGAATCACTCTTTTAGGACCATACACACCTTACAAATATTTGAATTTTCACACACCCCTTTTTGGAGGGAAAACATATAATTTGAATTTTCCACCTTCCTTATTTGCTTGGAATGCCTCATATGCCTTATTAAGACCTCTAGAGCTCTTACACAACACACTTAACTCCAAAATGCTTGATCATTTGCAAATGAAGGTTTTCTCAATGATGCTCTTGCATCATATTCCCAGGTGGAGGAAAAACCATGCATATGCTTTGTTCTTTTGCTCTTGTCTTCATCCTCACAATTTGTCTTTGATCTCCTCTTCTTGCTTTCACTTGTCCTTGTACTCTTCAATTCCTAAACCCATGATTACATTAGCAATGCCCAATAAAATGTGATTATCTTTACGACATCATTTTTTTGACATAGTTAAATTTTTCTACCCATGATTTTTTTGGGAACAATGTTTTAATTGTCTTCTTTACTAGATGTTTTACTTGGTTTTCTTTCTATATCTTCTAGAATGAAGGGGAATGCTAGCACCTACCATTAAGGCCATATTAAATGCGGTAAAATGTTAAGAGTAGTGTCAAAGCATGCATCATTCTCCACATAATTCTCCACATAGTCGTCCATTCCAATGGTAGAGTTACCATTAAATTCCTAAGGTGTAGAATGTCATTGTACACTCTTATGCTTTCACTTTCAGATTACAATATGTGTTCACAATAACAAGTGTGGCTCAAAATCTAGTTCTTCCATACATTATGTTCTTATATCCAAATGTTAAGTGAAGAGGGAAAATAGTATGTCGTGTCTGAATGCTTTCTTCATTAACAATTAGGCACATGGAGTGCACGGGGTTCATTAGCTAGGCAATATCCTAGCACGTGGGTTCATATTGAGGTAATTAAAATTAATAAAATTAAAGTCAATATACCGGTAGACATGAGGGGTGAAAGGGTTTAATTTATTAATGTTTTGAATCAGGTATTGGGGGTAGGTTAGAGAGATGGGCCAAAGGAAATAGAGGTTTACTTTTAATATAAAACTAAAACGTTTGAACCCTAGTTTTTAAACGTAAATACCTTAAAATTGCAAAAGGAGTGTGGTCATAAATTAAATTATAATCTCTTTTTAATAAATAAATCTAGATTCTTAACCAAGAAATAATAAGATGGTAGAAAACTAGAATTGAGTATGCTTTTCAACACAAGTGATATTATTTCACCATCTTAATTATTTGAAGAACTATTGATAAATGCATAAAGCTTAACATATATAAGGTGACTTGTAATATGTATTCAATGGCTTTGAACTATCTTTCGAAAGGAAATGCATATTAAAAAAAATTGAGTGAGAAATATAATATATTTTTGTCTAATATATTGGGGTAGAAATAAAAAGGGGTAAATAAAATTGTAATTGAAAAATGGGTAAGTAAGGTACATGGAAAAAATAGGGGTATTTTCATTCTAATAATATAACGGAGGGGTATTATCAATTGAATAATTAGAGGTAGAAACTAGAATTAAGGGTATTCTTTAATACCCTTGAACATGCAGTGCTATACCATACTTTTACTAAGTGAATCCCCATGATGGAGTGAAATTCCACTCGGCATACTTTAGAGTGCAATTACTAGTTTATAACTAAGTGGGAGTTGGTAGAGATTAAATACTTCATTTATTAACCATTAATTTTTTAAATATCAAACTTTTAACGTGCAAAGGTGTTCATATGCAGCAACAAAAGTTAACGCATCGAAAAACACATGAAGCAAGAGGCAAGTATAGATTAAAATACAAAAATTACATTCACCCATAATTATGAATTAAAATTCATGGTCGTTTGGTCTCTTGAGCGATCGTCACTCAATAAAAATAGTTTTGTAGACTCACGTATTTCAAGCGTTTAAATTTTTTTATGTATCAAGCGTTTAACACTTGGATAACCATTAAAACATTTACGTATCAAGCGTTTCATTGATTGTTTTGTCACGTTTCCCATTTAAATCTTTGGAGTTGTTGGAAGAGGGTAAACCCCCGTTCGAATTAATTAATAACTTATTTAGCGTTGGATGATGGGAGTTGGTAGAAGATCACCACTAGCAATCGCACGCGAGCGTGTGCGATGGGAACGCCGAAACGGATATCGGTAAAGAGCATACAAAGAATTGCCACAAACAAAGAGAAGGAAAAAATAGAAAACAGTGCGATAAAAAACGAGACCATTTGCGAGAACGTAAGGAGTAATGAAGAGCGGTAAAGAAGATAATATTATTTAGTATAACAAACTAAATATGTACATAGGTGTTTGATGCGAAGAAGAAGAAGGGGGGAAGGCCGGAAAAAGGATAATAGGAAATGGCGAGATTGTTATCGTGCGGAGGATGTGACGGGGGTGGGGAGCTATAGACGGTGAAGGTTAAATGGGATGAATTAGGAGGAGGGGGACGGCGGAAGGGATTGGAGGCGAAGCTCTTCTTGTTTTCGGAATTGCAGGAGGGAGGCTGAAGAAATTCTTGAGTAACGGTCAAAGGAGAAAGCTGGGGAGATACGAATCTTTTCCAAGGAGGGCACGCGCGAAAGAGCAGTAAAAGTAAGGCCTGGTCTCTCGGTGGATCCAATGTCTATGGTGGCATGACCAAGGGTGAGTCCTTGGGCTTTGTGAATCGATAACGCCCAGGCCATTTTTAAAGGCAGTTGTGTACGAGAACCTCTTGAAATGGGGGGAATGGGGATGTGGGTGGGATTTGACGGATTCCACGGTGGACCGGAATAGCGATCGAAGTCGACAATAACAAAAGAAGGCAAAGAAGGTGGAGCCGAGGAAGGGGAATAAACAATGTCAACGATAGTGCCAGTTGCGCCATTAACAAGCCCGGTAGCAATCCATAAATTAGCAGTGAGCATGATTTTTTGGTCTTTGCAAAGGAGCACTATTTGTTCTAGCTGGTCGTCATCAGGATCATTGTAGTCACTTCTTCTTGTATTCAGAGCAATGGACAAGGCAACTGGAGAATTGAGTTCCTTCAGCATTTGTAAATTGTGGTTTTTAACAAGAATATTTGTTGAGAAGAGGTGGGGGGCATTGTGGAAGTATAAAAGTTCTTGTTGTGAGAGGCATGAGTCGGTGCGGGACATCAAAGTCTCCCAATCTGGAAGGGTGGCCACAGTTCCCGGATGTTGAGAAGCAAATTGCGAAAGGAAACTTGAGTCGGAGCAGAGCCTTGTTGTCGGAATATAGACGTTAACGAGATTGAATTAGGAAATTTGCGCCAAAGGGATCCACCGTAGGAATTACTGGCATATAGTGGAATGTCCATAACGGGTGGAAGTTGACCAAGGTCTCCAACAAGAATCATTGATCTATTTCCGAAGGGGGAAGTACGGAAGTGCGGGAAGGCCTCACGCAGGCGGAAGTCAATTTTTGCGAAGTTTAGGACCAATGAAGCTCATTTCATCAATCAAAATGTATGTGACATGTTTTAAAGAGTCTTGAAAGGAGGCCAAAGCTTGGCCTTCAAGGGGTTTTAAATCTCGAATGGGAATTCGGAGGCTGGAATGAACGGTCGATGCGGAAATGTTAAAAGCGGCCACACCAGTAGGGGCAAGCAAAAGAAGGGGTGAAATGGCAGGGGTAGCGAGGGAGGAGAAGGCAGACCGGAGAGAGTGGATAAGGAATGACTTGCCTGTTCCTGCAGTTCCTTGAATAATGAGAAGAAGGGGTGGTAGGCTGTGTGTTGAGGAAAAGTGGTGGAGTATTGTAGTGAAGGCTAGTTGCTGCTTATCGGAAAAAGTTGACAAAGAAGGCAAACTAGATGGATTTGTATGGGCAGGGCAATAATTCGCCCTACCATTCTCGACAAAAGAGGGGGCGATGTCAACCAAGTGAACCGGAACGTTGTTTGAGGACCAATCATAGCAGGAGTCATATTCTCGGAGGCCAAGCATTTGCAGATGGTCAAGACCTTCAGAATGTCCCGGACGGAGGCTGCCAAAAAGTTGCCATTCATAGATTCTCTCGCTTGTTTGCATTGGGTCTGTGTCAGATTCAGACGATTCATCTGGAGATGTATCAGGTTCCGTGTCTATTCTTCTAACATGCCACGGTTTGTATGAGCTTTTGAACAGGCGCCAATTGGAAGAAACAACATCTGGCGAGGAACCAACATCTGAAGGAATGTTCCGGAAAGGCTTGTACAGCAGGAGCTCAGACCAACAGAAAAGGTGGAAAGCCTCTGTATTAGTTGGTGGAATGATGGAAAACCTTGGGTACACACGGACAATTGCTGGTGTAGTGCGCTGTTTCCATTTCTCTTTTTTTCGGTATTTGCTGTAATTCCATTCTCGAGCAATTTGGATAAGGGAAAGGGACTCCATTGATGGTGGGCGGACAAGGTACGCATCAAGAAGCTGTGATGTATCTTGTTCATGAGTAGCCGATGCAGAAAGGCGCCTAAGTATTTTTTTGCCCACATTTAAATAGACGGTCTGCCGGCTGGACACAACAAGAGGAAGTTTGAGAAGCAAGTGACAAGCTTCTTGTGCACTTATGTCATGTTCAACAACACTTTCTGTGAGCATCTTCCGTATTGCAAAAGACGAAGGGAAATCGGGGTTAGCATGCGAACAAAGCCTAGACAACATTTGGTGGTATGTCTCAGAGCGTTGCTCTGCTTTAGAGGCATACTTTGCAATGTATTTAAGAACAGCGTGCCGAGATAGTACAGGCTGACAGTCAATGTTGGCTCTCCATATAGCTAGCATGGCTTTATTGTGAATGTTTAATCTGTCATCATTCCTGAAAGGAAGGTATTTAACGCTTTTGTTGGCATCCATGGTCAAGGAAGAAAAAGCTGTGTTTCCCAAGGAGCACTGTAACGACATATAGTTCTGGAACCTTTTTTTCGGAGACATGTCTGTGTAGAACATTTGGTGTGGCGCTGAACCCGGTTTATAAGTTCCTCGAGGTCGTGCAGAGGGTTGGAAGCTAGAACCTCTGAAGAGGAAAGCAAGCAGGGATCATCCTCGAGAGATCTTTGAAAGAATGTAGGTCTACATGCAGGAGCTCTAGGGTTCCATGCAGAAACATATTGATCAAAGTACAGTCTTGTTGTTTCAACAGAAGCATTGTCATTCCAATCTATTGTGTCAACATTGGGGGCGCCTTCCAGCCAAAGGAAACCGTGAACATGTGCAGACCCTCTATGTTGCCATTCGTACCTAGAGGAAAAAGGCGGTTAGAAATAAAGAGAATCAATAGAATGGTAAACGAACCATTTAATTTTATGTCTGACTAGTTGTGAAAACTTGGAGGGCAACAATGCCTTCTGGATGTGAATACCGTCGGAAAGGTCAACTCGATCTGAGTGCCACTATTCAACGAAGAAGCATACGGGGCCCACATATGTTGAGGAGGCTGGGCGTGGAACCCGTCTCGAGCGGAATTAGGCGCGTAACACCTCCTTCTGTTAAAGTTGTGTCCATGGTTGCAATGCAAAAAGTAGAGGAGAATGGATGCTTTGGGTGGACAAATGTAACGATCGCCTGAGCGTGAAAGAAAACACCAAAAGAAGCAACGGTAGGAAGCGAGCCATTATTTCGTTTCACTAGAAGTAAGTGCGGAAGGGAAGCTTGAAGCGGAACAAAAGAATGATGCCAGCGTAAAGGATAGTAGCTTAGAGTTCGCATAAAAAAGGTAAAAACTAATGCGATGCCACAAATCACAAAACCCCTTTTTTTTTGTTATTAAATTCCATTGTGGAAGGGAAGCCAGAACCGAATGTAAAGAACAATAACAGGCAAACAGGAAGTTGTGGTGAGCATGTATAATAAGTTTTTAAACAAAGGAGGAAGAAACAAATTAATGAACGGTGAAGCAAACATGTTATTATTGAAAAAATCTAAAAGCTGGACCCAGGAGCGTGCTTTAGATGATTTAGATTTTTTTGATGTAATAAGTAGACCTTAGTCCATACTACATAGGGAAGTTCACGACTTTCATCCATCACTTTTTGTAAACCTTTTTACAATTAGTATGCAGCTATGAGCACATTTTTTCAACATTTTTCATGTCAATCGCATTATTATGATAGCTACTTAATGAAATGCGATATTATCTTTCTCTACTGAAATGTGAAATTATCTTCCATTTTTATATATTTAATTTAAATGTATATTTATTCTGGTTTAATCACGAATTTTATAAATTTTCATGAATTTAATCCTCAGCAAATTCGAACACAAATTTGAATGCAGCAACTTAGATGGTAATTGGACAAGGTTATTGTTATGAGTAAATTGTCAAGTAGATCTCAATTATATGCTAATTAATGCATATGCGGCAACAATGATGTTTATGCAGCTTAAGTCTTTAAGCATTCATTTGAATTGATGGAGTTACTGTTTCAGCTTTTGGTGATGTGATGGCACTTGGGGGCGGATTACTAGTCTTTGGTGATAGGAGAATGCTGAGATTTGAATTTCAATACTATAGCATGTTGAAATGTTATAGAACTCCTAACTGTAGCGATAGAATGAAGGAGATGTAACTGATTCACCTGCTATCAAAAAAAGGACTTTATAGATATTCTTCAAATACTAGATGTGTCATTGAAGGTTCTCGCTTTTGAGTGTTTGGATTTTGCCTTCACTAGCTGACTGATAGCATTTGTTCAAGAATGGTGTTGCAAGCATCTCTGATTGTATGAATGTAGATGTAACGATATTTAACCTACACTGTGTCACATTGAATAAATTGTCTCTTCTAATTCTATTGTTATTAGTCTTATTCCACATCGTAGTAACAGCAAAATGCCATTGACCTATTTAAAAAGTGGAAAATTGTGTGTGAACTTACAATTTTGTAGATATAGAAAACTGCACTGCTTTTCTACTTTTCTGCTTTCACGTCTGGGATCCCTGTGAGAAGATTGACGAGCCGACTCAAGGCTCCCAGGAAGGTAAATAAAAACAAGAAATAATATTAATCTATAGCAGCAAGTGCCAGTAGGAAGGTCTTATGTGTATTGACGGTGAAGATATTTTCATATTCTTCTTCACAAGTTCTATTCCTATTTGCTTGATGCTATTTTTATTTTAAACGTGTACCATTTTGGAAAACAAGTTCATGATTTCCACCTTGGCCTATTTGATTGTTTGTTTATCAAACCTAAGAATGAAATCTTGCCCAGCACATTCTCGGACACCTCCAGCCGGATTAATGGTCCCAACCAATAATTACTTTGATTTGTTAAAACATGCTTCCAAATGATGGCTAGTGATGAGTTATTTTTAATATTTTTGAAAGTTACTGTGATGCTGCTGCTTTCAGTGATTGAGGCGTGCTAAAATTTGGGAAAAATTAAAATGACATATTTGAGTCTGTAATAAGTGAAATTCCTTCAATTAATTGAATTAAATGAAAATTTCTGCTACTTTACACCTATCTATATTAAGATCTTGGCACTTTTTGGTCCCAAGGGAGACATAATCTCCACATCATCAGCTTTGAATGGAACACGTTCATCTGGGTTTGTTCTGACTTGTGAAAATTCTTTCTTCTTGTAGTTATGTGGATCCAAATGATCCCTCTAGGATCTTCTTACAGTAGTCAGAACCAGAATCACAACTGAGGCGGTGTACTCACTACTCGCAAACTGCAGAAAATTATATTTAAGAACAGCTTCCTTTGAGTGAAAAACTCTGAATATGATTGACAATAGTTGGAAGGACAAGATAGTCTTGAACATGCAAATATGGTGGGTTTAGGGTAATCACTGCTTCAGCATCATCAGCACCTAAATAGTAAGATTTCATTTATAGATTATCCAAAACCAATTGTTACTTACTTTGAAAGCAAAGGACCTGTGTATATTGTCAGTATGAATGTAATCTTCTGTAGATCTACATAAACAGTATATTTTCTGATATACAGCATCACAATACTATTTGTTTTTTGTGTAAGTGTATATGATTACTGTGCAAGTTTCTTTACCATGAAAGCATACTATAGCTTAAGAGTTTGTGAAAAGCAATTTAAACCACGTATTTGACATGAAATACAAGATAATAGCTAAGTTCGAAGGTTTTTCATGAAAGATAATGTAAAGCTAATTTTTGTATTTTTTATTTTTTATGTTGTAGATATTACAGAATTACCAGCTGTCAAACAACACACAACCCAAGTGGTAGAAAACAAATTAAAACTGAATATTCCTCATTTATAAGTGCATTTCTTAATCATAGCAGTATCTGATTCAACCCATCACCGAACTCACCGTCTGTACCTTTGTCAATATTAAATAATAACAACAAAAAGGTGTGTGTACAATTCAAATATGATCTGCCACATAAAATTTGTAATTGCAACCCAAAAACATAAACCTGTAAGACCATTTTCAAGAAACTACAACTAGCAGCAATGCATTATCGAAGTATAATTAGTCGCAAACCCAAAAAAAGAAAATTGGCGTTAGATGAATCATTTTGCTAGTGGGATGGCCATCGAAAATAGAACTTCGATGACACTCATAAGCATGGCAATTGACCAGAGTCTTAACCAGACTGGATGCTTCCAGAGCTGGCAATTGAATGAATCCCAAAAGCTATGTCAAAGAGCCTAGTTCTGTTCCCAATTGACTCTGGATTGCACAGGTCTGAGGCTACTCGATCTGAAGATCCCGAACGACCTTAAGCTTGAGCTAGAAAATGCAATGTCTGAATGGTAGTATATTCTGGGGTGAGTTTATTGAGATGGTCTTCTTATATAAGCACATGACAAAGTGCATGGATTTTCTGAAAGTGTATAATGCACTCTAAAGAATGTAATTCCTTTCAGACTATGAATAAAAAAAATTTAAAAATCTAAAGGAAAAGAAAAATTGCAGAATTCAGAACCTACGAGTTCACATTTGAGTAAGTAATTGCTTGAGTGAGCAAAACGTATGTAGGGTACAGAGGGAGCAAGTCTGGAAAAATCAATCAGAGTATGATGTTAAAATTTAAAACCCAGGAAGACTGTTGGCAGGAGGAATGTTTTTGATGTGGCGGAACATCTATCAAAAGTTTCTTAGTTGAAGGATAGATGCTGTACTTTCCAGAACAGCTAATCTCTTGTTATCTTTTCTTAGTTAAAGAATGGGTGGACTGCATTTCAGAAAGGCTAATCCCTCATTGTCTTTTCTGACAAAGAGCATGGATTTTCTGAAAGTGTATAATGCACACTGAAGAATGTAATTCCCTTCTGACTATAATAAAAAAAATTTAAAAAAATCTGAAGGAAAAGAAAAACTGCAGGATTCAGAGCCCACGAGTTCACATTTGAGTAAATTCTACTTGGGCCTCCGATTATTTTCAGTTTCAGTTAAACATTTTCATTCGACATTCTATCAAATACAGCAAGGTAAACAATCGCATTCACAACAAATACAATGCAAAAGGGTACACGCTGGAAAAACAAAGTACATGCTGTTAGATAAAACAAAGTAGTATATTGGAATTAATATTTACAGATCCAAAATATGGCTCATTGTTTCACGTTTACTTGCAAAAAAGTATTACAAAAAATCCTGTAGCTATATACAGTCTATAACTTCGTTTTCGTCTACAAGGTGTTTGGGGAGGAGGCTATCAAATGTTTTTTTCTTTGTTTTTCTTGCTAGCACCAGCAATTTTCTTTGCAGCTTTGTTTTTTTTTTTCCACTGTCTTGTTTCGCAACAACACCCATTTTTCTTAATTTGTAGGAAGGTTCACACGCCATTGCAGCCTCCTTAGTATCATAGACCAAGCCAAACCCTCGGGAATGAGGCCCAGCAGTTCGAAATTTGGACAAGTACAAAGGGCTATGTGGCAAAAGGCAAAGTCGCTCTCTAACCAAATCAGCTATAACCGGTTTAGGCGGTTTTGGTTGCCTGCAGTGTAAAACGTTCACAACAAACTGAGTCCTCTTAAACTGTTCTTCTCTTTGCAAGTGCGGTGTCGTAACAGTTACTCCAACCGGGGGAGAGATAATTGTATTTCTAGTCTTCATTCTTTTAAACTGAACAGGAAAACATCCAAACATTAGGGAAAGCAGTAGCCGAAGCAAAATGTACAATGAGTCGAAAGAGAAGGTTTCTTTCCAGGCAGGCAGCTTTAAAAACCTTCCTGTTGAACATTTTAACGCTACGCAAGGGTTGCTTGCGGAACGCTTCAAAGTGGCTTCCCGGGAGATAACTCCCTCCGCACACTAGGAATCATGCTAACAAGAAAGGCACGTGCTCCTATATGCCATTATTATACAGGGAAAATATAGTTTGCATCTTTCCAAAGCATAAGGAAGGAGGCACACAAAACGATTTCCGAAAGGTAAAGCCACTCAACCATAAAAACAAAAACACACATTGAAAGTTCCATGCGATCTATCACAAGCGAGCCAGATGTACACAACATGAAAATAGCAGTCAGAGATATGGAGTGCAAAAAAAAAACAGCAATATATACGAACACAAGACAAAAAAAACCAAAGCTATTCATTCCAACAAACATGTTTACAATTCATTTTTAAAGTCCATGGCATGCTTAAATGAACAATAAGCAAAGGGGCAAAGCATTAGTAAAGCAGAAGATGATTGCACCTTGCTTTCCTCCCGACAACCTTTTTTTCCCGCCGATGAAAACCTTCAGAGTAAGTTGTTTTGCATGCAAACAAGGGTAAAAGACAGCCTGTATTTCAGCACCAATTTTCCTGTTTCAACCAGCAATAGAAAGGCAAAATGTAAGATACAAAACAATATCCAAGGAATATAAATTGCTCCAAAAGCAAATAGCAGCATATTATGACAAAAAACACCGCGCATAAAGTCATGGGGCCTGATTTCTCAGTTGTGCCAACAGAGCATGTGGCACAAACCACAGTGAATCTCCATATCCTATATTACCAAAAAAAGCCTAGAAAATGGAGAAGGCAAGTAAAAGAAGATACAATACTGAAAAGATCAACAAGTATCACAGGTTTCAGTCAAAAAGAAATGATTTGGTAAAAAGTACAAATGTTTTCAAATAAAGCCTAGACGTTCAGCAATAAGACTGCAGTAATATTCTGTAACATCAGAGGAATAAGATTTGGCCTTGTGTCTTCGTAAGAACCTTTCCACTAAGGCAAAATAGAAATGGACCTATTATTGTGGCCAATTTAAAGCCTAGCATTGCTTCTTGGCCAATATTAAAGTTCACGATACAAGAGGAAAAGCATGAAATTCATGCTGTCTGAGTAATGAGAAAAGGGCCTATTATTGTGGCCAACTTAAAGCCTAGTTTATAACGTTGCTGATGGCTAATATTAGTGTTCACATAACAAAAGGAAAAGCATGAAATTCATGATGTTTAGGCGATGAGTTATATAATTTTGTGGGAGTGCATGTATGAAGTTTAATCACTCAAATCCACTTGATGGATAGAAAGGGACTTTCTTTAAGAGAGCAAGTGCTAAAAACCCTTGAAGTTTAATCACTCAAATGCTAGTAGTCATGATGTGTTAAAAACCCTATTATACTGTGCATGCATTGTTTTTGTTGCTACCTTACAGTCAACTGATACTGCTGGCCAAAATTAGTGTTCACATAACAAAAGGAAAAGCATCGAAATCATTCTGTATGAACTTTGATTGCTCAAGGCCAATTGATGGATAAAAGGGACAATATTAGGAAATGTGAGTAGTTGTGTTAACCCTACTAAGGCAACACAAATATTTGCATATTATACTATTGATGCATTGTTTCCATGGCTAACTTACTGCCAATCTTTACTGCTGGCCGATATCAGTATGTGATCGTTAGAAAGGAGCTTTCCTGCGAGTCTACATCTATAACTCTATATTCACCAAGATCATAAAGGTATTTTACTGCATCTTGCCCTTTGATCCAACTATAAAAACTTTGGAGGGTTCTCAAGAGGTAACAGTGCTTTGATAGATCATGCAAATATCTGCAAGCTTAAGCACTAATGTTCAGAGAATGTAACTACAAGGCACATAACATCTTCAAGAAGCTGAGCTGCATGTGTCAACCTTTTTAAACTTAACTACACACGTTACGCAGACAGAGCCACCAAATATTTAAAATGATTTAAAAGGTGATAATGCTCACACTGCTACAGTATCAGTGTGTAATCATTAGATCAAACAGGTAATTTTTGCACATTGCCCTTACATCCAATTATGCAAAAAAATTGGAGGGTTCTAGAGAGGTTGTTGAATGACTTGGAAGTCAAAGTTGTTGAGTGCTTGAAAGCCCTCAATTTTTCTTCTTCGGTGTAAATGTTTCTTGCAACCTTTGTGTGAGCTAATACTCCACAGCCATTTATACATAGAACAAAAATACAAAAAGTTCTCTCTTAAACAATTAATCAGTTTTTTCTGACAGACAAGAGACTGCCTCAGGGAGCTGTTCTATATTACATATTTTCATTCTCTTTTCATGAGGTAAAACGTTGCTTGTATCTCCTAAAAAGTTCTTCTGTTTGGGCATTCCGAAAAGCACTACAACCAATAAGATATACCCAAATGAGAGCCACAAGTGCCACAATTAGAATGATGTTTATCTTTTTCCAATCTCTCTTTACATTTCCCAGAACCCCAGCTTTGCAAGAGTTGCAGTTATAGCATAGCTGCAGCTGGTCATTGCTCCAAAGCATACAATCAATATCTGCATTTTGATTGGTTGGATTTATCCAAAATGTTGGATTCACAAAATTATAACCACAGAATGTTGGAGGTTTGCAGCATCCTGACTACAAAAAGAGAAAACAAAATAAAAAAGCACACACTTGTGTTAGCAAATATCTTATGAAACATATTTTATTCAAACTAGTTCCAGTATATCCTTAACAGCAAAACAAGATTTGATCTAAAAAAAAATCTGAACAGACAAGATTTCATGATTAGAATTTTTCAATAATTTCAATGAAAAATACTGCAAATAAAGAATTGATATACTTGCAATCAAAAGAGAAATATGATTGAGAATAGGAGAGGATGATGTGCAGATTTTAGCACTTCTGCAAAGGGTTGGTGTGACCTGCACAACCTGTTTTTGCTCCGACTTCCACATTCGAGTGTGGGAAAACAGTATTCCAATTATCATGCAGCATAATTGGAGCAGCACACAGGGTAATACATAGGCAGAGAAGTATGTGTTTGTCTGGACCTTGCCAAGGACTGGAATGATTCTAAGGATGTATTAAAAAATACAAAATGCAATAGATAGCCATGGCAATCTGAAATCCAAAAATGGACAAAAAAAACATGTTAATTCATAAAGAAATCATCAACAGAGGGTTGAATCTCAATA
This sequence comes from Taxus wallichiana var. yunnanensis, assembly GCA_018340775.1. Taxonomy (NCBI): domain Eukaryota; kingdom Viridiplantae; phylum Streptophyta; class Pinopsida; order Cupressales; family Taxaceae; genus Taxus; species Taxus wallichiana. The sequence goes on along the minus strand of CM031238.1, from coordinate 849,769,403 downwards.
GGATATGAGCAGAGGGAAAAAAAGCAAATCATTTTGAAAATGAAGACAAATAGCGAGGACTTTCAGAGCAAACAAGCAGTATAGATCAGTCCTTTCCCCCAATCACTGGCAAAGAAAAACTGTAGAAGAAAAACAAATTTGCAAAAATGAAAAAAGTAGAAGACTAACAATATATGTCACAAATCAGCCCTGGCCTTAAACATAGTCATAATCTGCCGAGAGCTGCAAAGTGAAAGAGCAAGAGACTACAGATCCACAAATATCATGGTAGACAAGAACTTGTTACCTCTCTGTAAGAGTATGAAAACCCATTTCTTCAAAGATAGCACTGAGCACGAACATTGATACAGAACATGGATCAGTTTATTCGTAGAGTCGTAGCTATAAATCGGCATCAAAATTGATTTAGAACCAAGGTGTTTGGTAAGGCTCTTAAATCTTTTTGATGTATTGCAGCCTCTCAAGCAGAGGTTTTTAAGTTTGTTTGGCATAAGAACATGCCAGGTGTGGATTAGAAAAAGAAACAATACAAGCGCCCATAGTGCCCAAATACTCATGCCCACAGATACTCAAAGAGTGCTCGATTGGACTAGTAAATACAACATATAAAACATACCAAGGGAGTTTCCAATGCATCTCCAAGCTAAAAAATAAGAAAACAATGTGGTAATATACAACTTCCGTTACTTCCCTGATGCAAATGCTAGATAAGTGAGAACAGCTCTCACATATTAGTAATCTGATATCACGCAAACTTAGAGTTCTAATACTGTAATTCTACAAAATCCAGCCCAACATTTGGAGAGGTGATGATCTTGACGGCATCATGTACCAATATTCGTTTAAGTCAGCTAAATCTTAGCAAGAGAGAATAATCTACCCTACGGCCTAACCCGAGGTTGATCTTCCACATGTTTGGAATCAGTACAAAGATGCTTATCATGTCGACTTCTCTGAGCTAAGAGAGAATTTTTGAGAAGCATGCAGCAGAGTATGAACAACATGTTCTACTAGATTTCCCTACTTCCAAGAATTAAAAAAACCTACATGACCTAAAGAAAAACAAGTAAATGGACAAATCCAGAAATTCCATGCTTGGGAAGAAAGATGGAAAGTTCTGGCTTCTTATAAACTGGCAATTCCATAAAGATTGATTGTGGACACTAAAGAGATAGCCATGTCTACCATAATCTAAAAGGAACGTTCATTTTCTTCTTTATTTTGACAGAAATGTGTTGTTAGATTGCCCTGCCGTTCAACACTGCAACAACCCCACGGCAAAACAGGTAAGCATGCACACAGACAAATCCAGAATTGGAAGATAGGTATAAAACAAATTCAAGTTTTCAGTGACCCAGAAAATGTAAAATGACAGTCCCCTCAAGATTACCCTCTTTACAAGTTTTAAAACTTCAAAAATCATGATTTTCTATAAGAAAAAAAGTGAAACAAACCTATGGGCTGCACCCAAAAGCCTTGGGCGCAAATAAGTTCGCAAGAACTGACCATAAAAAATCTCCCAACCTAAGATAAGTAAGGGTTTCATACATGAGATGAATTCTAGATCTGTAAAAGTTCCTGAAGCACCCAAGTAGAATAGGTAAAAAAATTATAATTTTAATCCAACTCAAGTTCATCATAGCTCTTCACAATCTCCATGTGCAAATAGAATTTCAATAATCCTGTTTAGCTACTCACCCAATCCTCCCTTAGAAGCATGTTCTCTAATCATAGAAAGAAAAGCTTTAAGTTCAATTCATGCTCTGTGGTTTGAAATCAGTTCGGTGCGGATCTATGGCCAAAACCCTAAAGAAAGCTCGAGATATTGCACATCGGCTCACATTCAATTCCTAGTTTTTTCTCTTCAATCTGATTTCCAAAAAACCACAAAATACAACCAGTGATCTAATTTAACAACAAATAAAGAGAATGAAGGAAATACACGAGCGATGATGGACGACCTCCGGTTCCTGTTTCTTTCTCCTTCTCTTCTTTCTCTTCCCGAACGCCTCCTTTCTAGATTTAAGCAGACTTTCTTCACAAAGCAGTTCATGAAGTAGCATACAGTGGCGACCGACTAAATAACATTTATCAAATCCGGGCAGCCATGCTTCAGCGTACACTGCCAAAATCCGTGCAGCAGATACTCCTTTGCGTATCAGGGTTTGCAATCTCTGTGCAGGCATGGACGCGTACAAAAAATACACCGAACCCTTACTGGCGCACAGACGAAATTTATTGAGCAACAGTGCCCTCGCCAAAAACAATTTATGGTCTCTGTCCAGGCATGGAGGTGTACAGCGCATGGAGGGCCAGATCGCATCCGTGATCGACGTCGCCTGGCCGACCTTATCTCGGCCGTCTCCTCTCTGACATGCGTCAGAGAGCCCTCAGCTCGAACCCAGCTGAAGGAACGCCTTTCGGCGTAATAATTGAACTATTTAAAAATGATAACCTAGAGATTCGAACCACGGACCCATCACCCATGCACGGACGGGCAAGAGAATCAAACAGTGCATAGCGCTCAGCATTGCTGGAATTTGACGTTCAAGTTTACACGTACACGAAAACTAAGTAACAGTCTTAAACTTGGCGTTAAGCGTTTAATGCACAAATTACAAGAATATTTGAATATCTGACATCTAACTCCAACGTCTAAGTCATATTTTATAAATGGCTGTTTTCGACAGTCTAAAGTGGGTAATAACGTGCAGACACGTTGTAATTTGCAAGTTGGGGAATCAGGAAGGACCATATCTGCCTATATATATGGAGGCAAGCCTTTGGTTTGTCAAGTGTCACTTGCACTTGTCATATTTGGCTATCTGTTTTTCTATTTGACAGGTTAGATTTGTTTATATGTTCTATACTTGTGATTTGCAAATTCGAACTGTTATTACACTGGCCATTTTCATCTAAGCTTTTAATACTGCAGGATTGGCTTTTGTCAAATGGAGTTCATTAGCACCATAAGTGTTCTCCTGGTATGTGTTTCACACTTATAATTATAATGATGGATGGACTTCTTCTTCATGTGGTGGATAGTATCGATTAAATATGTTGTTATCAGATAGTAATCCATTTTGACTGTGTTCTTCATGTGGCAGATTGTAACAATTGAATATGTTGTTATCATATAGTAATTTACTTTGACTATGAACGATAGACTAACTTCTTCTTCGTATGGCGGAGTGTAACAATTGAATATGTTGTTATCATATAGTAATCCACTTTGATTGTGAATGATAAACTTACTTCTTCTTCATGTGGTGGAGTGTAACAATTGAATATGTTGTTATGGTATAGTAATCTACTGTGGCTGTGAATTATATTGATGGATTTAATTTTTCTTACGTGGAGAATGTAACAATTAAATATGTTGTTATTACATAGTAACGCACTTCGACTGCGAATTAACGAGCTGCATATAACAGAAACTATGCTCATGTCTGGTTTCTCTCTTGTTTCAGCTGGTTATGTCCAGCCAGGGGACCAACATAGAGGTGGATCTGTTTCCTCAGCTTTAAGTTACTGGCACAAGATGTTGCCCACTACACCCATTCCCAATACCCTTCTGGAGAAGGTCTCAACCGAGGAGACGGAGGGGTTTCTGAGTCTCAAAGATATCCATGACGATAGAGCATCAGTTAGTATTGGGAAATCTCCTAGGAAAATTGGAGGACATATTCATGAGACAAGTCATAACCATTCTGCATCTAGTATAAGGCATCATGCTCACAGAGACTCTACATCGGCGCCGGTCGATTTCGTACTGTATTCTAAATCTAAGGACCATAGTCACAGAGACTCTACAAGTGTGCCAATCTTCTTAGAATACTCTAGTGGATCTGAAGGCCAAAGGCAAATGCGTGATGCTCTTCTCACGATATATTTTCTTGAGAAAACATTACGTACTGAAACCAGAGTGACCATGGAGATGGCGCTGATGAGATCAAGACCAGAGAGTAGAGTTCATTTCCTTCCCCGTAGCGTGGCCGATGAAATACCATTCTCATCTGATAAGCTCTCTGTATCCTTACAGAAACTCAACATAGCCCCAGATTCTGAAATGGCGTTTGCTATGGCGGAAACTCTGACATTTTGCGAGGACAGTGCCATGACTGGGGAAACCAAATACTGTGCAACTTCATTGGAATCCCTCATCGACCACACTACCTCTAAACTTGGAACCAACGATGTGAATGTTTTGGTAACAAATCTTCCCAAAACTTCCAATTCAGGAAAGCAGCAATACACCATCACTTCATTTCCTTTGAGAGCAAATCCGGTTCCAAGATTGTGCTTTGCCACACCACAACATATGCATACTCTGTATACTTCTGCCATGAATTAAAAGGGACGAGGGTCTTTCAGCTTTCTTTGAAGGGTGAAGGTGATCACGATGGTGAAGAAAGCAGTGCAGAGGTGACAGCCGTGTGTCACGAAGACACGAGTGCATGGGATCCTGAGAACACTGCTTTGAAGTTGTTTGATGAGAAACCAGGCGGTGAAGCAATCTGCCATTTCATGCCAGAAGACCACATTGTCTGGGTTCCTGCCAACCACCCATGATTACCTTCGTGCACCATGGTTACTTAAGTTTGTTTAATGTAGTTGGTTTGCTTTGATAAGGGGTATCTTTGTGGACCCTCTTTCTAAGAAGGACGATTTGGTTTAGGCCACATCATGTATTTTTTATTTTATCTCAAGTGGCTTTTACAAAATGTTTCTTCTCTAAAACAATATAGAAGTTTGTGTCTTAATTTCTTGAGGACAAAAATATAAATAAATGAGAGTTTTCTTTCAATTATTATGTATATTGTTATTGTGATTGTGATTTCAAGATATTTCTTCAATTTTTTCTTCAAAAAAAATTTACCACAGGGTCACCTTAGTAATATGGTATACTAGCAATCGTGCGTGAAGTGTATGATGGAAACGCCGAAGGGTAATTTTTATCTAAATTTTTTATCTTAACTTCTTTAAATCTCTTTTCCTTTTCCCAAGAGCACCAAACTCGCTCTAATACCAAATGATGCAGAGAAAACCTACCACACCTTCATACAAACCATCCACTTGTTAGTCAAGGAAGAAAAACAACATACATACTAACTTTCTTAAGAACTTGAGTGCCTTCAAACGCCTCTAAACACCAAATATGCACTTCTAATGTGTCTTATAGCTTTCACCACCTTCTACCTTCTTAGATTCATCATACAAACATGATTAAAACATTCAATTAATTGCACAAATTCATTTCACCTTTATAGTCCCTTTTAGGCCTTCTTAGCAACCCTTGTAGACCTCCTAAAGTGCATTCCTTGTATCTCTGAGAGTAATATTGGGATTCAACATAAACTAAACACCATTTGAGATGCCCTTTATGCCCATACAACTATTTACAAAGTTTCATACCCCGAGAAACAAAACATCATCTTCAAACCGCAAAACTTGCTCATAATTAGGTCCTTTTGCCACTAGGTCTGTCTCAAAGACAAATTCATATTTTTAAGACAAATTATAAGGCATTTGATGAGACCGCATCATCTTTGGGTATTCTATCAAATGATTCATGGGCTTGCTAGGCAATATGCTAGGTGCATTGCTTTAGAGAGTTACTAAGGTCTCCTCAATGAACCAATATTGACAAAATCATGCAATCACCGGTGTCTTAAAGGTTGCTTCACTCTCAGACATTTTATTAAACATTTGTGCGCCTTGTTTATGTACTTCAAATACACCATCTCAAACATCAAACATTGAAACATCAATTGTACCACCACGAAGGTCAAAACATGTATGGTTTCATCATCTTTTTAAACTTCGAATACCCCACACACCTACCAAGTCACTAACCTTCAATAAATGAGGTGAGAAAAAAAGAAAAACAACCACACATAGGTCTTTAGGCTTGCCCATATGATCCTCCATGGAGATGTAGGAAAGTGGGACATTGAAAAAGGTTATTGACACTATCCTTACTCCTTTCATGCTCCTTCGTGGTCCAAAACACCATGCAAACCTTTTTTTGTTCCTGGGAAATAACACGGTGGCGTATCACAAATGAAGAAGATAATTTCATCAAATGTATCGTATCCATGGGCACCGCCATGCTTATGAATATGACCTTGATTTTATAGATCCTCTCCATTTCCAATAGAGATTTTTGTTCCCCAAACATATGGTGAACACGATGATATTATCCAGTGGCCACCACATCCACCACAAGACTCCCAACTACCACTAACATGGACTACAAATCGACAAAAGGGAAGCCTTGCCAAGCTCCTCTCAAACATTCATTACCAAGAGACTCAAATGCATGTGGAAGAATGTGAAAAAAACAAGTTTGTAAGAATAACACCTATAGTAAACACCTTGATGAAAAAAAAATACATCTATATCAAGCCTCATAATGGCGATGCTTCTCTTTGTAATGGGAAAACATACGCCTATTAAGCCATTTGGGTGTCAAAATAGAGGCAATTTCTCAAGCTTTAGATAGATACCTTTGTTTTTGTCCCTGAAAATTTCTTGCTTAGAGAAATCTACTTCCACTGTAGACACCCAACTAATTGTTAAAAAGAATGCTAGAAATATGACATTCATACAAAATGTGGGTATGATGATGAGGCGCTCTACAAGGAAACCAAATATCTCCTCTATGTTTGCTACAACTAACCCATTAATGTTAAATTTACAACGTTAACTTGGGTTTCATTGTGGTAAACACATCATGATCTCAATTAAAGTGCTTGTCGTGTTATACAAGGAAAATGATAGTTCTAAAAAGGCGTTTGGGATGTGTCTCTCTCCAAGCTCAAATGTTGACTATGACTTGGAGGAGGATGTGTCTAATATTTAGACAAAAATCTGACATATTTCCCGACAAAACAACTCAAAGGTAAAGAAAACAAAATAGCTTAAACTTTCAAAATATCTTCCAAGATCACATACAGTGGAGGATAAGACAACAAATCAATCAGAGTTCACAGAAGATTTTTATGCAAAAAAATGCGAGGGCACCGTAGAATTACATCTCCCTCCCCTTATAAGAGCATCTTCCTCGATGTGACACAACACCAAAACTCAAGGATATGTAGGCAAGAAATTCAATAATGACACATGTCATTTAACATAACAACTTGTTGGTAGAACGTAACCACAAGGAAGAAAACTAATTTTAGAAGTATCTTAAACTTTAAGGTTCTGTGAAGATTGGTAGTTGGTTATCTTTTGCTTTATTATTTAATTTATCTTTTTCCTTTACAATATTTCTTAATCTCAAGCTCTTAATATTCATTGTTTAGAATTTCAATTATCTTATGTTCATGGGTGCCCAATAGTAATTGGCCTCAAGATGTCACACAACACTCAACACAACACAAATGACCCACAAGACATCTTGTTACATACTTTCATGATTGTATCACATCACAAGACCTCTAATTCCACCATGGAAAGACAACAAGTAGTCCACATAATGAAGAAATTTCCAACAATTATGTCATATGCATAGATCCAACACACACATGTGACTAACAAACATAATCATCACACTAATACATATATAACTGGTATCACATGACCCAAAAACCATGACTATACCCACATAGTTCCAAGACAAGATCCAATAGTATATATCAACCAAGGGGATCATCAAGCCTCAAACATAACAATGTGTAACAAGACTCACAAGAGTACACATAACTCATAACACCAACTCCACACATCACAAAACATCAGAAACAATCTCCATATATCTCCTAAAGCATCACAAAACAACTCCATATACCTCCCAAAGCATCACCAAATAACTCCATATACCTCCCAAAGCATCACCAAACAACTCCATATACCTCCCAAAGAGAAAGAATCATAGTGCCAAAACCAAGCTCAGGTCACTCAACCATAGAGCCCCATCAAGAATATCAAGTCACTCAACCATAGAGTGCCATCGAGAATATCAGGTCACTCAACCATAGAGTGCCATCAAGAATATCGGGTCACTCAACCATAGAGCCCCATCTCCTTTCTCCATTTAATGAGGTCGGGTCACCCTATGGCCCTGAGGCACATAGAGCCCCATCACCCCTAACCCAAGTGACATAATAACTCATGGTTCAACAACCCACTAGTTATTTGTAACTCCTTGGGGCATACCCCCATACAATGAAGTGGGTCCATAGGTTCACCACTCCATGGTGAATCCCATGACCCTATTCCAACACATTACGACATTAGAACCAACATAACAATCCATCTCAAATGCCAAGTGGAAAAAATCCCAAGCCTTGGGAAAGGCTATAAAAATTTTAAACATGAAAAGAAAATTTAAAACTAAGAAAAAAAATGGCTAAATAGCCATAGTTAGTGCAAAAAAATCCACATGTTAGTGCAACAACCAAATAAAATGCCCAAAATATAAGAACACATCAATCAAGAAAAATTGTTGGTTCTTGAAAAGAAAAGAGATAATGATCAATTTATGAATAAAATACATATATAGAAATAACACATTACAATCACTACATGGCCTTATCCAGCCACCAAAGGGGTACTCATCAGTTTTTAGACTCGGATATCGAGCCTCAGCTCATAAAAATATACATGTAACCATAAATGAGTATATCAAATAATGTAACTGATCATCATCTCTACCTGAATCATCCCTCCATACTCCCACAAGGCTCAACATAGTCAAAATCACATAGGATTGTTTGATGGACAACCCAATAGGAAAGAGAAGGGATGCTAGTTTTGCATAAGTTGAGCCTAAGGTGGTGCGCATCCACAATATACTGAGCAAGCTCAAAGTATACTAAATAGATAGAAGTGGGTTTTCATTCTATATAAGACTCCACTTCCTCACTCGTACTCGGCTCAAGATTATGAAAACTTGGTCCATGCCTCCTCTCTCCACACATACACTCTTGACAGTTTCTTCCCTTAGGGTCGTCTAGTGTAAGGTTCACAACATAACACATAACTACATCACTAACACAATGGTGATTCACGCACATTAACCATAGTGTCTTACATGGTATATATACAGGGTATAACAAAATCATTACTTTCACGGTTATGATACATCACTTTTCCACATAATGCACCTAAGGTGCAAGTACTTGTATAATAGGGGTCATATGATCACCATATGCCCCTAATTCATGACATGAACCATCACATATTACACGAATTATACATATGATGAAAAAATGACTAACATTACAACATACAATCAATTGTAATACAACATGGTGACACACATGATTCATCACAACATGGTGGCGACATCATGATAAAATCCAATTCACTATACACCAATTTTGTCATGCAACACATCAACACACCTTCATATCACATAATAACAAAACACTCCAACACTTTGTAATCCACAATAACATTCTTTTCACACACAAAAAGGTGGCACATCACACATGAACTCCTCATTGAGTCCACAAAAAGGAGAGAAATACTCTCATCACAAACACATCAACATGATAACAAATACGCACTAAGTGACATGCACAACACATGTGTTTCATAATATCACAATTACAACATTGTCACATCACAACATATATCACATTACTCTTCCCATCTCCACCACCACCATGCAAAATCATCACAACTCCAATCCATCCCAGAGGTTCGAGAGCATGAACCTCCGCTCTGATACCATATGTAATGCCCACATTTTCAACACCAAAATACAATAGTAAAATTATCGAATAATTTTTTTTTTTACTTTAATTACATGCTACACAACACCACATGGGATCCAAATAAAGAAACTCAACATCACGTAGGACACTTACATAAACATGAACCCACTCATACAATAGGATAACATAGGGTACACATCAATGTCTTACTCAAATGATGTAAACCAGGACAATGACCCAATTACAATAAGAAACACAAGATAGGCATACTCCACGACATGGCCTTTTCATGGTTTACATATTCATTACATTTAGGTTTCCATTGTATGACCTAATAGTTTTCAATAGAATTAAACACATAAGGTTTAAAATTTCCTATTTTTCAAACTTCAATTACTTTATTTTGTAGCGCATTAGTCTTTAATGGAGAATGTGTGGTTGGTTCCTTTCTCCAATTCCATTAGTTATCCATAGCTCATTTATTAAATAAATTCATTTTAAACAACTATGAGTCTCCTAATATTCAATTCTTATGTTAAAGGTTTGTTTCTCAAAAATTGTTTAGTTGACTATAATTGTCTGAAGAACACATAACATGGGACCCTTCATTCCTTTACAACTAGGCTACATGTTTTTGTTTAACATTTCACCTATAGTGGTTCCTTTAGAATTTTCTCATTTCTCTTATGGAAATAACTTTATATAGCTTGATTGTGATTAGGAACGTATATACACACATGCATTCTAATATTTGACTTAAGGATTTGTTTGAAAGATTCAAGTTTACTTGGTTTGGAAAAATACTCTTGTTACAAGGAGGAAAATTCACAAGAAGAAAAAGGAAGGTTACTAGATCAATAGAAAACCTATCCCGAGTTCATTTCATAGCATTGTTTAATACTAACAATACACTCTTTTCATCTTCAAGTTATTACAACCAACTATGTAGGTTAACTAATTAAGTTGTATCATTCTTGATTCACAATCCATTGCTCCAATTAGGAATTCATATTTTCACAATCATATTGCACATGGAAGGGTACATTACACCTGTGTTCCCATTATAGATATTTTTCTTTGAATTTAAGTGATGAATTTCACATTTCAAACTACTTTTGTTTCATCATCTTAAGGATTTACTCTAATAAAAATGGGTTAATTACATGTTTCAACCATAAATTCTACTTCTTGAGTGATCCTAGGTTTAATATATTCCTATCTATGCCAAGGGTTCTACTAACTTTTACAAGTCCAACTAGAGTGCAATTTCCTTAACTCACAAGACCTTGGCTACAACTGAAGTTATCCCATTCTCAAGGTTACATTTTATTATTTCATTAGCATCATTGTTTGATTCATATTTATGCAAACAAAAGCATGTGATCATGCATCATATTTGGTTTTTGATTTATTAGGTTGTTGTATTATTCATGGAGCTCTACTTTATTACATTCATTTTATGATCACATTTGACATTTTAGTTGGTTTTGACATCATTCAATGGTGTACCATTTTTGTAGTGGTCATTCCTTAGTTTAATCTTATTTACCCTTTTTACTAACTACATTTACATGGTTACTTTGGTCTGTATTATCATCATTTTGGAACAAATTTAATTCCTATAACACTTACATAACACTTAGGGATTTAAGACTACAAGGAGTACGACCTCACACAAGACAACTCATTTCAATGCTCTTAGACATGGAAGTATAAGTGTATATTGAAAGAGAGATATCCCAAATAATCTTATGCATTACAAAATTCTCCTAAGGACCTATTTCAATTGTTTGGTAAATACGCAAGTAATTCAAACATAGTCTCCACTCACATAATTTAGATCTCACAAGAGATCAATCATAGGTACAACCACCAACTATCTTGCAAGGCTTTGGCCACCCACTAGGGTACCAAGGAAATTACACACAAGGGGGTTAAACTTATTCATGATATGGTCATACCTACAACACCTAGACATGATCACCTCACTCATCCCAATATGATAGGTTTCACAACATATATGCACCACCTCATAAAATATCAAGGAAATAGTCCTTAATAAGACATCTTAGGTGTGAAACAAGAGAGATGATTAATGAGATCAGAGTATTTTATTAACACGATCAATGTTTTATATCCTAGAAAAAGACTCAAATGGGAGAGGAAGGACAATAGGCATTATAATTCGTTCTTTTATTTTCATTAGTTTTGATGAGAGGAGATTCTACCTAGCATTGTGGTTGTTAAGGAAATAAACCAATAATTAACATAACAAAAATATTAGTTTAATATCTTTATAACATAGGTACAACATTGAGTACAACTTCACATCCAATTCGACACTATAAAATATAGCCACATTGGTATTCCCTTTTCAAAATATACAAAGAAAATTCTTCTGAACAACAATACATATCATTATTCTATGGTAATACATGTATTACAAGATGAATATAACTTTACAATGACAACTCATTAATTACAACATATCACATCCAGAAAATTCCTCTTGTTGAAGTACCTGCAACCAATGTTGCGTCAATCCTAGGACTAAGTATGGAAATCCCTACACTCAAGCATAAATTCCATGCATCCATCATTTCAAACAATCAAAATAAAGAGATAGAGAGAGAGAGATAGAGAGAGAGAGAGAGAGAGAGAGAGAGGAGAGAGGAGGAGGAAGAAAATCTAGGATTCATTTTCTTTTCAAATCACCATAACATCTTGTATCCAATTTTCATTTCATTTCAAATCATATACATTTTGACCCATTTACATTTTCAAAACCCAATCAATATTTTCATAATTATCTCTAGAGAGAGAAAGGGAAGAGAGAGAAAGTTTGGATTTCATTTTCCTTTCTATTCATCATATCATAATCACATACATTATCAAATTTTCATTTCATTTCCAACCCATGAACATTTATAACTCATTTACATTTTTAGAACCAGTCAAAATATCATAGTTACTTCTAGAAAGAGAAAAGGGAAGAGAGAGAAACATCATAATTTCCCAAAATAATTAATATACTAATTTGATCAATTCATACTCTATAAAGTGTGGAAATGATATGTACAAGGTTCCATGGTTAGTTAGGAGTCAACAGAACCCTTAGAAGGTGTGTTTAGCTAAAGTTGTAATTTTGGTGCAAGTTGGCCAAAACATCTAAAGTGCTCACAAATTGGGCCTTGAAAACACTCGTTTTAAGTTTGAACACAAATTTGATGATTCCTACGTACTCTCCCATATACATAGAATTCATCATGTTTGATGGAAGTTTATTATGAAGAGTAGAGCTCAAGTTACAAGGGAAACTTCGGGGCTAGTTATCGTAATTGTGACAACAACTCTTGTCACTCAACGACCAATGGGCCCCAAAACCCACTCACAAAACTAGTTTCTGAAGGAATTTTCATTGAAATGCATATGGGTTATGATTCTCTTGTTGGTAGTCTAGGGATAGGTGGAAATGGTTTTCATTTTCACTCAACTAAATAAGCGGTAACCGTAGGCCGAAACCGATCATGTTTTTACTAAAAAGAGCACGTCACTACAAGTGACTGATAAGCTAAGTGGGCTTAGAAATTTGACATGCAAGGGTGTTAATTAAGTTCAAACAACTTGGTTAAGTTTTCCCATAGTGTCTCATGTTACTAGGGGTCATGCATGGAGTTTCAGGTTTGTGGTATATTTTGGTGTGGCGCTCCATGCACATAACTTTTGGGGTCATAATTTTTTTTATGTTTGATAGTTCCAAATGAAAAAATATTTTATCATTGGTTGGAGTTACATTTCCTAATAATTAACAAATAATTTCCAAATGCAAGAAATTATGAAAGTGGAATTTAGTGCAAGCGAAAAGGGGAAAACCATACCTTTTACGCCAAATTCATAATCATTACATTTGATGAGACCCATCACCTTCATGCATTCTATCAAATGATTCATGGGCTTGGCTGGAAATATGCTATATGCATTGCTTTAGAGTTACTAAGGTCTCCTCAACAACCAATATTGATAAAATCATGCAATCGCTGGTGTCTTAAAGGTTGCTTCACTCTCAGACATTTTATTAAACAATTGTGCGTCTTGTCTATGTACTTCAAATACACCATCTCAAACATCAAACACTAAAACATCAAATTGTACCACCACAAAGGTCAAAACATGTATGGTTTCATCATCTTTTTAAACTTCGAACACCCCACACACCTACCAAGTCACTAACCATCAATAAATGAGGTGAGCAAAAATTAAATAACAACCATGCATGGTCCTTAGGCTTGCCCATACGATCCTCCATGGAGATGCAGGAAAGTGGGATGTTGAAAAAGGTTATTAACATTGTCCTTACTCCTTTCATGCTCCTTTCGTGGTCCAAAACACCATGTAAACCTTTTTTTTGTTCTTAGGAAATAACATGGTGGCGTATCACAAATGAAGTAGATAATTTCAGCAGATGTATCGTATCCATGGGCACCACCATGCTTATGAATATGACCTCAATTTTATAGATCCTCTCCATTGCCAAGAAAAATTTCTATTCCCCAAATATATGGTGAGTGATGATAATATCCAGTGGCCACCACATCCACCAAAAGACTCCCAACTACCACTAACATGGCTACAAATCTGACAAAAGGGAAGCCTTGCCAAGCTCCCTCCAAACATTCATTACCAAGAGACTCAAATGCATGTGGAAGAATGTGAAAAAAACCAGTTTGCAAAGAATAACACTTAGTAAATGCCTTGATGAAAAAATAAATACATCCCTATCAAGCCTCAAAATGTGATGCTTCTCTTTGTAATGGGAAAACATATGCCTATTAAGCCGATGTCAAAATAGAGGCAATTTCTCCAAGATTTAGATAGATAGCTTTGTTTTTGTCCCTACAAATTTTTTTCTTAGAGCAATCTACTTCCACTGTAGACACCCAACTAATTGTTAAAAAGAATGCTAGAAATATGGCATTCATGCAAAATGTGGGCATGATGATGAGGCGCTCTACAAGGAAACCAAAGATCTCCTCTGAATTTGCTGCAACTAACCCATTACTACTAAATTTATTACGTTAACTTGGGTTTCATTGTGAGGTAAACACATCAAAATCTCAATTAAAGTGCTTGTTGTGTTATACAAGGAAAATGATAGTTCTAAAAGGTGTTTGGGATGTGTCTCTCTCCAAGCTCAAATTTTGACTATGAATTGGAGGATGCGTCTAATATTTGGACAGAAAACTGACATATTCCCTGACAAAAAACTCAAAGGTAAAGAAAACAAAATAGCTTAAACTTTCAAAATATCTTCCAAGATCACGATATAAATTTTCATATGGTTTGAACCTCATCTTCCATCCTTGTGAAGGAAACTATCTCATGGTTGAAAATGGTTTTAAAATCCTTACTTGGAGGAGGCTTGGAGTTTGGGATGGAGTGATAAGGCGGGATGTATGATGATTATGAAGATTATTGTATGTGTTCCTATGGTTGGTTCACAATATGGCTTATTATGGGCTCCTTTCCACTCTTCCCCTTTTGAGGAAAACATGGAGTTCTCCTCTTGTGATGTTGGTGTTCTTTTGATTGTTTTGTAGTGAATTTTTGTGTGCTTGTTGTCACCTTTTTCTCCCTTTACTTGTGCAATCTTGAGGTATGCATTATCTCTCTCCCATGGGCTTGGAGGGAGGCTAGCATGTCCTCCATTTGGGAGATGGCATGTGATGATGCCATTTGGTTGGGAGGAAACCGGGCCCCTTTTCTCTTGTGCATTGAATACTCTCTTGTGGTGTGGAAGCTTGGAAAAAATACTTGGAACATGGAAGAAAAAGTTAGAAAATTTGGCATGTTGTTCCCCATTTTGGGGAGGCTTATCCTCTTGCATTTTAGTACGCCTTTTGGCAATGATATTGTAATAATTTTCAAGTATTATTCTACATTGAGAAGAAGCTTGAATCCTTGTACTTGTAATCTTGTGTCATTTTATCCTCTCTTTGAGAAGAAGGATGGATTATGGATTATGGGATTGGGAGGTTGATTTTCATTTGTATTGTAATGAATTTTTAAAGGAATGGATGAATGTTGAGTTTCAATAATTTATTTGTTATCCATATTCTATATGACTAGTTTGTTGTATTGAGAGGAAAGAGTTTCATTTATATGTTCATTTTGTTAACAAATGACATTCCAACTTGTATAAGTTGTGGAAGAAAAGAAAACATATTTTGTTGTTGCATTTTTAAGCATATCTTAGTGATAAAAAGTAAAGTGATAGTTAAGATTTTAGCTTTGTATTAAAAGATTGATCTGACACAATCTTTGCTCTAATTATGTTAAAACTTTGAAAATGGGATTATAGTAAGCATGTTTTAGGTTTAGCTAAATCTCCTCTCTTTATTTTCAAGAAATCTAGTGGTATGAGAGAATCAATAAACCTTATTGATCAAAGTTTCTCTTAGTTAAAATCTCTTGCATTTTGTGCTTCAAAAGAGGAAATGATTTTAACATATTCTTTGCTCTTGAAATTATTGCACTATGATTGTATTATGATTTTTCCTTCAAGGAAAATAAGAAAGGAGTCTTTAATGAATTTAGTTTTCATGGTGCTTCCATCCTCATTACTTCTATAAAATCATTCAAACCGTATTAAAGTATGAACTTTTATATTCATACATACATACATACATACGTACATATGTATGTATGTATGTGTGTATGTATGTATGTGTGTGTGTGTACTTCATCTTATATATTTCAAATATATTAAATATGAGAGAAAATGTTGGAAACCCAAAATTATATCACTACCCCATAATACACCCGATATTCAAATGTATTCACACACACACACACACACACACACACACACACACACACACACACACACACACACACACACACACACACACACACACACATTTTGATGATAAAAAAATTATTGCAAGGAAATCGAATGTAATGTTTTAGTTTATAGTGGAGTGATTAAACAAAGGCATGGTTTTGGGGGGTTCGGAGGGGGGAGACCGGCCACCACCCCTACCATTCATTGGAAACCCAAAGTGGTGTGGCCGAGGCCACGCCACCCCCTTCCCTCATACACCATTCACCTGCCACACCACCACACATTGCCACCATTACTACATAAAATCACCCCTAATCCAATACTGCGAACCATTACATTTTGATTGGATATATATATATATATATATATATATATATATATATATATATATATATATATATAAAAAAAAATACCAAATTATGTCAAAAAGGAAATAAAAATCGAACCCTTGGTAAATGGGAAGAAGAAAAAAGGGGAAAATCTTAAACCCTCCATGAAAAATATGTCCATGAAGCTCCAAATGGCTTCCATGGCCTCCTTCCTTCTTCCCGGTTCAACATGTTCAAATGAGGAGAAAATATTTCAAACAAAAGTAAAAATAGAAAACATAAAGATGAGGATTAGAGTTATAGAAACCCTAAAGATCTAGGGTTGAAAACAAAAGGATCTAAGGGCCTAGATTAAATCCTACACCTTTAAATTTGTGTGATTGGCATTGTATGGGTTTTGGGTAAAATAAATTTAAAAGGGGGCTTAGGGGATTTAACTAGAAACCATGGGAAGTTTGGGGGGCTTAAATTAATTAAGTTGGGGAAACTAACTAGAGGGAAACCAGGGAATTTTCAAATGAACTTGTGGACTTAAATTTAAAAGGGGTGCATTTAGTAATTTAATTAAGTGAAAAATATTGGGCATAGGCCCCTTTAAGTTAATTTAGCAATATGTTAGGATTAGGTGACCTAATGAATGTCCCTTGTCCAAACTTATTTAAATTCATTTAAGCTAGACAAAGGGGGTGTTTAACCCCATGAGAATAATAATGGAAGATAACAAGGTATTAATTAAGCGCCGGCTATAGTAGTGTGTCCTTACGTAACTATTAAAAAGAAATGAAAATACTAAACGTATTTTTAAAAAAATAATTTCCCAAATTTTTAGGCGATTGAGTTTGGAATCGAGTGGCACTACATCCGTATCGATCTCGTGTTCCAACACACGGTGTACTTTGGGTATGATCGTTTAATAGATTAATAATTTTCATTTGATTTAATTGCCTATTCGATGAAAATGTTTCCACTAAACTTATTCACTTCATTTCTATGTTGTTTCAATATTTTAACGAGGTGTTGATGTCGCATGTCTAAAAAAATCACCTTTGGAGCGTTGTTCCTACTCTTAGGATGTGATTTGTTATCAAATACTAGCTTAGGTGGGAAATTTTGAGAAATGGAACAATCGGGGGTGATTGGAATGCAATTTTGTTTAAATTCTCTATTCTAAAACACTTTGTAAAAGTTAGAAAAAAATCGTTCAAAAATAGTGTGCAAAATGGCTTTGTGGCTCCCGTAGTGGAGATCGTTTAGGATGGTCATGTTCTTTAGTGACATGAGATGTCATAACAAAATTTAAACCCAATTTATAAGATCATTTTATCATTTAGTTGAAGGCATTTTGAGCCTTGTTGATCACATTGTTGCATGGGACAACAACTGAAATCTAAGAAAATTTGTTTTGATTTGGACCCATGATTTAGGGAACTTTAGTAGGAAATTGAAATCTACCACTTCTAACCTTTAGTATTCTTCCATCTCAATTGAATGCAACAATTGGTTTTGTGAAAAAAGATTTGGGAGATAGTTTTTCAAGTGTGTTTTGGAGGCCTCTAGTTGTTACGCACTATAAAAACTAGTAAATCACATAAATTAGCTCTGAAAACATGGTCACAACTAGAGTTATGGTTATCCGAATTATATTTTGTAAGTTACATCATATTCTATATATAGGAGAATAGATGAGAGTTGATAGAACAATATGTTGAGTTGGGATTTCTTGTTTTTTAAAACCCATTTCGTAGCCAATTTCACAAAAAATCTATTGAAATGTAATAGCAAAAATTTAATAGTTGGCCCCAAGAAGGTGCTTCCAGTTCGAGATTCATTCACTAGTTTTGGTGTTGTATGTCTTGTTTGACTCCCTATATAATAGAGAATTGGTGGATGTGTTTGTTTTACCATTTGGGTATTTGGTAGTTGTTTGGTAGGCCCTTTTTATCCATTTTGGCTAGATCGTAGGATAGGAGAACTGGGTCTTAATGAACCATTTGAATTCTTAGGACACCTTTGAGGGTGCAAGATTTTATAATATGATTATTGTGATGTGTTACATGTGTTCTAGGTTGAATGTTATGACCTAAACAAATTGGATGCCATGAGGCATTTTGGGTGCTAACTAATTTGGTATAGTTTGGTCATTTTGGACACCATACGCAGTCATGGTTGTTTCACAAATAATTAGTGTTTGGATATAAGAATGTAGAATTGTTCTTGATCTAAGGAATATGTTTAGGTGTTGGTTAATTGGTTTTCCTCTTTGAGTGATCCATTATTTCTTGGGAAACTCACTCGCAATGTTAAGGACACCACATTTAAACCTAACAAAACCCTTTTGGTATGGGCGTGAAATAAACAATTGTACCTTGTTGTAGAGACAACCTAATAAGAGAAGATGGTCTTCCACATGTTTTAAAATTTTCATTATTGAGAACTAGAATAATTTTCAATCCTCATGTATACGCTACTAATCTCAATTTTATAACTCTCTTTATAAGAAAATTTACCAAACAACCTTATAACCTTTCCTTTCTTTTTGAAAGTGTATTTTAAATTAAGTATACTTGGATGAAAATGTTTGCTAACGTAAACTCCTCTAACTTGTCTCTAATCAATATATGATAATGGGAAAGGAATTTTTGGTGTCTCTTTATATACGATGGTTTTTTGAAGTGATATTTCATAGTTATTTTATCCTCTTCTAGTAAACTAGGAATACATTGAGCTATTGAAAACAACTCTGGTTTTCACAACTTAAATTTTCATCAAATCCCTCAGCATAACTTTTGGAATTAGCTTCAGTAATGTTCAAATTATTTTAACCCTTCTTGAGCTCGACAGGCCCATTTTCATACTATGATCATTTACTAAGTTTTGGTGCAATATAACATGGTTAAATTATTTCACCTTAGAAGATACACTTGTGATAATAACCCTCTCAAATTGATTAGAATGTTCCTAATTAATCATGTTTATGACACTAAGACTTATGTGTAGAAATCATGGAATCACCCTCTCCTCTCTTACCTTATCTCTGTAGATAGAAGAACAATGATTATGTGAAAATAAAACTCTCTCTCTCTCTCTCTCTCTCTCTCTCTCTCTCTCTCTCTCTCTCTCTCTCTCTCTCTCTCTCTCTCTCTCTCTCTCTCTCTCTCTCTCTCTCTCTCTCTCTCTCTCTCTCTCTCTCTCTCTCTCTCTCTCTCTCTCTCTCTCTCAGTGTTGATTGCTCTTTTGGTTGGGAGAGATGGTATGCCAAATGCTAGTGTGGCCATATAATTACAAGTGATATGGTGCAATTATGGTGAATACAATGATTTGTAACCAAAAAAATATATATATCATATCTATAATTACATTTATGCACTTATGCCTTATAAACAACAATAAAATCATGAAATTATATGTAAATGGGAAAACTCATCAAATATGTATTTGAAACAACCTTGGTTGACCAACAATGTTATCATTTGTTATTATCTTAAAATCTAAAATTGAGGTGATCATAAGTTATTGTTTCAAATGGAATAAGTGATGTTTATTATTCTTAGTTATGTGATATTCATATAATATGGATTACACTCTAAATTGTTGGTCTTATGTAAGTAACTTAGGCATTGTGTTGTCATTCCTAAGTTCTAGATGAGAAAGTAATGTGAATAATTGAAGGTTGCAATGGTCTCACAAATTAAATATGCCTTTGGCTACTTGACTCTTAGGAGACTCTTGCGTAAGATTTATTTCACATTAGAAAACTCTTAGTAACTTATTATAAGATAAATGGTGTAACCCCTTATTGTGAGGACTAAAAATAACAATTATCTATTCATTCCACCTACCTTGGGTGAAGACAACTTTGTTATCAGTATAAACCCTAGTTAAGAAATGAAAATTTGGGTTGAATCGAGACTTATGGTTCTTTTGGGGAAACTCTTAAAAACACATGGCCCCATTTCTTTTCACCACTGCTCAATAGGAGGAAAAATTTAAGTTCCTTGTATGCAAAATGAATCCACCCTCTAGTTAAGAAGTATATTTATATACATCTCTTTGACCTAATGGGTCATTTATGACCAAGATAAATGTTGAGTTCAAGTTAGGATAGGTTTTTATTTTGAACATCATTAGGATATACCTTCCTAAAACAAAATATGGGTATTGACCTCTTGAACTCTTGAGGAAGGTATGAACAAAAAAGTTGTTATATTCTGTCCAAGTTATAATTTTGTAATAGTATCTTGATAGGTTTTGGAAACGTCCTTTTTAATGTATTTTGTTCTCCTAACTCATTTATATATTCTCTTGGTTATGGTGATAAAGAAATGATAAAATTTAAGTAAAACTTTTCATATGTCTTATTGAATTGAAAATTTGTTGTTTGTTGTTTCATTAAGTAAATGTGGCTTTTTTGGGGTGTAGAAAGTGCAAAAATTGTTTTTTCATGGTGGAAACTTAGGTAAAATGTTAAACAATAATAAATTAAACCATCCCTTATGAGTTTCTACTAGAAAAAATTTTGAACCAAAATTGAGATGTCCTAGAAAATGGTACATGTTATGGAACCCTGAAAACCAAACTAGAAAATCAATCCTAACTTGATGGTTGGCTAGATATTTCACCCACAATTTATTGGTACTATCACTATGTGAACGTAAAATATTTTTCAAATCAAGTCACCACCCCTTTATTATGCTTGGTATTATGTGAATCTTCATCCTTGACTCTTAATGAATAATGTAGATGTTAGGACCAATTTGGAGAGGCTTGTGAACCATTTTCCAAATTTTAAAGTTAATTGTGAGCTAGAAGGTGAAACCAAAAAAATTTTGGGAACTTTTTCTCTCTTCTTGTGTGGTATTTGTGGCACCTTGGATGGTTTCATGAGTGGGCTCATACACATCAAGTATGCATAACTTGTTAACCCTGTTTGAAATGACCATTATGTTCCCTTGACTCACCCATCAATAGTTTCCTTTAAATGTGGACCTTATGTTGTACATCCACTTATGTGGAACCTTTTCAGAAGTTAGACGATGATGCAAATGAATCCATTTAGAAGCTACAATTTCCCTTGATTAATATTCTCCTATTTGAGATACACTTGACTTTGAACCATGTTATATTTGATGAGGCATGTTTGTTGAGACAAAAAAATATTTCCCTTAAAGTGACCTTAATGTTGGACATCCACTTATGTGTGACCATGTAGGGGTTTTAGACAATGATGTTAATAAAAATTTCCTTGGAAGTTACAACTTTCTTTAATTAAATTACTCTAAATGAGAGAAACACTTAGTATAGGACCAAGTTTGAATTGGTGGGACATGCTTTTTGTGACTAAAAACCACATGATACGACACGATACCTTGTGAGGTCATATCCCTATCTCTTCCAGTGACTTCCAGGAGGAAGTCTAATCTTAGGAGAGGGGGATGTAGTGCCCACCCCTTTCTTGCATCGTTACATTTACTAACTCATTTCATTTACTAGGTTGTAGATATTGATTTAGCACTATGTAGATAATATGTGGTCACATTATGGATTATTGACATTGATATAATACTATTTAATCATTATATGGTTTTGTCGTAAATTACTCTTGTGACATAGGTGGCGTTTGAGGCACGTTGTGCCAATAAACTGTTGTGATACATATTGCTAGTTTCTTGTACCCACACTATTTGTTAGATTGTGGAGCCTTTTTCATGTGTGAAAGTGTTGAAGATCTGACACTAAGAGTATTGTATAATTTCCAGGCATGTTGTCTCACCGGAAAATGTGTTTTTCTCATATGGGTGGGATTTTTGACCCATAGGTTTATGGGATGGTTTTGGCCCATGGTTTTAATACCCATGGTTTTGTAAAACTACTTAAGCAGTTATCTACTTATATGGTTTTATGCATATGGTAGGTATAATGTAACATTGCATATGTGTTTTGAATTGAGTGTGAATTTCAGTAGAGTTTGTTGTGAGCATAACTCCAAATGATCCAGGTATTGTATTAAGAGAGTGGTCGCTTGTAATAAAATGGAGCAAGTGATTCTTGGTGGGGATGTAGCCCAAATTGGGTGAACCACATTAAATATTGTCTCTTTATGTTGTGTTATTTTATTCTACACTTTTATTTAAGATCTACAATATTTTCTACATATTAGTTTCTATTTGGCGATTTGTGAGGGATTATTCCACATATTTTATCCCTTATTTTCTAACACTATTATGGATACTAACAGATGCAACTTAGATGGATTTTACTAGATATATGATGGATGAATGAAGAATATATTTCATATTCTGACAATTAATTATGATGATTCTACTTTGGGTGTTATCATGGAATAAATTGGATGAATTCTATGTTTTGATCTACTATAGAAACATATGTGACATTTTGGATAGTTATCTTGTTTAGATGTTGGTTGGTTTCTAGATTTGGTTGTCGTTATATTGGATTATTTCTCTAATTTATTATTTATTGAGCAGGTATGTTTAATGTGTGAATTGAGTGTGTAGATTACAAGTCACACAGAGAATGTGGGTTTCAGAGTTGCACCTCAAGTTGCACAAGTGGTGACTGACTGCCAAGTCCTTTAGCCATGCATGATATTTGTGTAACCTTGTGTGTATGTGGTGTATTCATTTGTGGGACACCATTGGTGATTCCTAATTTACCTATGTTATTTTTATATTTGTTAAGCCTTGTACTAAACTAGTTTAAGGACCTAATGGTCCCCACTTGCATTAGTGATGTTATTATGTTAGTAAGCTTGTTTTTAGTGGTTTGGGACCACCTAATCATCATTTAGGTGGGCCCCACCACCTCTTTCTTTGAGCCACTTTACCCAATCTCGAATTTGGGCTAAATGTGGCATTTGTAAGGGTCTTTTTCACTTTAGGGGTCTCCCTTACACTGAAATGGACCCCTTGGACCCTACCTATGGGTAGGGGGGCCTCTTTTCAAGGTCAAATGGGATTTTCCTCCCATTTGACCCCTCTCTTGTCATGTCACCATCATGTAAGTGTGTTTGAATTGTGAGCTTTCTCAAAAGTTGAAGTGTGTTAGCTTATTGGTAGTTTAGGAAATTTGGGGAGATTTTTCCAAAAAGTGTTTTGTTTTATATTTTATTGGGATTTTGGAATCTTATGTTGGAAAATGAGATGGGTGACACATGTCACCCTCTCATTTGTGGATTTTGATTTTGATTCTTCCTTTTATACCTCCTCAAGAAGAGGGGTATGGACTTTTTCTTCTCATTTTCACTATTGGGAGTGGGAGAAAACTGGGAGTTAGGAGCTTGGAGCTTGGAGTGCTTGGATTATTTTGGATAGGGATAACTTGTTTTGAGGTAGGATTCCATGCCTCTTAAATTTTCTTTCTTTAGTATGTTTTTTTAAAAGAAATATGGTTATTTAGATTTCTTGAATACTTGCATGTTGTGGTTGTCTTTGTAAATCTTGTTTGTTCTTATTTTCTCCATCCATCCTATGGTTGTGGTGGATTTTGGAATTGTAGGGGAAGAGGGAAGAATTTTCCTCTTACACCACATGGCTTGATGGACAAGCCATGATGGTCTATTTTATTATTTCCTCCCCTCATATGGTTTGATGTGGAAGATGATTGTTCATATGGTTTGAACCTCATCTTCCATCCTTGTGAAGGAAACCATCTCATGGTTGAAAATGGTTTGAAAATCCTTACTTGGAGGAGGCTTGGAGTTTGGGATGGAGTGATAAGGCGGGATGTATGATGATTATGAATATTCTTTTATGTGTTCCTATGGTTGGTTCACAATATGGCTTATTATGGGATCCTTGCCACTCTTCCCCTTTGAGGAAAACATGGAGTTCTCCTCTTGTGATGTTGGTGTTTTTATGTACCCAAAATTGTAGGGTACTACACCATTAGAACAACGTAACACGTGCCCCAATGATGATACAAGTCTCCTCGCAAGGTTTTCGGGATCCGAAAAAGCTCTCCAAGTATGTGTTATCATCCCGCATGCCCCGCTTAGCCCCCACGTGCTTTGCTTTTCTCTTTTCCCCTCTTTTCTTCCTTTTTCTCTTCAATTACGAAACCGCCGCCCTACCTAGGTGGCGGTCTCGTGACCGCCGCCCCGAGCAGGCGGCGGTCCTATAACCACTTCCATGCTCAAGGTGTGTACCGGTCCTTTACGTGTTTTCCAGAATGCTCTTTTAACACGACTCGCGTAAATTTCAACGTTTACTAGCTTTTTTCACCGCCTTGGGCTTGCATTAATGATTTTGGTTCCCTAGAATAGTGTTTTGCCATTGTTTATAGTTTAAGAGTTCAATTTGGTTTTTACCTTGGGTAAATGCAAATGCTATAAATAGTTGGCTTGTGCTCAAGCAAATGGCCCTCAAATTTGCCTCTCCAATTTCTATTGCAATAGATTAGTCTTTCATTTTGCTTAGAATTCTTAGTTTCATTCATTACATGCTTAGTTAGTGTTGTTTTGCTGTTAGGAAGCCACATATCCATCTTGTGTAAGTGCTGTTGATATTTCATCCAATCCATTGGAGTAGAATAGTTTGTTTTCAATAGAAGCCATTAAAGTTGCAGGTTTTGTTCTTCAAGCAGATAGTTTCGTGTTCGGACGTTTTATATTGCATGACTCACAATAAATCCCGCTAGAATCGCATAATAAGCCAAGCTCTCTACTCTTGCGCTATCTCTCTCCTACTCGCATTGTATTAAGTCTATCCTAAGCTACCTTTGTCCCAATATCTACTTCTATGATGCTACCATTACACGCTTTTCTAGATCCACGTGAACACGAAGGAGCGAGGAGGTCACACTCGAGGGGACAAGATCACACACATCATCGGATTTTCCACTCGTTCTCAAGAAAATCCGGTTCTAGCTTTCAAAGTTCTAAATTAGAATTATATCAAATAGAGTAGCCAATTACTTTATTTCACAATTTTACTTTCGATATTGCCAAGGAAGTCAGTGGGATTGATAGTTTCTAAGAGACTATGATTCTTTCCTCACTTCGAGGTAGGATCGAGAGTCTTTCAAATAGATTAGATCAGCTTATTTCATTGTTTAGAATAGATTTACAACTCGCATTGTGCAAGTAGCTATACTCGCTTACTTTGTTTGTTTTAAAATTCATCACTAGGTTAATTTTTCTAGATATATTAAAATAGCTGCTCTTTCAAATTCATTTATAAAATTCATCAGAAAATAACAAAAATATAGAAGTTATATATGTTATAGACATACTTCGCATAGTTAATTTTATTTTTCTACATTTAGTTTACATTATTGCTTTTGTATGACAATCACGGACCTAGAGAGCCCAGGAATACGTATTCGAGCCAATCGTGCCCCAACCCAATCTCATCACAAAGATAATCGATATAGATCGAATCTTAGGATCCAAGTCTTTCGAACAATGGTAAACTTACAACAAATCGCTTTCTAACTACATGGGTTAAACATAGAAGACGACTCAAGCACACATGTTTTGGTCAAATCAACCAAACTATAGATTACTCTAGATACATATCCATGATAACAAGGGTTTGAAAGAGAGTAGACATTCGCCGTGATCCTTTGGTCCCACAACCGACGCAGAGACACTCTCACGATATAGATACCACTTAAGAATTCAGGGTCGAAACGCCCGTGAGATACTCTAAAAAGATCACACAATTAATAATTCTAAATATAGAGAAGCTAAAAAGCATATGACTATTGATACTAGGGATTAGGGATTGATTCCACACATGACCATAACAGTCCACAGGCGTGAATCTACGGTTGACCCAAAATCCCACACCCCAATGAGTCCATAGGTGAATCTATATAGATGTTGGCCTACGTACATTAGTATTCCTACTCCACTTCCACCTATCATCATCGAACAGCTTATCCTTCGTAGACACAAAGACCCTTCAAAGCTAAGGAGTTATGGACTAGGCCATAGAATCACCCATAGAGTCAATTATATTTACCATCTTCCCTATGACCTTATCCGAGACATACACTCAAACTATCCTGGTCATTTTCCACATATTCCACAACCCATGGGCCTAATCATGCCGTAGCTCGATATTGATTGGAGCCTTGACAACATCCTTATTGATTGATCTATCACACCCCTCAATTTAGGTTAGGATCCACTCCTCAACAGCACCATCAATGGTCGAAACCTATGCGATAGGGACATATTCGTAATACTTGAAAGAGCCATTAGATTTCACCATACGAAGCGCCATGCTTCCAAGACCTCTTCTCGATTTGCCCAAGTACAAAGGTGAGGGAGATCCGAATGCACATATAAAAGCTTATTTCCATCCAAACTACTCCCATGGGATGGGGTTATTGCTAAAATATTTCCCAAAACCTTAGAAGTTATCGCTCTCGATTGGTATTATAGAATACCCGAGGCTTCCATCCATTTGTTCAAGCAACTCGCTTCGAGTTCATCAAGGCATTTGACATGAACAAACTATTAAGAATAGAATCAGGAATTCTTACACATCAAGCAAGAACACAATGAATCTGTCACCCATTTCATCCAGAGGTGGCGATAGCTTCTTTATTCTTCAGCAAGTGCTCCAAATATGGACCAAATGGAACTATGCGATTTATTCCTTCATTCTCTTAGCAGAGAAGTGAAGGAAGAAGTCCATAAGTTCCCACTAAGAACTTACGATGAAGTACTTGAGAGTGCTCTCTGAATAGATCAAGCGGCAATTGATAGTGGTCGCAAAACATATGGAGCAAATGGGAGGTTAATCACTTCTAACCAGAACACTACAACTTATCCTACTACCATGAATGTCAATCAAGGACCTAAAATCCTTAATAAAAATCGCGGAGTACAACGGATGATGGAGTAACTGATCAGGCTAGAAAGGTAAATGTTGTGAATACTCCACCACAAATAAACAACCAACGAAACAACAACTTTACTCCAACAATCAATACAGTGGATTTTAATCATCCACAACAACAACAACAATGACAATGGCGAAGCCCTACATGGGATCCAAATCAAAATTCAACTAGGTATCAAAACCAGAATTCAAACCAAAACAACAAACGCAAAACTTTAATAGGCAACGGTTTGATCAAAGTTTTAGGCCACAATATACACCAAGCCAACAAACTAGGAATTACAATCCTAACTCGTATTGTGGTTTTCACAAAATCTGAGGCCATGACACTAGAACATGCCGTGACTACAATAAATTTATGCAACGTTTGCCAGAGGAACAAAGACAACTTTTTATAGATATGTTCTTGGCAGATCCTACGTCACCAGCACCAAATACTTTTACAGGGGTAGTTTCCCCTCAAAATGCACCCCTCCAGATCTTCAATGATCCACTTCCAAATCACAACAATAACAAGATAAATCCAAATGGGACAAACAAGGGTGTAATTACAGGAAACAATGATCATGAAGCCTCAACTTCACTAAATCCATTAGTTGCACCACAATTAGGAAGTCAGCCACGACCTAAGATAGTCGGTTTAGTGGAGTTAGATGCCGAACTACCCATAGAAGTTGTAACAAGGACACGAGAGTATTCCTCTCAACTAAGTCCAAGCTACCCGCTAGAAATAGACAATATCCAACAAGTATTAATAAAACCCGTGGGTGCTTATGATTTAATTAATGATCTAACGAAAAACCTTCTCGCACATCTCCTTTTTGGATTTATTGAAGAACTCCCCTGCTCACAGGGCTGCTCTTTTAGAAGCATTGGGTTTAGGTCATCTAATTAGCATCACTCCACCTCCCGAAACACAGGTAAACCATATAGACTTTGATATCCACCCTCCAGGGCAGCCGGATAGGGACACAAATTCATATTCGAAATAAACAAAATGCCAACAGACGCTGAGATTGCACGCCGAGGTGATCCGGCCTTACACTTGCAAGTGTGGGTTTATAACAATTATGTGAAACGCGCGATGGTTGATGATGGGGCAGCAGTTAACATAGTCCCTTTTTCTTTCCTTCAAAAGCTAGGGTATGGAGAAACGAATTGTTCCACAACTCGAAATACACTAAGAGGCTATGACAGCCTTAAAGCCACTTCAATTGGAACTATAATACTACCGGTCACCTTAGGACCCAAAACAATCCTGACTGAGTTTTATATTATAGATCGGGAAACTAACTATAATATGATCCTCGGCCGACCATGGATACACCATATGAAGGCAATCCCTTCTACATTATTTCAAGAAGTAAGATTCTTGCATTTAGGAAAGGTGTTCATAGCCAAAGGTGATCCAAAACCATTCGATGTACACCTGGCTGACCTAAAGAAAAGACCAGGCATGCACTCGAGTTTGAACTCCCAACGAACCAACTTAATAAACCTACCGACGCGAAACCAGAAGAAAAGTTGGTACCTACGACAGATCTTGAAACTATGAGCCTAGCCAAGACAATCCCAACCCTCAAAGATGAGGCTAACATTGTAGAAACAGTATCATTAGGAACTACTGCAAAAATTTTTGAATTACTAGAACAGGATCTACCAATGTTCCTACCATTTGATTATGTAGGCATGGGGTACACCCTAGGTGTCGGTTCTCTCCCAGTAGTAGATCTCTGCATGGTAGAGGTAGAAGATGTTAACACAACAAATATCCCAAACCCATATTCCCAGCTAAGTATTGGACTCTCCATTTCGATGGAGCTAAATGTCGTTACAGAGCTAGGGCAGAGTAATCCTTACTTCTCCCGAAGGAAAAGTCCTACCATTTTCCTTTAAACTAAATTTTGAATGCACAAACAATGGCGCTGAGTACGAATCCCTCCTCCTTGGCCTCATCATAGCTAAGAGAATCGGTGTTGATAACATCAGAGTGTTAGGAGACTCGCAATTGGTAGCAAATCAAGTTGTTGAGATGTATGAAACCAAAGCCGAGCACTTACAACTCTACAAAACAGTTGTACTGAATTTAAGCAAGGAGTTTGACTTCATATCAATCGAAGCAATCCCACGAGAACAAAATCTTCTCGCCGATTCAATAGCAACCTCAGCATCGTGCTTTACTCCAAATAGTAAGTTAGAGGACACCCATTTCATGGTATCCCTTCATACTGAACCACTGATAAAAACAATGTCAAATCCTCTTTTAAATGGAAATGAAAACAAATCTACTATCCTAGACCACATCGATAGTGATACAACCACTCTTGATTTCTTAATTCCTATGCGGCGTTACATCTCACCCATCACGTGGTAGATTTATCCCTAATCCCGCATTCATCCTCCTACTTCAGAAATCCCATGACAGAGCTTCCCCCACAAAAGGAACTCAAAGATATACACAAATCGAGAATGGAGATGATCTCGAACTACCTCCACCCGCCCGAAGTTTGAAGAAGGTAACGCTTCTTTAATCAATAAACAATTGATATTAACATCGGAACGGAAGATGAACCAAGGATATTGAAGTTAGGATCCTCGTTAACTCCATTAGAAGTAGAAATACACACTCGATCCTCAAGGAACATCGTAAAGGCTTTTGCATTTAATTATAAAGAAATGACAGGGTCAGCACCACACATCATGCGGTGCACAACCTCATCACTAAATCTGATGCAAAACCGATTAAACAAAAATCAAGACCAATGAAACCCAAGGTAGCTCTCATGGTGAAAGAGGAGGTAATGAAACTCCTCCAAGTAGGATTCATCAAACCACGATTACTCTCGGGGTATCTAATATCGTTCCCATTCTCAAAAAGAATGGGAAGATATGCATCTGTGTAGACTTCCGAGACATTAACAAGGCATGTCCTAAAGATGACTTCCCATTACCATCTATAGATGTCATCGTTGATGCAACAACTGGATTTGAGCTTTTATCTCTCATGGATGGATTCTCGGATACAATCAAATCAGAATATCCAAACAAGATCAAGCTTAAACCATGTTTATAACTCCTCGGGAACCTATTGCTATGTCATATGCCATTCGGTCTCAAGAACGCCGGCACTACATACCAAAGCTGGGCTATGACGTATATATTTCATGATCTTATTCATAAAATTGTGGAATCCTACGTAGATGACTTGTTGGCAAGGCAAGAAGCGCTTATGACCATCCGAAGTGCTTCGTCATTCTTTCACGTCCGATAGAATACGAGTCACGCTAAATCCGAAAAATGTGTCTTTGGTGTGACAGAGGGAAGCTCCTAGGTTACATTATATCATCACGTGGGATCGATGTTGACCCAACCAAAATTAAAGTTTTATTGAAATGGTCCCACCTTCGATGAATCTGAATCGTCATTTCTCGGAAAACTTGGTGCGAATCCGAGATTCATCCCGACTTAAGTTTCACCATTCATCCAATCAACAATCTACTCAAGAAAGATTATAGCATCGATTGACCGAAGACTGCAATGAAGCTTTCAACGCAGTTAAGTATTTCTTGTTATCACCACCTACGCTAATGCCACCTAAGCCGATCACCCGTTAATTTTATATTCGCGAGCCACCAATGTCTCGCTAGCCTGTATGCTAGCTCAAGAAGATGATGACAAGAGAGAACGTGTGATCTATTTCATTAGCCAGACATTTCTTGACTATGAAACACACTATACGCAAGTAGAAACGAGAATGCCTCGCCATAGTCTTTGCAACCAAATGCTTAAGACATTACATGTTAAATCAAGAAACAAAGGTCATTGTAAAGACAAAACATTTACGAACTTTCCTCACGCAAGGGTCCTTGTCTAAAAAGGCTGGACGCTTTATAACCTTAATGGGTGAATTTGAATTAAAATTCATAAATCAGAAGTCGGTTAAAGGACAAATCATCGTGATTGGTTAGCTGATAATCCATTAGATGGAGGCGATCTAGTAGATCTGGACTTTCCCGATGAGTGCATATACTACATCGAAACCTGACCTTCTATCTCTGAGTGTCCTTGGTACACTGATATTATTAATTATATCATGGACCATACATATCCAGAAGGTGCTACACCACAACGGAAAAGGCATTTACGCATTATCGTAGCTAAATACGCATCATCATAGAGCAAGTGCTCTATCGAAAAGCATTCGATGGAATGTTTTAAGATGTGTCGACACAGAAGAATCCAAGAGGATTCTCCACGAATCTCACAAAGGAATGTGTGGAGGCCACTTCAAGGCCATGCCACCACTCGAAAATACATCGAATGGGCTATTTCTCGCCTACTCTAGAACACGACGCAGTAGAGTTTGTACGAAGGTGTCATAAGTGCCAAGAATTCTCTCATGAGATTCACATGCCAACACAAGCTCTACAACCAATCGCTACTCCATGGCCCTTTTCTACATGGGGCCTAGATTTAATAGGGAAATTCTCTCCCTCATCTACAGATGGCCATAATTTCATAATCACGGCCACCGAATATTTTACCAAGTGGGTAGAGGCTATGCCTCTTACTACTGTGTCGGGTTCTGTAATCGCCAAGTTCATTTTGAACCAAATCATTTGCAGGTATGGTATCCCGCAAGTCATTATCTCAGATAATGGGACTTCTTTTAAGAATGACGAAGTTCATGAATTATGCAATAAATTTAAAATAAGCCATCATACGGCCTCCTTGTATTACCCTCAAGCCAATGGACAGCCGAGGCAACAAACAAAACATTAAAATCCATTCTCCTTAAAACGGTGAAAGAAAACAAGTGATATTGGCATTTGAAGTTATATCCGGCCTTATGGGCCCACCGAACCTCAATAAGAACACCAACAGGAGCCACTCCTTTTTCACTAGTATTCGGGCGTAAGGTAGTTCTCCCACTTTGAGGTTGAAATACCCAGTCTCGTATCTCATTACAAGGGATCCTAGATGAAGACGCTTACAGAGAAGCACGTCTCTCCCAACTAGAAAGCCTAGATGAAGCTAGGATAGATGCCAAACAGTGGCACAGAGTCTATGCTGACCGAATGTGCCGGCAGTATAACAAGAAAGTCTATGAATGCGACATATATGAAGGTGATCTAGTTCTAAGGCTGGCACCCGATCGACAAAAAGACCTAGCGAAGGAAGGAAGTTCTGGCCCAAATGGTTGGGCCCATACCGAGTCATGAAGGACTATGGAAATGGTGCATATCTCCTATGTACGCTGGAAGGTGAGGAATTTGGTGAAATAGTCAATTCCCTACACCTCAAATGATTCTACGTAAGCAATTAGTACTACTTGTATAATTATATCTACATTGCATCTTCATATAGTTAGGATCATTTTGTCCGCTTGTTTCATACAAATTTGTGATCAAGGAATTTATTCTCAAAGCAATTCATTACAAACTCATGATGTTGTTGGCATAAACACTCTAATCATACTTCTCTATTTCCATGATATCATCAAACTATTTCGGAATCACTTCATCAAATAAAGCTAGATATGACAAGGTCTTAACGGTAACCATACCAAGATCTGTGGGTTTATCTCACTTTTGGTTTCTTCTTAGGATAGGTGTCTTGCCTATGGTCTGTTCTAGAAGCTTCATGGTGTCACATCTATCCCATACGTATATCTCTTTGGAAATAAGAACACACTGACATTTTGCTCAAATAAACAAGTCAAATATAGATCAAACAAAAAATTTTAAATTTACACATTTCCTTGCCCCACCAACCTTCGGTGATGAGCTTGCATCTCTTACTAGTGACGTAGGGTTGGGAAAGGATGGAAATGCCCTTACTCGCCTATGCCTTGCCTATGGTGATAAACCCATGCTTCTTACTAGTAGCATGGGGCAAGGTGTGGGGGGTCCTCTTGACAAACAAACGCAAAAGGTCATAAACAAACAATTCAAATCTTGAAGTCTTGAGTCAAAAGCAAATGAATCGGATGTCCAAAATTCCAAGAGAATTAAGAATCCTAAAACCCATATTTTGTCTACCATGTGGCCATCTACGGATCTAAGTCTAGATAAACCGCAAAGCAAGTTGCATCCCAAAACTATGAAGTCACTCGAGTGGAGTAGGCTTGTAGCATCCTAATTTGATTCCGCCAAAGCTTTGTCTATCTTTCATCAATATCATTTCAACACATTTCATAACTTGTGCCCTTTTCAGCTCTCGGTGATGAGCCCTCGCATCTTACTAGTTGCGTGGGGTTAGGAGAGGGGCAGGTTTATCTACTTATCATACCGGCTTATCTTCACCACTTTGCCAAAGCAAATATGAAGTATCCAAAATTGCTTACAAAAACTAAGATTCAAAATCACATTATATCTACATTATCATATATCAGCATCATGAAATACAAAAGAAAGTAAACATTTGTATCATTTGTTCTCCATTGCATACATTCTAAAAAGCATATAAGCATAACATCATAGTTTACATGAGGAAACGGAAATGGAAGCAAAGCCATAAATGCCAAAAGTCTGATCCAAAAAATATATATATATATATATATATATATATGATCAAAATTCTCTGTACAATGCCATCATGTGCTAAGCATGGTCAAAACGCTCAAAGAGCCCGAGATATACAAAAATATCATACAAAAATCTAGGAGAGCCAAGTGGCTTCTCAATCCCTATGAGACCCCTCTGAAGGTGCACGCCCACGCCTAGGACTCCGGCTACGCCGGTGCTCTGAGTGCACGGAGGGCTCAGGATCCCGAGGGGCAGCCGTAGTCTCGCCACGAGAATGACTCCTCATCGTGCGCCACTGTCCTATACCCCGCTAGCTCCGTACGAGAGTCGATACCATCCTGGCCACATGCCGATAGGGAAAAGACGCGCATGTCCGCCAACCGCCGAGGGCTCTCCTACATCCACAAACATACTCTCGCACGGGTCCTCTCCATGGGGATCATCAGGGTATCGGTGCATACCCGCGAATCAGTCTCGCCACTCATCGCGGTCTCTACAAACAAAGGAGAAAACAAATTAGAAATAAAACAAGAGATAAAACACAAGTGTAAACAAAAGGAGAGATAGCAACTAAGGAAATCCTAACTAAAAACAAACATTAAAAGGAAGGGTGGTAACTTACTCGATCACCAGGCCTCCAGGATGGATCTCTAGGGTCAACACCGCCACGATGCGCCACCGACCGAGGTGCTCCCCCATGGCTGGAGCGAACGTAGCATCCTACAATGGACTCATCCTCCCCACCATGGCCCTGGGAGAGTGGCTCCTCTGAAACCAGAGTCACTCTCTCTGCACTCTGCTCTGCCCTCTCTGCCTGCATGATATCCTGAGTGTCATGCCACTCAGGATCACTGTCCTCCTCAGTCTCCTCCTCTGTCTCTCCCCCTGTAAACTCCTCAGACTCAGAGTCTATGTCGATGGGGTCATCACTACTATGGGCAGGACCCACGGCAATCTGAAGTAGGGGTGCCTAAGGAGCACCGGCTCTCCCTCGGGCACGTACTACCCTCCTAGCTGCAATAGGAATGCCAGGTGTAACAACTGTCCAACCCCGGCCTCTAGGACCCCCTCTGGCCTCTCGAACTAACCTGTATACTGGCACTACCGGGGAAGCATGCCCATGTAAGGTAGGCCAAACTACTGAGGAACTCGGCCAAAGGGGTGTATCTCCACTCACCCCACTCATCAATAAGCTGCCCTGTGGTGGAGCAGGAGATCAAAGTAAGAGCCTCCTCGCCCCATATACCTGCCATGGTCTGATATGGTGTGGCCTCCATGTCATCGGTGGTTAGAGAAGCAACTGGCTAATGAGGTGCTCTGAGCACCGACATATCTGTCCATCTGGCTGCCCTCACAGCTTCAGGATCTGTCACCTCTACACCTCTACCATAGGGATGAAGTGCTCATAAACCCAACTCATGACCAGGGTCGGGTGGCTCAAAGACTACCCCTATAAACGGACTACCCTGTATAAGTCATGGTAGGTAGTCCCAAGTATATCTGCTCCCCAGGCGTAAATCCGGCCATGACCCTCGATCTGTGTAATGATGGGGGACCAACAATATAGCAGTGTGTCTCCTCCCTTGTCCCCGATCAATCTCGAGGCAAGGATCCCCATAATAGCCTGGTGAAAAGCAAGGGGATGGGCAAACTAGGAATAGACCGAACTCTGACCCCCTTCTTCGAACCCGTGGAGATGACTGCATCTCCCATGTAAGAAGCCCACTGTGCTATCTGGGCCCGTGAACCTGCTGTCTCGAGGGTGAGTCGCCTCCCGATGATCGGGACCCCCAGGATATGGTAAACATCCTCCAGTGTGATGGTCCACTCACCTCGACCCTCAGTAATCGAAGGTGTTTCGATCAAAGATCCCAATAGGAAAATAAGTCACAGAGTATGTGACTGGATGGTGCAACATGTGGAACCCGCGATATACGTAGTATACCAGCCCTCTGAAGAGTATCTCCGCTCATCCTGTGAAAGGGCATCTAACACTGCTGGGAGCCAGTCACACTCTCTCTCTCTCGGCTCCACCGAATGTACTCCTCTCTCACCTGCATACACCCAAAAACACACAAAACAAAGCAAGTTAGCATCCAAGTGACATTAGAAAAATCATGAAAACACATAGAAATGCTAAAAATGCAAAAACAATCTCAAACAAGTGTTCTTTTGACATTCTGTGAAGAACCGCCGCCCTGAGCAGGGTGGCGGTTTCATAACCACCGCCTTAAAGGCGGCGGTCTTGTAACCACCACCCTAAACAAGGCGGTGGTCGTGTAACCGCCGCCTCCTCGGGCAAGGCGGCAAAGCGTCCCAAAACCCACGCGGGTTTTATAACTAAAAAGGCCAAAAACACACAAAAAGGACCATTTTAACTAAAAACAAAGCCTACCCAGTAGGCGCGCCCCCTAGATGGACCTTTTGAACCTAACATTTTCAAAAATAACCCCCCCACGACAAAGATTTTAGCATTTTAAAAGTTTGGAGGTAAAAACAATAAATTGAGGAGAACTAACCTATGATCTCACGGGTCGATGATCTACACATGGAGGCATGATCGCTATCTCGTCATGAACGTTTTGACTCTACTCTCATAAGAAACCGTCACCGTGGGTCCCAGAGCTCAGAATCAATCAAATCAACACGCGCAAATGAATAGGAAAATGGGCCCACTTTCATATATATAAAGCATTTGACTTGTTTTGAATGTTTTTTTCACGGTTTTGAGAGCCGACGAGGTAAGTTCTTACCCCCGCACAAATGGTACGTCCTCATTTCCCATTATTTTAGCATTTATTTTCCGATCTATCTTGTCTATCTGCACTTGAGTTCTCTTTTCATTTTGTAGGGAGCGGAATTTTGGATGGCGTCATTTCAACACACGGACGTATTAGGTATAACTTCCAACTTCCCATTTCGGGACCGCCATACTCGGACCCACCATTTTACGCCTCTTCATGGCTAAAACACTTCTCCAAGGGGGCAATATGTACGTACCCAAAATTGTAGGGTACTGCACCATCGAACAATGTAACACGTGCCCCAATGATGATACAGGTCTCCTCGCAAGGTGTTCGGGATCCGAAAATCTCTCCAAGTATGCGTTATCATCCCGCATGCCCCACTTAGCCCCCACGTGCTTTGTTTTTCTCTTTTCCCCTCTTTTCTTTTCCTTTTTCTCTTCATTACTTTAAAACCACCGCCCGCCTACTGACCGCCGCCCATCAGGGGGCGGTGTCCCAGGCCGCCGCTCAGGCGGTCCTTTACGCATTTTCCAGAATGCTCTTTTAACACGACTCACATAAATTTCAATGTTTACCAGCTTTTTTCACCGCCTTGGGCTTGCATTAATGATTCTGGTTCCCTGGAATAGTGTTTTGCCATTGTTTATAGTTTAAGAGTTCAATTTGGTTTTTACCTTGGGTAAATGCAAATGCTATAAATAGTTGGCTTGTGCTCAAGCAAATGGCCCTCAAATTTGCCTCTCGAATTTCTCATTACAATAGATTAGTCTTTCATTTTGCTTAGAATTCTTAGTTTCTTTCATTACATGCTTAGTTAGTGTTGTTTTGTGTTAGAAGCCACATATCCATCTTGTGCAAGTGTTGTTGATATTTCATCCAATCCATCGAGTAGAATAGTTTGTTTTCAATAGAAGCCATTAAAGTTGCAGGTTTTGTTCTTCAAACAGATAGTTTCGTGTTCTCGACGTTTTATGTTGCATGACTCGCAATAAATCCCGCTAGAATTACATAAGCCAAGCTCTCGTACTCTTGCGCTATCTCTCTCCTACTCGCATCAGTATTCACCCGTATCCTAAGCTGCCTTTGTCCCAATATCTACTTCTGATGCTAGCATTACACGCTTTTCTGGATCCACGTGAACACGAAGGAACGAGGAGGTCACACCGAGGGGACAAGATCACACACATCATCGATTCGCCACTGCTTCAGCAAATCCAGTGTTTTAGCTTTCAAAGTTCTAAATTAAAATTATATCAAATAGAGTAGCCAATCACTTTATTTCAATAATTTTACTTTCGATATTGCTGTGGAAGTCAGTGAGGATTGATAGTTTCTGAGAGACTATGATTCTTTCCTCACTTCTGAGGTAGGATCGAGAGTCTTTCAAATAGATTAGATCAGTTATTTCATTGTTTAGAATAGATTTACAACTACACAGGCAAGTAGCTATACTCGGTTACTTTGTTTGTTTTAAAATTCGACACTAGGTTAATTGTCAATTTCTAGATATATTAAAATAGCTGCTCCTTCAAATTCATTTATAAAATTCATCAAAAAATAACAAAAATATAGAAGTTATATATGTTATAGATATACTTCACATAGTTAATTTTATTTTGCTGCATTTAGTTTACATTATTGCTTTTGTATGACAATCACGGGACCTAGAGAGCCCAGGGAATACGTATTCGAGCCAATCGTGCCCCAACCCAATCTCATCACAGCCATAACTGATATAGATCATAATCTTAGGATCCAAGTCTTCCGAACAATGGTAAACTTACAACAAATCAGTTTCCAACTGCACGGGTTAAACATAGAAGACGACCAAGCACACACATTTTGGTCAAATCAACCAAACTATAGATTACTCTAGATACATATCCGCATGACTGTGGAAGGGTTTGAAAGAGAGCAGACATTTCGTTGTTGTGATCCTTTGGTCCCACAGCCAGACGCAGGAGACACTCTCACAGATATAGATACCAGCTTAAGAATTCAGGTCACACAGACGCCTGTGAGATACTCTGAAAAGATCACACAATTAATAATTCTAAATATAGAGGCTGAAAAAGCATATGACTATTAGATACTAGGGATTAGGGATTGATTCCACACATGACCATAGTAGACCACAACAAACACGAATCTACGGTTGTGACCCACAAATCCCACAACCCAACGAGTCCATAGGTGAATCAGACATAGATGTTGGCCTACATACATTAGTATTCAGATCTACTCCACTTCCACCTATCATCATCAAACAGTTATCCTCATTAGACACATGAGCTAACAAAGCTAAGGAGTTCTGACTAGGCTAGAGAATCACCCATGAGTCAATTATATTTACCATCCACCCTATGACCTTATCTCGAGACATACACGAAACTATCCCAGGTCATTTTCCACGTATTCTACAACCCATAGACCGAATCACACCGAGCTCGATATTGATTGGAGCCTTCAAGCAGTCATCCTTGCTGATCGATCTATCACACCAATTCAGGTTCGGAGGGCCTTCTTTGCCTTAGATTTGTAATTTCCAGAAACAGAATTGCTTGTAGATCCCACACATATTCAATCCCCACCCATCGTCACGAGGAAAAGTTACTTGTAGATTCCCATGCTCACTTGTCACTTTTCCATCGTATAATGTTCTTTTGGTTGTTTTTATTGAATTTGTGTGTGTTTTCACATTTTTCTCCCTTTACTTGTAATCTCTTGAGGCATGCATTATCTCTCTCCCCATGGGCTTGGAAGGAGGATAATATGTCCTCCATTTGGTGGAGATGTCATGTGATGATGCCATTTGGTTGGGAGGAAACCATACCCCTTTTCTCATGTGCATCAAGACTCTATTGTGGTGTGGAAGCTTGGAAAAGATACTTGGAACATGGAAGAAAAAGTTGAAAAATTGGCATGTTGTTCCCCATTTTGGGGAGGCTTGTCCTCTTACATTTTAGTATGCTTTTGGTAATGATGTTGTAATAATTTTCAAGTATTCTCCTACCTCGAGAATAATCTTGAATCCTTGTACTTGTAATCTTGTGTCATTTTATCCTCTCTTGGAGAAGAAGGATTGGCATATTGTAAACTTGTTTCTACATGTTGTAGTAGACTCCTATCCTTGCATTTGTTGCATGTCTTATAAACATTGTTTAATGGGAGTTGTGGTTTTGCTCTTATCTATTGAAAAGAACATTATAAGGCTTGGAATATGGAATTGGGTGGTTGATTTTCATTTGTATTGTAATGAAGTTTTAAAGGAATGGATGAATGATGAGTTTCCAAGAAAAAATTTATCCATATTCTATATGACTAGTTTATTGTATTGAGAGGAAAGAGTTTCATTTCTATGTTCATTTTGTTATCAAATGACATTCCAACTTTTATAAGTTGTGGAAGAAAAGAAAACATATTTTTTGTTGCATTTTTAAGCATATCTTAGTAGTAAAATGTAAAGTGATAGTGAAGCTTTTAGCTTTGTATTAAAAGAATGATTTGTCACAATATTTTCTCTCATTATGTTAAAACTTTGAAAATGGGATTATAGTAAGCATGTTGTAGGTTTAGCTAAATCTCCTCTCTTTATTATCAATAAATCTAGTGGTATGCGAGAATCAATAACGCTTATTAATGAAATTTTTTATTAGTTAAAAATATCTTGCATTTTGTGCTCCAAAAGAGGGAATGATTTTAATCTATTCTTTGCTCTTGAAATTATTGCACCATTATTTGATTATGAGTTGTCCTTCAAGGAAAATAAGAAATGAGGCTTTAGTAAATTTATTTTTCATGGTGCTTCCATCCTCATTACTTTTGTAAAATCATTCAAACCAAAGATTAAAATATGAACTTATGTGTGTGTGTGTGAGTGTGTGCGTATGTATGTATATTTATATATATACTTCATCTTATATATTTCAAATGTATTAAATCGAGAGAAAATGTTGGAAACCTGAATTATATCATTGTCCCACAATACACATGATATTCAAATGTATTTATACATGTGTGTGTGTGTGTTTATAAAAAAATTATTGCAAGGAAATCGATTATAATGTTTTAGTTTACGGTGGAGTGATTAAACAAAGGCATAGTTTGGTGGGGGTGAGACCGCTACACCACCCCTATCATTCATTGAAACCCAAAGTGGTGTGGCTGAGGCTACACCAAAGTCGTTGTGGTGTGGCCATGGCCACGTAACCCCTTCCCTCGTACACCATTTCCTCATGACACGCCGCCAATGTTACTTGCACAATCGGTTGTGCAGGCGGCCCTAATCCAATACCTATGAAACATTATGTTTTGATTATATACACACACACAAAAAAAAAATAGCTCCTTATTCCAAAAAGGAAATAAAAATCGAACCCATGGTAAATGGGAAGAACAAAAAAAAAGGAAAACCTTAAACCCCTCCATGAAGCCCCCAATGGTCTCCTTCCTTCTCCTTGGTTCAACCTGTTCAAATGAGGAGAAAATATTCCAAACAAAAGTAAAAAGAGAAAACATAAGGATGAGGATTTAGGGTTGTAGGAAACCCTAAAGATCTAGAGTTGAAAACAAGAATATCTAAGGGCCTAGATTAAATTGTACACCTTTGAATTTGTAGGATTGGAATTTTATGGGTTTTGGGTAAAATAAATTTAAAAGGGGACTTAGGGGATTTAACTAGGAACCATGGGAAGTTTTGGGGGGCTTAAATTAATTAAGTTGGGGGAAAATAACTAGAGGGAAACCTAGGTAATTTTCAAATGAAATTGTGGACTTAAATTTAAAAGGGTTACATTTAGTAATTTAATTAAGTGAACAAATATTGGGCATATGCCCCTTTAAGTTAATTTAGGGATACGTTAGGCTTAGGTGGCCTAATGAATTTCCCTTGTCCAAATTAATTTAAATTCATTTAAGCTAGAAAAAGGGGGTGTTTAACCCCGTAGGAATAATAATGGAAGATAACAAGGTTTTAATTAAGCCATAAAGCATAGTAGTGCAGCCTTACGTAACTATTAACAAGAAATGTAAATAATAAATGTATTTCAAAATAAAAAAATTCACATTTTTTATTTTATTGAGTTTTGAATCAAGTGCTAAATTATGGGGAACTACACCTCTTGTATCTTAAAACATCACTTCTTTTCTTTCAATCTTCATTTTCATATTGAACTCAACTTCTTCCTTCTTGAACTAAGACCCTAAACAAGTTAGTATTGTCTTTTGTTTGACTTCGTACCAAAATTTTCTTGAAATTTTCTTGTACACCCCTTTACCACCTTTCCCAAATGTGTTCTCACCATAATCACACCCTACTTCATCTTCCAATTATCTCATTTAAATGTCTTACCTCCACTTTACTTAAGACTATATACACAAAATCACACACTTGGGTACATTTCTAGGTCCTAAAAGTATACTTGCATTCATATGATTTATAAGCGAGAAAAATATTAATTCACAACTCTCTTTGCCTCTTTAATTTGTTTCTTGTCTTCTTTCTATCCTTTTACACCCTACAGCCCAGTCAGTATTTCACTTGTTTATCTTTTATGACTCTGGACACCAACACCCATCATGATGTCAGCGACTAGGTTCCCCCATCCCCTCTGGGCATCCTTGACCTCTTTTCACCTTACTCACTCTTTTTATGATTATTTTATTTTTTCGACATCTTATTTTCTTATGGGTCGGTCTTCCATTTGTCAATCACGAAATTCAACCAAGGGAATCATATAAATACAAAGCTATGTGACTAAAATAAAAGAACAAGCTCTAAGAATATATTATCATCACCAAAGGTCAGCATCCAAAGGCATTCTAAGAGAATCAAAATTAATCCATCTAGCACTCACAAAAGGGACAAGGGACTACATTTTCTGCGTACACTTCCATAGGAAGGGAAGTCAATTTTGTCATCTACATCTATTTGCATTGTTACATCTAACTATCGCCGGCTATCACGTGCACTTGTAAAAGGATTCCTAAGGCACA
Source organism: Taxus wallichiana var. yunnanensis (assembly GCA_018340775.1). Classification (NCBI taxonomy): domain Eukaryota; kingdom Viridiplantae; phylum Streptophyta; class Pinopsida; order Cupressales; family Taxaceae; genus Taxus; species Taxus wallichiana. The sequence continues at coordinate 849,726,426 of CM031238.1, read as the reverse complement.
AGTGTATCACACATGCACAAGGACTACATGGATTCTCGAGATGTAGTACAGTGATCAGTCATAAGTTCACTCGGTCAAGTGAACGTCGGGGTCGATCTAACTCCCCATATTGCATCTTTTCTTTTTGGAATATTATGTAGTTTGATGGTTTTGTAGGTCAACATCTCTTTATAGGTTACATGTGACTTCTACGATCATAGTGTGACATACAATCGACCAAAAAAACTACCAACAACCATCTATGGAAACCAAGATTCATTTTTATCCCCTACACACACGGGCCAAAGGCAAATGAGTGATGCACTTCTCACGATATATTTTCTTGAGAAAAAAATGTGTAGTTATTAACTAAAATAATAATTTTCCAAGTTAATCTAAATAGGTATATTAATAAAATAATTGATATGAATTGGAATACGATGCTAAATAATTTTACTTGATATTTAAATTAAGTGAAATAAATGAAATAAAAGGGATAAGGTATTAACTTGAAAGTGACTTACCTCGTTGTGTGTCGGGGATGAATAGGGTGATGTGTGGATGGAGTAGAGTATGACATAACACCTTAGGAAATTGCAAGCGATGAAGATCCGAGTAGACCGGGTGCCTAGAGGAGAACTAGGACACTCTAGTCTACAATATGGGTGCTCGGGTTTGTTCAGAGGTCTAGAATTAAATTTCACAAGTTCGGAAGGTGGTCTGAAACCCTCATTATTTGTCACATCAAGTTTTATGGACTGCATAAAGTGTCACCAATAATCAACAATGAAAAGAAGACCTACAAAATACTAAACAAACATCAATCCCTAAAAAATATTAATGCATATGAAAGGGTCTGACCGACCTCAATTGCACAATGGTGTACTTACAAACCGAGCACTACACTACATTCCAAACCCAAATGTAGTTATGTGTTATTTGTGTGTGCAATTTTTTTCCTAGGATTCCCTAAAGACCAATGACTCATAGATAGGGGCAATAATTAGATGTAAATGCAAAATGGTGGATCGATTAGAATATAATTTCTCTTTCATATGCAATGTGTGTGATGTAATGATGCCCAAATGCATTCCCTTACCTTAGTAGATAGCTAGCCCTTGGTGGTAGATAGTCCTCCCATAAGATAGTGAGTATGTTATGTTTATATAGGGATCTCTTTCTCAAATTTCAACACTAATGACCCAACATGCCGACTAGTACCTAGGGAATGAGAGGGAAAATGAAAAAGACCGACCTCGAACAAATAAATTAAATCTAAGTGCTATCGGGACCAGGGCACCTAAAATTAAGGACTAGAACATCCTAATAGTACCTAGGCACCCTAGTCAAATACTAGAGATGAAAAATGAACAAATAATGACACCTGAGACTCCCTGAGAGATGACTAGAACTGTGTAAACAACTAATGACTATGCAAGAAAAATGATGATGAAGACCGAATAACTAACGAAAGGACTAGGGAATGGTTCATTAGTGAATACTCTTTTTACACAAGATACATATCCAAAAATAAATACTCGATGGTATAATTATAATAGCAAGTGTGTGATTTTGTGACTACATTTTCCCCCACTTTATGTTGGTGCATGGAAAGCTCAGTAACATAAAGTAGATAGAGATGCATACCTGAGAGGAATCCGAAGAACCACATGTTGTAGTAGAATGTGCGTATGTGTAGTAGAAGCGTGACCAAAGAACCATGTAATGTGTCAAATCATGGATTAGCATGTTGATCCAAGCAACATGGCGAGAAGTTTAATGTCAAGATGAAATGCACTAAACAAAAGTGATGATTATAATGTTGGAGGTTTGATGATTTCAATGCATATGATGATGATGGAATGGGGTAAGGAGTGGTCGGGCTCTCCAACCTAAACGCGTGTCTATCAATAATCGACCGGAGGATTTGGGTGTCCCGCCGCCGGAGGAAGAGTGTATAGAGAAAAGTGTGTTATTCTCCAATCTCTAACTACATACTCAATATCTAGCCACTATAGACGGACTAAGATCAATTTTTTTGGTTTTTTAATCTAAATAATTTTGATCAAACTGTTGACCCATATAGGAGTGGTATAGGAAAGGAACTCTTTCCCCCACTCAACGGTTTTTCTCATAATGTGATGGCTTTCAAGTTCGTTCATCCGGAAGTAGACATGAAATTTGTGATGGCTTCCAAGTTAGGTCATCTGGAAGCAAACGTAAAAGAGATATAGTAGCTTCCTAAGTTAGGTCATCTAGGAGGCCAATTGTGTTGAATTTGTATTGATGATATGATTTTGATTATTGGTGATTTGTATGTGTTAATTGATTGATTGATTGATTATCTTGATCAATTGTTTGGTTACTCATAGAGAGATTTTATGCTAGTTTCCCCCATGTTAGGTCATTAGGGGATATCGCTAGAAGTTGGTGAATTATCGCGTGGAAAGATGTTACACTTGTTTCCCCAAGTTAGGTCATTAGGGGGAGTGATGAAATATCACATAGAAAAATTATACGTTTGTTGCCCCCAAAATAGGTCATTAGGGGAATTAATAGTGAGATGTTGCATGATGAATTAGTAAATGTTTGAAAATTATGAATTGTTGTGAAAGCACAATAACATGTCCCACTTTTTTGTATTTTTTATACCTTTATAAACATGAATTTTCGCCAATTATTTTCCAAAGGTAATAAATACAAAACCATACACATTTATGAAGTTCCACGAACTAACAAAATGTTGTGTTTAGAGTGTAGAATACATGTAATTATTTTTAAGAAAAGAATTTGGTATTTTTCTTAATTATATTCGTATGTTGTTTCTTATTTTATAATATAGGAACGACTTTCTAACGTGGTGTTTTTAAATGAAAACTTATTTTTTCACCATGAAATTTTAGATATATGTTCTATATTTGAATATCAAATTCTTGCCAAAATTTCATATATTTTTTATTTATATATATTTTTATTAATTTTTAGTGAATATATTTGCGATTAATGGCATACATATGTTTATGCCAAAGATATTTTAAGATTTATATCGAAATTGATTTATTTTTCATAGCTACAAAGAAGACTTCAAAAATAATAAGTTTATTTTTTCCAAAACTATTTTGATATATTTTACTATTTTCAATTTTTTTTAAATGCACTACAAGTTGTAAAATATCATACGTTGGAAAAAAATTATAATAAATAGGAAAAACAAATTTTTAAAAAGGAAAATTATATTTTTAGAAAGGTAATAAAAATCTATATTTTGGTGTAAAATTTTGTAATTTAACTAATTAATTTACCCTAAATACATGACACATATGGCACATTTTGGCCAATGACTATCCTCCAAATGGATTTGATCCAAAATGTACCACATAATTGCTTTACATAAGAGTGTTCGTGTGAAGGGGGTTCACCCAAGGGGTTTGTGCGAACCCCTTTAAGTATAATTTTGTTGGCGCACTGTTGTCCTCTCAAAATTTCCCCTCTTTCAAAGTCAAGAATTGAAAATTTTTGAGTTGACACCTTTTCTCGATGTTCTGTAAAGGGAAAAGTCAAGAAGTTAGAAAAATTCTGCATATTTTGAGTCATTTGTGTGATTTACGGGTCTGGTCTGGACATTTTTGTCCCATGTGTCTCCCAAGTTCACTTGGGCTCTCTGCTCACCGATCGCCACTTTCTCTCGAAATCTGTTAATTGCGAGCTCATCAAACTTTTTGTTCCAACTGTCCCAAAGTTCACTTGGGCTCTCTATTCCCCATCGCCCGTGTCACCTACATCATGCACTTCACGTACTTTAGGCCCTCATGTCCCGAAAGCATTTGTGCATTATGTCCCCGCATCACCTGCATCGACTGAATCGTGCTTTTGCTTCCCGCGTGTCCCAAATGTACCAAAGGCCATCCGGATAATTTTTCCCACTCTTCCCAATGCTTTCTTTTGAGTTGGTGGATATGAATTTAATGTGCATTTATAACCTTCTCTCTCCTAAACATGACTATTTAATAGACTGCCCCTCTACGCATTTTTGCACACTACTTTCTCATTACCATTTTCTCATACCCTTGCAATTGAAATCTCTCGCTCGCGTCCCTATTCCCCTCTAATTTCATCGTGGATTCAAGTTGTGAGTTTGTTTTCTAATTATCATCAACATGAAGATTAAATTCCAAGGCCAGGAGTAGGTTTCTCCGCTCGAGTCTATCGTTCCCGATATCGGGGACAGTGAAGTTCGTCACCTGGACTTTGGTGATTTTGGACCAGGTTGATAGACCCGAACCCCTCTCCCATGGCATAAATGATAAATGATAACGACTCTAGCATTTGCTGCTGGTTTCCCAATCTCGGTGCAATGTGCCGACATGGTACTCACATGCGGGCTCACTTCAACCCCAATACGAGTGAATTAACAAATATGCATGGGGAGCTAATCGCTAAGCTTGACGCCACCACCATTTTTGCCCCTAAGGATCCCTAGAAATGGATAATTCTATAGTAATCTCCCAAAATCAAGCACAGAACACTCTTCGACCAAGACAGTGAGAAATACAAGGCAAGAGTGGCAAAGTCATGGCTAAAGAACCCTAAGAAAGGGGCATCCCAACTATCCAAAGCTCTGTTTAGGTCTGATTTCAATGAGGAGCTATCAGACTTCATAATCCTGTTAGCTCAGTCATGGGCTTGCCCTCTACTAACGAGTTCCACTTCTGGATGTGCCCACTTATCAACATAGTGTGTGAAGGTACCTAGAACATCAATCGGGCAAGATCATCTACTTGAATTTGACAAGAAGTTGTCCCATTACAACCCACATGACTTCCTACATGTATACCCTAAAAGTAATCTACAATTTGGCTTGATACATTGATGCTCGAAGGGTGATCCTATATATGATGCTTAATCACAATTTCAGTAGGGTGAATGATGCTTTCACCATGTAATTGAAGACTTCTAGAGAGTGACACTGCAAGGAGGTTCTCTAATGAAGCCATGAGCCCGATAAAGCAAAGTATGGAGCCTACTTCATTCAATTGTAAGGTTCTCTTATATCAAAGCTAGTAGGTTATGAGAGCACTCCTCTTAAGCTCCCCATATTTTGTAATGATAAGATGGCCCTGATTGAAGTATGCAGCAATTGGACAAATTACACAGAACTTGTAGGGATAAGAAGATCACAGGTTACACTTCCCCATATCTTTGGGGAACTATACATGCAAAACCACTCTAGGATGCCCAAAACATAGAGAGAGCCCTAGCTCCCATCACTGTCCACTTCTTTAGGCCTAGAACCTATTTCGACTTGAAGAAATTCATCAAGCAATCTCATAATCAACTACCATCATAGGGCAGACACTGAAGATTATTGGGTTGACTGCACAGATGATTTTGAGGCCAGAAGGAGGCATTATGGCAAGTTTCCTCTTCAGTTAATACAAGAGCTTAACCTATATCAAATTCTTAAGGACTTCAGATGACAACACAAACATTTTGTCATATGAATATGAAACTGTGATCAAGCACACTCATTTAGAGGATCTGGACTAGTTTAAGAGGGAGAAGGATGATTTGGCTGAGATTCTAGGCCCTATCATGGTAAGAACCAAAGTCTGGGTTGATAGAAAGGTTCGTGAGCTGAGGAAGAATGCAGGAGAATCCTCTTCCAAAGACACCTCGACACCGAGGAAGGAGGCACAAACACCTAGTTCAAAGGTACCTGTATGCAGACTCCTCCTCCTCATCAAGTAAAGGACCTGAATCCTCCACTCCTTCCTCCTCCACTCAGGTCTATCAAAAGAAGGTGAAGGAAGTCAAGAAGGATCCCATTGAAGAAGATCCTCTACCAAAGCATTCAGAACGCTTTTCTGGGCTAGAGAACATCATTGTTCTCAGTGAGAGTGAAGATAGTGAAATACCAATTCCTGCAGATGCTTCTGAAACCACAATGGATAAGGAGCAAGAAATTCATAGCACTCGAGCCTCCAAGCACCATGGATTCTTCTGTCCAAGAAGGCTCATCTGCTCCACTCACATCCCTATTAGAGGCAACAATGGTAAACACTCTCAGTGCCATGAGTTCTCTCACTCTTGGTTCTCTTGCTCCCCCTTCTTCTTCTTCCTCCACTTTTGCATGGGTACAACCTTTTGTTGATAGTAGGAAGAGGAAGTCTTCTTCTCAGATCTCAGGGCCCAACTTTGATGTTGTGGCAGCCTTGTTGGGTACTACTCCTTCTGCTCCTACCAAGAAAGCTAGGACCACTTCAAGAATAGTAACTGATGCCCAAGGTCAGCAATTCCTTGAGATAGCTAAGCCCAAGGTTGATAAGCCAGAGCAGGATTTGCAAGCCTCTGATCTAGAACTTTCAAGGATCTCAATGGGAGAGTCTACTCCTGAAGGTGAAATACACAACCTTCAAGAAACAATCACCAGGGTCATTGGGAGGGTAGAAAAAGGGCAACAGACTATAGAGCAGCTGGAGGAGCAGGCTCAAGTGCTTTCTAGTTTCATCAAGTCACTGCTATCTAAAGATAAAGTTTTAGACCCTACCCCACTGACTGCTCTTCCACCACCTATGATCCTCACCAAGATGAAGTCCAGAGCATCAAGGATATACATAGGTACTCCATCTATGGGAGGGCTATGGAGGCCATGGTGGATGACATGCTTGTTGCAGGGTTGAATTTCATTGGTGAAGCCTTCAAGCTCAATGAGAAGGTAAATAATCTACAACAGAAGCTCTCCTCCACAATTGGAAATATGGATAAAGAGCTCAAACTTTGGAGCAACTACATAGTAGACCTTCACCTGATGGGGCAGACTGATGAAAATATTTTGATGGTGAGTAAGGTCTTTGATGATGTGAAAGATAATTTTCAAAGTCATGGGTATTCAGCATGGAGTGGAAAATCAAAGTGCTAGAGGAGGCTTTGGGAGAATTAAGGAATAGCTGGCAGAAGGGAGAGGCTTTCAAGACTTTGGTGATATCTACTTTTAAGGATATTCACTACCACCTCCACGATGAGACCTCAGGTGTACCTTTCTCCCTGCAGGAAATTAAAGCTCAATTCAGAGCTTTTGTCAAAGAAAATTTGTTCAAAGAGGACTCCATCACTAAAGATAAGATAAAGGAAATATTCTCTCTCCAATCTGCCATTGAAGAAGTAAATAAGGAATACCATACGCACACCGAGTTTGACAAGGAGATGGAGAAATGTTTGGGATCTTGGACCCAGGCTACTGCCAACACATCGGTTCCACATGGCAGAGACATAGCAGAGGCTTTGAAAAGGTTTAGACAATGGATCCTCAAGTCAGTGGGCCCTTCCCAATCATGAGCACTTGTCTTCCCTCCTAGCTTCTCTCTCCTTCTTTTTCTCATTTCGACTTATTGTAAGTAGTTGGGGTTTTGCGTTAAGCATCCCTTTAACTAAACATTTTAGTTAAAAGAAGTAGTTACCAAGTGTAACTGATTTGTAAAATTATATAATGGTCTCTCTCTCGCCATTTTTAGGGCTGGAACTTGGCTTATTTTTGAAAGTGTAAAGAGCAAAAAAAGCAATCAATACAAGATTTTTTCCCTCCTATGTCTATCTGGTCTTGTTCTTTTATCATTATCTCATTGAATACTATTGAATCATTTGTCTATATTATGTCAAGAAGCTTTGTATTCTTGTGGATGTTATTTCTGAACTTTGTGTCTTTGCAATAACATCTTATTGATTCAAATGCAAATGGTTTTATTCCAAACAATTTTATTCTGGCATGCATAAGGAATTATTTTGTTATCTATAGTTTTGGAGAATGCCTTTCTACTCATTTCCACTACTTCATTCCTCTGTACTTTTGTATTGATGATCCATTTTATTTTAAAACACTTTCATGATATCCAAGTTCCACATTAAAACTATGCATTGTACATATGTAAATAGGTTTTTCTTTTGAATAAGGGAACCTCTCCCATTAAAGAGGAGGGACTTCTTGTCCCCTGACTATTGCTCTCAACAAATTCCTTTTGACAACCAATAGTTTTTGGCAACTCCATTGGGATTCATTTTCTTAAAATGCATTCCAGTTCTATGAACATTTCTTGATCATCCTTTGATCTGGCGACTCCACATTTTACTCATGGAAGGAGGGCCCTTGGTATTGAAGATTCTCAGTTTCAACTTTTGGAACAACAAGGTTTTCCTTTTCCTTCAACAGGAAGGAATAGAAGAGCTCGTTTAACAAGCACTCCTCCTGTTGAAGATAGAACCCCTATAGGCGTTATTCCTTTAGAGCAACTCAGCCCTAATCTCTGTGCTCTGATTCTCACTGGTTTTTGGTTCCCCTTCAAGCCGTCTTTCCAAGGATGGTAGCACCATTGCCCTGGGGCCATCATGTTGGGCCTCTCGCCCTTCCTCAACCTTTGCATGAGTTACCCAGAGGTAATAGAAAGAACTTCCCCAAGTTCAGAGGTGATGGAAAGGTACATCCTGATGAACATATCACAACCTTCATAGTTGCATGTGGAGTTCTCGAGTTGAACATGAAGATGTCTCGGTGAGGCTTTTTGTAGAGACTTTACAAGATAATGTAGCAGATTGGTTCTATCACCTTCCAACTGGGGCCATTACCAGTTGGAACATGATGAGAACAAGGTTTGAGAACCATTTCAAACCTACAGAGGATGTACATGCTTTTTCTGGCCCAAATTTCTCAAATAAAGAAGGACTCACAAGAACCCATGAGAGAATTTGTGGCTAGGTTTAACAAGTTGATTAACAAAATCCCACCAGACACTCAACCTATGTAGATCAAATACAAAAGTGTTTCTTCCTGAATGCTCAATTTCTTGAAGTTAGTTATGCATTAAGAAGAGCCAATCTTGCTACATTGGCCGAGGATCAAACTCTTGCTTGTTAGTGTCGAAGATGATTTGATTATGTCTGGAAAGTTGAAAAGAGACCCTGCTAAGTCTAGATCTTCTTCTTCTTCCTCTTCCACTCCCGGGCCTAATACTGATCCATTAGTGCAAAAGCTTGCCAATGATCTCATTGCCATCAAGAAACAATTGGCTCAACGTGCCCCCTATGCAGATGTTCCAAGGAGGAATTTTCAACCTAGGAATCATTTTCCTGCTTCTCAAAAAAGGCTAGCACTTGAGGGGCCACCTATCAAGGTTCCTGTTAATGCAACCTGTGAGGTTGAAGAGCCTAAGATGAGGAGGTTAATGAAGATTGTGAAGAACTTGAAGAAGAGATTGATGGAGAGATGGAGGAACTTGAGGGATCTCGAGTTAATTTCTTCACTACTGAAGGTGTTGATGAGGAAGATGATTATGATGAAGTGGTAGCAGATATGAATAGTGAATCATACGCTATTATGACTCGAGAGTAGACAAATAAAAGGGAGAAAGTGATGTAGCCCACTAAAATATCCAAGGAGCATCCCACGACTATCCCTGTGATTGCAAAAAGAGGATCTCCTATCCCCACTACGTCCACACAGAAGGTGAGTTCTGCCAATTCTACTTTTCCTAATTCTTCTACTAAAGTTTCTTCTTCTTCCACAACTCCTAAATTTGACAAACCTAAGGTTCCAAGTGATGATAGCCCATCCACCTCTGGGTCTTTCGATATCATTGATCACCTAAAAAGACAAAGGTTCAAATTTCAGAGGCTGAGTATTATCAAACCCATCCCAAAGCTTTTGCCAAAATGGTTCACTTTGTTAATTCTCAATCCAAAGCTTCCACCAAAGGCCTTTTACCTACTCCATCCTCCGCACCTCAACCCAATCTGGTAGCTGCCATCACCTCACCTAATGATAAGATCAAACCATTTTATGTGACCCTCCTTATAGCAGGCCATAAACTCAGCAACTGTGTCATAGATTCAGGAGCATCAGATAATGTAATGCCTGCCAAAGTAGCCCATGCCTTGGGCCTAACTCTCACACACACTTATGGGTCTTGTTATTCCATGGAGAGTAAGGAAGTGCCCCTAGTTGGAAGAATTAAAGATGCACAAGTAGCTTTTGCTACTTTACCTGAGAAAAAGGTCTTGGCTACTATCCTCGTAGTAGATATTCCACCTTCATATGGTATGTTGTTAAGTAGGAACTTCTGCAAGGATGTGGGAGGAGAAATTCAAATGGATTGGTCACATGCCCTCATACCAGTCAATGGGAAAATGAAGAAGTTGTTGTCTCGAGAAGCAATTTGAGTATATTGTACAAAAATAGATGATCCCAAAGCACAAATACTTTATGAGGATATGGGGCATGGTAACTATATGATTATGTCTCTGAGGAAATCCAACTTCCCAAAGAAGTACTTCATGATCCTAATGAGGTTTGGATTTTAGAATTTGATGGAAGTTGTTCCTCGCTGGTTCTAGAGCTGGCGTAGTATTGGTGTCTCCTGAGGGAAAAGTTCATCCTTTCTCATTCAAACTACAATTTGAAAATACCAATAATACAACAGAGTATGAAGCTCTCATTCTTGGGCTTAATGTGGCAAAAGAAAAAGGTGTGAAGAATCTTCTAGCTCATGGAGATGCAAAACTTGTTGTTAAACAAGTCAGAAACCTTTTTCAAGTAAAGAATAGAAGGTTGAAGCATTACAAGAATCAGTTTGGGATTCTATTGAATTCTTGATGCCTTCTCCATTGAAGCAGTACCTAGGGAAAAGAACACCAGGGCCAATTCACTAGCTATCTCAGGATCGTTGTTGATACCTCATCCTGAACTTTTCTCAAGATAAGTTTACCATTGAGATGATCCATAGGCCTAGTGTACCTGATAACGCAAGTAACTGGAAAATTTTCAATGATGATCAACATTTGCTTTCTTTCTTAGAGCTCAGGGACAACTTTGAACAATTGTACTTTGAAGGAAGTGACAATTTGCCTCGTGAGAGTGTGTCTTCCAATGAAGAGGATGTTAAAGAAGAGGAGATAGATCAAGATGGGTATATCAAGCTCAAAGGTAACAAGATTCCAAAAGGACTGGTGAGTTTAGAAGAATTGTTTGATAAACATGATAGGTATGTTAAGTCTAAAGCTTCTACTAGATCAAAACAATCTGCTGAGTATGAAAAAACTAATATTGGAAGTTCTGTTGACCCCAAGCTTGTGAACATTGGAAAATGTTGTACACCAGAAGAAAAGAAGAAAGTAATCAACCTTTTAAGGAAGTATAAAGATGTTCTTGCGTATTCCTATGAGGATCTAAAAGCCTTCCAACCAAAGGAGATGCAACATTTCATCCCTCTCAAACCTGGGATTAAACCTTTCAAGCAAAAACAAAGGCAATACAATCCTAAGATAGCTGACACTATTTTTCAGGAAATACAAAAGTTGTTGAAAGCCAAAATCATTTTTCCCATCCACCATTCAACATGGATTGCCAACATTGTGCCTGTCAGGAAGAAAATGGTGAGATTCGTATCTGTGTTGACTTCAGAAATCTGAATCAAGCTTCTTTGAAGGACAACTATCCTTTGCCCATGATGGATCAAGTCTTGCAAGTTGTTACGGGGTCTGAAATGTTGTCCATGCTTGATGGCTTCTCAGGGTATAATCAAGTAGAAGTCAATACACAAATCAACACAAGATGACTTTCACTACTCCTTGGGGTACTTTTTCCTACAAGAGGATGCCTTTTGGGCTCATTAATGCGGTGCCACTTTCCAAAGAGCTATGGACTTGGCCTTTGGAAGTTTGAAAGGGAAATGTATTGTTGTATATCTAGATGACTTAACTGTGTTTTCCAAAACTAGAGCAGATCATTTTCAACATCTGGAAATAGTTCTCTTGAAGTGCAGAGAGCATGGGATCTCTTTGAATCCTAAGAAATCTATTTTTTGTGTCACAGAGGGAAAATTGTTAGGGCATGTTGTCTCTAAAGATGGTATAAAAATTGATCCTGAATGAGTTCAAGCCATTCAGCAGATTCCTCTTCCAACCAGCAAGAAGGGAGTGCATTCTTTCTTCGGTAAGATCAACTTTCTGAGAAGATTCATCCCTAATTTTGTAGAACTAACTTTGAATATCTCTCAAATGATGAAGGAAAACAAATGTTTGGCTGGTCTTTTGAAGGGAAAGAAGCCTTTGAAGGTATTAAAAAGGCTATTGCTAGAACTCCTATCCTAGCATGTCCAGATTTTAGCAAAGATTTTATTATCTATTGTTATGCCACAGATAACACCCTGCTACTGTTTTTGACTCAGAAAGATTCTAATGATCATGAGCTCCCAATTGCATTTATGAGCTACATTCTTAAAAATCATGAGTTGAAATACACAATGATGGAGAAACATGCTTTTGCAGTGGTTAAAGTTGTCAAGCAGTTTCGTTTTTATATTCTTAACTCTCACTCCACAGTACTTGTGCCTGACACAACCATCAAGTCTATTCTCACGCAACAAGAGTTTGGATCCAAGAGAGGGAACTGGGTGGCCAAGGTTCAAGAATATGATATTGACATCAGACCAACCAAACTAGTCCATGGAAAGGCTTGTGTGAACTCATCGCTGAGGGAGCTGGACATGAGTTACCTAAGGATGAAGTTGATCTTCCTATCATTCTGTTTCTCAGCTCAATTGATGAATGGTATGCTGATATCACACATTTTCTCACCTATGGGAGTGTCCCTCTCATTTGACTGCCAAGGAGAAGAGAGCTATTAAGTTAAGATCAGCCCAATATGTATTGTGGGAGAATGCTTTGTTCAAGCGTGGGATGGATGGAAGATTTCTAAAATGCGTGGATAAAGAACAATAGAGGAAGCTTCTTTCAACTTTCCATGATCAAGCATGTGGAGGCCATTACTCATCTACTATCACTACTCATAAGATTCTTCATGCAGGATATTATTGGCCTACCTTGTTCAAGGATGCATCAAAGTGGATTGATAAATGTGAAGCTTGTCAGACCTTTGTGGGTAGACCCAAGTTGGCTGCCTTGCCTCTTAAGCCAGTCATGATTGAAGAGCCTTTTCAACAATGGGGTTTAGATTTCATTGGAACACTTAATCCCTCTTCAAGTGCTAGACATACCCATGTATTGATACCATAGATTATTTTACTAAGTGGGTAGAAGCCATTCCAGTAAAGAGTACTACTTCTGAAGTAGTATGCAATTTTATCAAAGAAAACATCTTGGTAAGGTTTGGTGTGCCAAACAAGATTGTGATGGATAATGCTTCAAATTTTTCTTCAACTGAGATGATGGATTTTTGTTATGGATATGGCATCTCCTGGCTCACTCTTCAGATTATTATCCCCAGGGGAATGGACAAGCAAAATCGACAAACAAAAATTTGGTGGCCATAATAAGGAAATTGGTTAATGAATCTCAGAGAAATTGGCACAAGAAACTCTATGATGCTCTTTGGGTAGACATGATTACACCTAAAAGAGCTATTGGGATGTCCCCTTTTCAGGTGGTATATGGAGTGGAAGCTCAATTTCCAGTAATAGTGGAGCTACCAACCTTGCATTTAATGAAGGCCATTGAAGACACCAGCTTTCAATGATTCTTTGGATAAGAGGATCATGTACCTTTATAAATTGAATGAAGACAGATTGAAGGTTGTTGATAGAATATCTACTCACCAACAGAAGGTAAAAGCCTTGTTTGACAAGAAGGCTAGGTCCAGGATTTCAAAGTTGGAGATATCATTTTACTATGGGATAAAAGACATGAACCTCATGGCAGCCATGGCAAGTTTGATTCTCTTTGGCTCGACCTTTCAAGATCAGGCACTTTGCTGGTGAGAATTATTTCTACCTTGATTACATGGATGGTTCTTCTCTCCCACTTCCTTATAGTGGGTAGTACCTAAAATTGTTTAAGTCCTAGGTGAATAGGAAGTCCTTTGTATATTATGTATAGGGTGTGTTTCCTTTCTTGCTTGTGTGTGTTTTCCTTCCCTTTTCTTGGCGTGTTTTCTTTCTTTGTTTGGGGTGTTGTTTTCTATATTGGTTTGCTTTTGACTCCATGGCCCAATGGATAAGGCACTGGTCTTCTTCCCCTAAGTTTTCTAGAGTTCTTGCCTTGTCTCATTCTTTGAATCCAGCCAAGTCATCCCCAGAAGGAGCCAATTGTTGTCCTCTCAAAATTTCCCCTCTTTCAAAAGTCAAGAATTGAAAAATTTTGAGTTGACACCTTTTTCTGATGTTCTGGTAAAGGGAAAAGTCGAGAAGTTAGAAAATTCTATGTTTTTTGAGTCATTTGTGTGATTTGCGGGTCTGTCAAACATTTTTGTCCCATGTGTCCCAAGTTCACTTGGGCTCTCTATTCACCGATCGGCCACTTTCTCGAAATCTTTTTAACTTGCGGGCCCATTGGAAACTTTTTGTTCCAACTATCCCAAGTTCACTTGGGCTCTCTGTTCCCCGATCGCCCACGCATCGGCCGCATCGTGCACTTCATGTACTTTGGTCCCTCATGTCCCAAAAGCATTTGTGCATTCTGTCCCCACATCACCCGCATCGCCCGCATCGGCCGAATTGCTTTTTCATGTCCCTCATGTCCCAAATGTACCAAAGGCCATCCAGGCTAATTTTTCCCACTCTTCCCGATGCTTGCTTTTTGAGTTGGTGGATATGAATTTAATGCACATTTATAACCTTCTCTCTCCTAAATGGCTATTTAATAGACTGCCCTCTACGCATTTTTGCACACTACTTTCTCATTGCCATTTTCTCATACCCTTGCAATTGAAATCTCTACTCACATCCCCATTCCCCTACAATTTCATCATGGATTCAAGTTGTGAGTTTGTTTTTCTAAGTACTTATCAACATGAAGATTAAATTCCAAGGCCAGGAGTAGGTTTCTCTGCTCGAGTCCTCTCATTCCCGATATCGGGGATAGTGAAGTTCATCACCTAGACTTTGGTGATTTTGGACCAGGTTGATAGACCCGAACCCCTCTCCAATGGCACAAATGATTAATGATAGCGGCTAGCATTTTCTGCTGTTGGTTTCCCAATCTCGGTGCAATGTGCCGACATGGTACTCACCTGCAGGGCTCACTTCAACCCCGACACGAGTGAATTAACAAATGTGCATGGGGAGTTAATCGCTAAGCTTGATGCTACCACCATTTCCGCTACCCTAAGGATCCCAGAAATGGATAATTCTGTAGTAATCTCCCAAAATCAAGCACAGGCACTCTTTGACCAAGACAGTGAGAAATACAAGGCAAGAGTGGTGAAGTCATGGCTGAAGAACCCTAAGAAAGGGGCATCCCGACTATCCAAAGCTCTAGTTTAGGTCTGATTTCAATGAGGAGCTATCAGACTTCATAATCCTATTAGCTCGGGTCATGGGCTTGCCTCTCTACTAACGAGTTCCACTTCTGGATGTGCCCACTTATCAACATAGTGTGTGAAGGTACCTAAACATCAACTGGGTAGAGATCATCTGCATGAATTTGATAGAGCAGTTGTCCCATGTACAACAAACTAAAAAAATTTCTACATGACTTCCTACCTGATGTATACCTTGCAGAAGATCTAGACAGTGGTTTGGCTTCACATACATTGATGCTCAAAAGGGTGATCCTATATATGCTTACTACCCTCAGTTCACCCTGGACACTAGTAATCACAATTTCAGGAGGGTGAATGATGCTTTCACCATGTACATTGTAAGGCTTCTAGAGAGTGACACTGCAAGGAGGTTCTCTGATGAAGCCATGAGCCTGATAGCAAAGTATGGAGCCTACTTCATTCAATTCAGAAGGTTCTCTTATATCAGGCTAGCAGGTTATGAGAGCACTCCTCTTAAGCTCCCCATATTTTGTAATGATAAGATGGCCCTGATTGAAGTATGTAGGCAATTAGACAAATTGCACATAGAACCTGCAGGGATAAGAAGATCATTGGGTTACACTTCCCCATATCTTTGGGGAACTATACATGCAAAACCACTCTGGATGCCCAGAACATAGAGAGAGCCCTAGCTCCCATCACTGTCCACTTCTTCAGGCCCAGAACCTTTTTGACTTGAAGAAATTCATTGAAACTGAATCTCATAATCAACTACCATCATAGGGCAGACACTAAAGATTATTGGGCTTGACTGCACAGATGATTTTGAGGCCAGAAGGAGGCATTATGGTAGGTTTCCTCTTCAGTTAATACAAGAGCTTAACTTGTATCAAATTCCTAAAGGACTTTAGGATGACAACACAAACCTTTTGTCATATGAATATGAAACTATGATCAAGCACACTCCTTTAGAGGATCTGGACTAGTTTAAGAGGGAGAAGGATGATTTGGCTGAGATTCTAGCCCCTGTCCTGTAAGAACCAAAGTCTGGGTTGATAGAAAGGTTCGTGAGCTGAGGAAGAATGCAGGAGAATCCTCTTCCAAAGACACCTCACACCGAGGAAGGAGGCACAAACACCCAGTTCAGAGGTACCTATACAGACTCCTCCTACCTCATCAAGTAAAGGACCTGAATCCTCCACTCCTTCCTCCTCCACTCAGTCTATCAAAAGAAGGTGAAGGAAGTCAAGAAGGAGCCCATTGAAGAAGATCCTCTGCCAAAGCATTCAGAACTACCTTCTGGGCCTAGAGAACATCATTGTTCTCAGTGAGAGTGAAGATAGTGAAATACCAATCCTGCAGGTGCTTCAAAACCACAATGGATAAGGAGCAGGAAATTCATAGCACCGAGCCTCCAAGCACCATGGATTCTTCTAGTCCAAGAAGGCTCATCTACTCCACTCACATCCCTATTGAGGAAATAGTGGTAAACATTCTCAGTGTCATGAGTTCTCTCACTCTTGGTTCTCTTTCTCCCCCTTCTTCTTCCTCCACTTTTGCATGGGTATAGCCTTTTGTTGATAGTAGGAAGAGGAAGTCTTCTTCTCGGATCTCAGGGCCCAACTTTGATGTTGTGGTGGCCTTGTTGGGTACTACTCCTTCTCCTACCAAGAAAGCTAGGACCACTTCAAGAATAGTAATTGATGCCCAAGGTCAGCAATTCCTTGAGATAGCTAAGCCCAAGGTTGATAAGCCAGAGTAGGATTTGCAGGCCTCTGATCTAGAACTTTCAAGGATCTCAATGGGAGAGTCTACTCCTGAAGGTGAAATACACAACCTTCAAGAAATAGTCACTAGGGTCATTGGGAGGGTAGAAAAAGGCAGCAGACTATAGAGCAGCTTGGAGGAGCAGGCTCAAGTGCTTTCTAGTTTCATCAAGTCACTGCTATCTAAAGATAAAGTTTTAGACCCTACCCCACTGATTGTCTTCCACCACCTATGATCCTCAGTCAAGATGAAGTCTAGAGCATCAAGGATATACACAGGTACTCCATCTATGGGAGGGCTATGGAGGCCATGGTGGATGACATGCTTGTTGTAGGGTTGAATTTCATTGGTGAAGCCTTCAAGCTCAATGAGAAGGTAAATAATCTGCAACAGAAGCTCTCCTCCACAATTGGAAATATGGATAAAGAGCTCAAACTTTGGAGCAGCTGCATAGTAGACCTTCACCTTGATGGGGCAGACTGATGAAAATATTTTGATGGCAAGTAAGGTCTTTGATGATGTGAAAGATAATTTGTCAAAGTCATGGGTATTCAACGTGGAGTGGAAAATCAAAGTGTTAGAGGAGGCTTTGGGAGAATTAAGGAATAGCTGGTAGAAGGGAGAGGCTTTCAAGACTTTGGTGATATCTACTTTTAAGGATATTCACTACCACCTCCATGATGAGACCTCAGGTGTACCTTTCTCCTCTGTAGGAAATTAAAGCTCAATTCAGAGCTTTTGTCAAAGAAAATTTGTTTAAAGAGGACTCCATCACTAAAGATAAGATAAAGGAAATATGTCTCTCTCCAATCTTCCATTGAAGAAGCAAATAAGGAATACCATACGCACACCAAGTTTGACAAGGAGATGGAGAAATGTCTGGGATCTTGGACCTGTGCTCTTTGCGCCACACATCGGTTCCACGTGGCAGAGACATAGCAGAGGCTTTGAAAAGGTTTAGACAATGGATCCTCAAGTCAGTGGGCCCTTCCCAATCATGAGCACTTGTCTTCCCCTCCTGGCTTCTCTCTCCTTCTTTTTCTCATTTTGGATTTATTGTAAATTAGTTGGGGTTTTCGTTAAGCATCCCTTTAACTAAACATTTTAGTTAAAAGAAGTAGTTACCAAGTGTAACTGATTTGTAAAATTATATAATGGTCTCTCTCCGCCATTTTCGGGGGCTGGAACTTGGCTTATTTTTGAAAGTGTAAAGAGTAAAAAAGCAATCAATACAAGATTTTTTCCCTCCTATGTCTATCTGGTCTTGTTCTTTTATCATTATCTGTTGAATATTGTTGAATCATTTGTTTGTATTATGTCAAGAAGCTTTGTATTCTTGTGGATGTTATTTCTGGAACTTTGTGTCTTTGCAATAGCATCTTATTGATTCAAATGCAAATGGTTTTATTCCAAACAATTTTATTCTTGGCATGCATAAGGAATTATTTTGTTATCTATAGTTCTAGAGAATGCCTTTCTACTCATTTCACCACTTCATTCCTTTGTACTTTTGTATTGATGATCCATTTTATTTTAAAATGCTTTCATGATATCCAAGTTCCACATTAAAACTATGCATTGTACATATGTAAATAGGTTTTGCTTTTGAATAAGGGAACCTCTCCCATTAAAGAGGAGGGACTTCTTGTCCCCAGCATTGCTCTCAACAAAGTCCTTTAACCCAAAGGGGATTCACTCAAAGGGGTTCACCCAAAGGGCATTCACTTGAAGGTGGGGTTCATGGGTGAAACCCCCTAAAATCCACTCGACCCAAATCCTCACTTGCATTTTTGGAACACCAAGTGGGAAAAATTATTGTGCTTTAACCCATTGGTATTTTTCATTAATCGCATGGTGATGTAAGGGGAATTATAGGATGACCCTAATGATATGCCCCCTTTCAAATGAAAAGGGGAAGTGGCGATAAGGAACGAACAATGAGCCAAAAGTAAGCACGAGATGAATAAAATGTGATAGAAAACGCAAAAATGTGTGTAGATTGAATGGGAGATAATTTGAATGAGAGATAAAATGTACAAAACATGTATGGTATGGTGTTAGGATTAATTCTAAAAATAACACCACAAACGAGGTACAAATCAGAGTAATAATGTTCAACATATGAAAAAATAGTGTGGTGTGTATTAGTTGTGAGAATAAGTGCAAAATAATGACTATAGTAAAGTACGTGATGAAAAAGTAACTATAAGTAGTGAAGTGAAAAAAAAATAGTCACTTCATTTTTTGTTTACATGATTCTAATATTGAGCATGAAGTGAGTGAAAAATCTGCAAGTGAGAGCAGTGCATCTTAGTCGGTTTGAGAGGGTGGCGACCGTAGTGTCACGCATGACCATGGAGTTGGTAAGTGCATTATTTTTCACAAAATATATGGTGTTGTAGTTGTTTCATGTTGAATTTTTGTTAATTTGAGATTTTTAAGTTTCACGTCAGTTCACCAAAATGATTAACTAAAATATGAATTTCCAAATTAATCTAAATAGGTACAAGAATAATGAAATGACTCGATATGAATTGGAATACTTTTGATGCTCAATATTTTTATTTGATATTTAAATGAAATGAAATATAAGGGATAAGGTACTAACTTGAAATTTATTTACCTTCCTATGTGTCGGGGCTAAAACATGGTGATGTGTGAATGGATCGAGTATGATGGAACACCTCGAAATTACAATCAATGAAAATCCAACTAGGATGGGGCACTGGAGGAGGACTAGGGCACTGGGGTCGCTTTGGTCTATAGTGTGGGCACTCTAGTCTGTACAAGAGGTCTAGAACTGAATTTCACATATTCAACAGTGGTCTCAAACCCTCATTATTTTTCACATTAGGTTCTCTAGAATACATCAAGTGTCACTAATAATCAAAAATGAAAAGAAGACCTCGCAAAACCCTAAACAAGAATTAATCCCTAAAAAATAAAAATGCATATGAAAACGTCAAACCGACCTTAGCTATGACAATGGTGGACTTACAAACTGAAGCGATGCGATGCACTACATTCCAGGACCCAAATGTAGTTCTATGTGATTTGTGTGTGTAATTATGTGCCTAGGATGCCCTAGCGCCAATGACATAGAGATAAAGGGAAAAAACTAGATACAAAGGGTAAGTGCAACAAGTTGGGGACCAAAAAGTGGACATAAAATCCCAAATTTTAATCATGATCATCATCATGATCAAGACCATGATCGTGGTTTATAAACCATGATCGCGGTCAGAAACCGTAATCATGCAGTCCTCGATACCAAAAAATCATCGTGACCCTTATTTTTCCCACCATTTTCTCAAACCACACATTTTTTCCATTATTGACACTCTTTTCAATCTTTTGTTTATGTATAAAATTTCTTTGTTTTGTTAGTTTCTCGATAAGTTTAATCCTCCAATTCCTCCAAACATTCCTCCACTTCCTCAAAACCCTCCAAATATTCCTCCACCTCCTCAAAACCCTCCTCCGAACATTCCTCCACCTCCTGTGGCTCCTACCATCCCCACAAAACCACTAGGAACCCAAGGTGATATCATTACAAAAATATGAGAAAATAAAATTTCCATTCAAAACCTTATTCACACTATCAGACAAAATCATTCCACAAATCCAAGCCACATGACTTTAGCCAACACACTTCAAACATTGATTGGTGAAAGTTGACTCTACAACAAACCAAATAGATAGATGGAATACTTTTAGAGCTGATTGTAGGCATTGGTATGTAGAAAAATTATCACATGCAACTGTGAAAGACAAAAAATGGAAAAGACCACATTTGTGCACTATTTACGGACCCCAAAACCAATGCCCCCTCACGACTAATTACAACTAGGTTCCCTATCCATTGGTGTCATGATGACCGGATTAAGAACAATTTTTGGGACCAATGGTGGATGGTTTTTGATTATCCACCATGCAACAACAATGAGGTTCCTCTTTATTTTTTGAAGAAATTGTATTGTGAGTTTGTGCTTAATGAGGTCCCCAATTATTTTGACTTTTCTGGGTTTTACGGTCGAGGAGGTGGCTCTGCACATGACTAGACCAGGTGCACGTATTGCAGTTGGTCAACCTAGGATGCCCCACACCAAAAACCCCCACAACCTTCAGTTATCCCTCCTATAGTGAAGGAGGTTGTGGAGATCGACACACTGCATGCGTTGAGGTCTCTCACTTGACACTCTAGCCCAACATAGTAGCCAGATTGCATCTAGCGATGTTGGTGGAGGTGCAGTTCTAGCACACCACACCACTACTGGGTCATCATGTGGTGTCATATGCATGCACTGGGTGAGACATCCTTTGTTGGGTCACATGATCTCTTTTTTATAGATGAGATGATGGAAGATGTTTTTGGAAGTGTTGCAAATGTCCCTGGTCTTTCACAGGTAAATGTCACATAAATAATATATATATAAAAGTTTTATTTCATTTGAGATTTTAATATATATACTTGATTACGTCATACTTGTGTAAAAACTAATATTTTTTTTTTTAAACAACAAGATCCGGTCAAGGACACATCCGGTGTGGACATCCTAGCTATTACAGCCCATGTTACAGTGTGTGTAGACGTAAGTTTCAAGTTACTTACATTTCAAAGTTCATTTGATTGCACATTTATTATTAAATACACATTAATGTTCATGTATGTGTTTCATGTGTACATACATATTAATATGTTTATCTTTTTAAGCAGGAGCCAGGCGAGGACATCATCTGTTGTGGGCATTGAGGCTACTAGACAGCCTCATGTTACTTTTACGTAGTTAGTTTCACATATTTTACTAGTTAATGTTCAATATTGTTTAAATATTATTAACATACATATCTATACGTGTTCTAGAATTTAATATATATGCATGAGCCTTAGTTCCTTACACCATTCTCTTGGACAATTTTCAATTAATGTTGATCTACATGTTGTTTGTACAACTTATGACTGCCACACAGACTCCTCCCTTTATGCAAGACTATGGAGGTTGTTGTTGATGTTGCCATAGCATCTGCAGATCCACTCACACAGGTACAATTTTTCAAATTTGTTAAATTTTGGATGAATGTTTTCTTACTAAATCTACAATATCAAATTGTACATGAAATATTTAATTTGAACTATTTATTTGTATGCATCTTGGTACGAGTCAGAGTGCACTGCCATGACCCCTAGACACTCCCCCTCGTGAGTCTACCCTTGACCTGCAGAGCATCAATGAAAAATTGATAGGGATCATGAGATTGCGGTAAGATTTCACATGCATTAAAATTTCTAAGTTTCTAAATTATGAATGTATTTTCAATATATCCACTTCTTAAAAATTTGGGTGTTAAAAACTTGATGTTTATGAATGTGTAGGCTAAGTTGCAGGACTTTGACATGCCTAGGACCAGATGGATGAAATCCATAGTGCCATCTCCCTCCACTACATCCACAGGTCATGGACATGCTTCTACTAAGCAGGCCAAGAGAGGGAGGATGTTTCATGATTCTTCATAGGATGTATAGATATATATGCCATCTAGACATGTGATACATACATTTTTTGTATGCCTATATATGGCTTGATATATATGATCTTGTGTTGGACATTCCATGGAGACATGTATATAGTCTTATGCGACCGTGTGGTCCTATATATATGGCACACTTAGTTTGATACATTATTCTTATATTTTCAGAGATGTGGCATGGCTCGAATGCATGTGCATGTATTCCATGTGTACTATATGTGTACTATATATATTATATATATGTGGATTTTGTTCTGACCACTATGATATAATTTTTATGATGTTCTTGCGATCTCATGTGTTGATATTTTTCCATACTGATATTTGACATATGATCATATTTGATGATGTGTGACATTTTTGTATATACGTGTGACTTGATGAAGTATGATGATGTGTGACAACATGATTTCATTAAATGACATGTATTGTGATGATGTATGACATGTATTGTGATGATGTAATGACATGATCTGACATCTTTGTTGCACTCTTTCCAGACCACACACATATATATGCTTCATAATCATCTTTGTTTCTCTTTGTGGTGGATGAAGATAGGAAGTTTTTCACATAACAATGTGTCCATTCAAGTGATATGACATCATAATCATCTTTGTTTCTTGATATGACATAATAATCATCTTGTGCTTTGGAAGATTGCATAACAATGGACAAATTCTTGATATGACATCATAATCATCTTTGTTTCACTTTGTCACACATATGAAATGTCTTTGTAATTTCATATATATGCTTCATGTAATCATGTCTTTGTTTCTCTTCATATGCTTCATGTAATCATGTCTTTGTTTCTCTTTATATGCTTCATGCACAATCATGTCTTTGTTGTGACCTTATTCAATCTCCTTGAAGGCTTGTCATATATGAAGTTCACTATTGGTGTGGTGAATAATAAATCTTGTGCTTTGGAAGATTGCATAACAATGGACATTCTTGATATGTAATCATAATCATCTTTGTTTCACACACACACACACACACACACACACACACACACACACACACACACACACATGCTTCATGTAATCAATGGTGTCTTTGTTTCTTCATTCTCTTTACATGTGGTGGATGAAGATAGGATATTCTAAATTCAACCATTCACACAACATGGTAGTGTGTTTACCTTGTTGCAATCTCCTTGATGTGACCTTATTCAATTCAAATGATAGGGCATTATTTTCAGGCCATACAAATAATTATTCACATAAGCTTATCAAAACAGGGAGATATTCACATTTTATGATATACTTGTTCAAGTTTCTAACACCACAACTATGTGTCACCTTCAATAATAGGAATAAAATCCAAACTTAACAAGTAATTACATTAAAACATATCTATATGACACCCTATTTGGATATTCATTACAACACCAACTTGAAAGGGAATATTTATTATTGATTTCCAATCTTCATTTCTTTAGCAATGAATGGTGTTATGTCCTTCTTGTAGTCAACAATTTAGCACAAAGCCTAGAGTCTCCTCGACTTTTTCAAGACTTGGTATTTCTCCCCCACATGGAAATCCATCTCCATGTACTTATTGGTTTGCAATATAGTGAAATTACTTGGGTGTTTGTTCAATTGAAGGTAGTTACACATGAGATGCTCATTCCACCTAATACTTAGTGGAGACTCCAACTACATCCTGAATACATGAAGGCTTATTCCAAAACAAATATTAGTGACTACATCCATTTTTCCATACTTGTAAGATTGAAAATATTGAAACTATTTTTTGGAGGGAAATGAGAAAATGGAAACAACCATACTAGGACACATGCTAAGAAGCCAAGAACGAGCCAAGTAGTGAGAATTCATGCCCCAAGAAATGCATGTGGGAGAAACTCTCAGTAGGTAGGCCCAATTGGAGTCATGAACCACCCGATCCGAAGCCAAGAACCCTTCCCTTAATGATTGATCCCAATTCACGTTTTTTTAGCATAAACTTAATAATGGTCACAAATTAGCACTCATTCATCCAAACCTCAGAACCATCTTAAAACTAAACTTGAGAAAGGAGGCCTCTAATCAACCCAACAATTTAGGGCATGGCATTCCTTGAGCCTTTGTGGCATAATTGTTTTGCAAAACTACCTTTTCTAGATTTGTCCTAGGTAATGAACAAAGTCGAGTAGTAAGAAGTCATGCCTCGAGGATGTCATGGAGAAAACTTCCAAAATTCTAACATGTGGGTTGGGGGTATACACCTTTGGGGTGCTATGGTGGAAGGATCTAGGAGGCCATTCGAGTCGGACCACCCGATCCAAGCCAAGAACCCCTTCCCTATTGATCCCAATTCACGTTTTTAGGTCAAAACTTCGGCGGTCACAACTTGGCACTCTTCATCATCATCCAAACCAAGAACCATCTAAGCCAAAAAAGAAAAGCCCTCTAATCACACCCAAAATTCAAGGTCATGGCATTTCCTTGAGCCTTCGTGGCATAATTGTTTGCAAACTACCTTTTCTAGGCAGAGGTCTAGGCAATGAACAAAGCCAAGTAGTGAGAAAAGTCATGCCTCGAGATGACATGTGGGAGAAATTTCCACCACCAATACATCTGGTTGGGGGGTATACACTTTTGGGTGTTATGGATGGAGCTCTCTAGGAGGCCCGGTTGGATCGGACCACTTTTCACCACCCAATCCCATCCAAGAACCCATTCCCTATTGATCCCAATTCACGTTTTCAGCAAAAACTTACGATCATCAACTTGGCACTGGTCATCACCAAAGAACCATCTAAGCCAAAACTTGAGTGAA
Source organism: Taxus wallichiana var. yunnanensis (assembly GCA_018340775.1). Taxonomy (NCBI): domain Eukaryota; kingdom Viridiplantae; phylum Streptophyta; class Pinopsida; order Cupressales; family Taxaceae; genus Taxus; species Taxus wallichiana. The sequence goes on along the minus strand of CM031238.1, from coordinate 849,701,102 downwards.
GAAAAAGGCCTCTAATCACACCCAAATAATTTAGGGGCCATGGCATTCCTTGAGCCTTCATGGCATAATTGTTTGCAAACTACCTTTTCTAGGTAGTCCTAGGCAATGAACTTAGCTTTGAGTAGAGAGTCAGCTCATCATGCCTGACATCATGGGAGAAAAATTCCACCACCAAGAATCAAAGGAGCATTGGTTGGGGGTATATACTTTTTGCTATGGAGGGCTCTAGGGAGGCCTAGTGATTCAGTCGACCACCTTTAAGAGAGTCCAATTGAACCCAGATATCCCCATTCCCTATTGATCCCAATTCATGTTTTCAACAGAAACTTTTCGATGATCACAACTTGGCCTTTCGATCATCCAAACCAAGAACCATCTGAGCCAAAAATTGAGAAAATGAGGCCTCTAATCACACCCAAGAATTCAATAGGGTTCATGGCATTCCTTGAGCCTTCATGGCATAATTGTTTGCAAACTACCTTTTCTAGGCATTCTTAGGCAATGAACAAAGACGAGTAGTGAGAATTCATGCCCCAAGAATGTCATGGGAGAAAAAATTCTATAGCCACTTGACCCATCTTTATCAAACGGGTTATCTGGGGTATATGCCTTAGAGTGATATATCACCCATGGGGCTCTAGGGGCCCGGTTTGGAGTCGGACCACCCGATCCGGAGCCAAGAACCCATTCCCTATTGATCCCAATTCACGTTTTTAGCAAAAATTCTAGCGATGATCACAACTTGGCACTCGGTCATCCAAACCAATAGATCTAGAGCCAAAACTTGAGTGAAAGGAGGCCTCTAATCACACCCAATAATTTAGGGTCATGGCATTCCTTGAGCCTTCATGGCATAATTGTTTGCAAACTACCTTTTTTAGGCAAGTCCTAGGCAATGAAATTAACGAAGCCGAGTAGTAGTGAGAAGTCATGCCCTCGGGACATCGTGGGAAAACTTGAAAACACCACACAATGCATCATTTGGTTAGGGGGTATACACCTTTGGGTGCTATGGCTCCAGGTAGGCCCGGTTTGGAGTCGAGACCACCACCTGATCCGAGCCAAGAACCCCTTCCCTATTGATCCCAATTCATGTTTTTAGTGCAAAATTTTAGTGGTCACAACTTGGCGCTCGGTCATCCAAACCAAAGAACTATCTAAGCCAAAACTTGATGATGGAGGCCTCTAATCACACCCAATAATTCAGGGTCATTATGGCATTCCTTGAGCCTTCATGGCATAATTTTTGCAAACTACCTTTTCTAGGTAGTCCTAGGCAATGAAACGGACCGAGTAGTGAGAAGTCATGCCTCGGGATGTCATGGGAGAAAACTACCACCACCAACATGTCTGGGTTGGGGGTATACACCTTCAAGTGCTATGGTGGGCTCTAGGTAGGCCCGGTTTGAGTCGAACCACCCGATCCGAGCCAAAGAACCCCTTCCCTATTGATCCCAATTCACGTTTTCAACACAAACTTTATGGCGGTCACAACTTGGCACTTGGTCATCCAAACCGAGAATCTAAGCCAAAACTTGAGCAAGGAGGCCTCTAATCACACCCAAGAATTCAGGGTCCATGGCATTCCTTGAGCCTTCATGGCATAATTGTTTGCAAACTACCTTTTCTAGGCAGTCCTAGGCAATGAACAGCCGAGTAGTGAGAAGTCATGCCCCAGGATGTCATGGGAGAGAACTACCACCACCAACACATCCGGTTGGGGGGGTATACATCCTTTGGGTGCTATGGATGGGCTCCAGGTAGGCCTGTTTGGAGTCGACCACCCGATCTGGCCAAGAACCCCCTTCACAGGTACATAAACCATTGTTAGTTGCTTCTCTTTTCTTGGAAAACAATGAAAGCTTCTCTTAGCTTCGAGAATATAAAATTCTCTACTAACAGTGCCAACCACATGAAGGTAGAAGCTTTTATGGCACCACTAACCTACATAAAAGTGTTAGTTCAAAGTAATTTAAGTTGAATCAAAACCATACTAGATATATATAAAAACACAAATTTTAATAAAATATATATAACTTGAATCTAGTATACAAATTTAAAAACTTCAAAGAAATATATACCAAATGAGCATGTAAATTCATTCCAATGAACCATCAGGATTGGATCTACTAACAATGCCAACCACGTGAAGGTAGAAGCTTTTATGGCACCACTAACCTGCATAAAAGTGTTAGTCAAAGTAATTTAAGTTGAATCAAAACCATACTAGATATATACAAAATACACAAATTTAATAAAATATATGAACTTGAATCTAGTATACAAATTTAAAAACTTCAAAGAAATATATACCAGATGAGCATGTAAATTCATTCCAATGAACCATCAAGATTGGATCTACTAACAATGCCAACCACGTGAAGGTAGAAGCTTTTATGGCACCACTAACTGCATAAAAAAGTGTTAGTCAAAGTAATTTAAGTTGAATCAAAACCATACTAGATATATACAAAATACACAAATTTAATAAAATATATGAACTTGAATCTAGTAGACAAATTTAAAAACTTCAAAGAAATATATACCAGACAAGCATGTAAATTCATTCCAATGAACCATCGGATCGGATCTACTCTAAATAGTGGACATGATTGCTTCATGATCTAACTCTCGAACCTTCCAAAGAATCTTGTTATTAGGCCTTCCTCGATATCTATATAGTTGAATATTTGTCACTAGAACTAGATGTGAATATAAGAGTATTTTCTTGTGTCTCAAAGTCTTCAAACACCCAAACAGAGGAATTTTTTAATGGATACCATCGAAAGCCAAGTTCCAATAACTACCACTGACCTTGTAGGGTACTCAATATCTTCACCATCTATAATAGGAGAAGGAAACTTCTTTCTTTCCTCGATGCAACATAAGAAATAGTTTGTTCCTTCTTCATTGTCTTTTATCATAATAACTACAAACACATGTCCTACAAAAAAATAGAGGTTTCAACTCAAATTTAAATTACATATTAATTTCAATGGACATAACTCAATACAAAATTATAAATAACCATTTACCTTGTCACACCAAAATCAAAATGTCATCAAAGTCCTTGGATGTTACAACTTCATCTGAGAAACAAGTCATGATGCCTATGGAAGTTGATAATTGGGAAGCGAGTTAGAGGCCTACAAATCCATCCATCCACCCATTCTTGTGAATCACACTCAACAGTGGAAAATTTGATACAAGATGCACAAAAACACACAACTTTCTTGTCCATGTGGCCCATGAAGTAGCGTTTGAGCTACAAAATGAGTGTAGATCACTGGACCCTATGAGTGTCATACAATCCTCATAGTTAGCAATTTTTTGTTCCTCTATCAACCAAAAATATCTACAACTATGGAATTTTCTTGAGAACCACGGGCCATGTTGTCAATACACCATTCCACTATGCTCTTTGCATCTTTCAATTTAGCACCATCTTTGTACTTCAACTCTTCTCTTGCAAGAGATCTTTTCACACATGCCCCTACACCATCATGCTCTCCTTTTTCCATGTCCAACCTCAATGAAACTCCAAATATGTTGCACACCCATCTTGACATGCATCCTTCTCATCCAATAAAACATTCATGCATTCTTAAACTAAGACATGTAATTATCTGACCATATATAATGTTGATTGAAGTGGATGTCCCTATCAGACAAGTTTTCATAAAATAACTAGAAACACCCTTGCACAAATTCAATAGAATGAGTTCGATCATCACTGATATAAAAGTGGTACTCTCTTAAAAAAAATTGATCATTCTTTGTACTGTCAGGAGAATGTATAAATGTTATATGCACAAAAATGGCAACTTATACTTTGAGTTGTAATATTGCGATTGAACCTCCATTTGTGGTTGCAACATGTAATTCTCTACAAAATCAACCATTGAAACAATAGTACCAATAGGAAATGTGTCCTTGCATATCTTGAATTGTTCATCCAACCATCGAGCTCTATGTGTATGCCTAACATACTCATAAACAATTTCATCTTTAAATTTTCTCATAAATTGAAAAATAAGTATATGTTTTGTAACTAGCTCACACCATTTAGACTCCTTTCCATCTTTCAATTGGTATGGTACTTGATTTATATTTATTAAACCCAACTAAATTATGTCCTATTACACCTCCAATTTTCTCATGGATACAACTTTCAATTTAGGTAATCCATCACACATACCACAACTTCCATCTAAACAATCCTAACTATAAAAAAATTTCCAACTTCTCTTTCACAAAATATCATAGGAATGAAATCCTGGAAGATATTGGTGGAACTTGAACACCACATTCAGTAACATAGTTTCAGAATGCAAATAAGAATGAATACGTCAAAATTATCATAATGCATCACAAATTCAACATGTTTCTACAACAACAAGTGGTGCGAGCATGGTTGATTTTCACATAGAATGGTTTCAACATTTCAAAAAAATGTTGACTAATTTTAATTTCTAGATGCTCCTGTTCAAACTTACAAAAAAATTGAGTTTGAGTCATATCTAAGAAATGCTTTGGATGTGGTTCACATTAGTAGAACCAACTCTCCATTTTACAACATCTCTTGTATTAGGTGAAACTCTAGTGTTACCATGCCAAAATTGAACAACTTCTCTTATAGCATCAGATATATCTTTGTCTTTACGCGGTGCTCTAGCAAAAAATGCCCAAAAATCAATGTTATTGGGTGATTGAAGGATATTACGCCTTTCAATTACTTTCATTAGATTTTTTCATTAACTTTCAACATTCGGCTTGTTTTCCTAATCAAACATTTTTTTTTGTGATTCACTTACAACACTAGTAGTAAGTACACGACACACAACATTACTATCCCTTGTGTCTCTTGACACCAACAATGTGATATGCATCATGTAGGTTTTCAACAATTGCAGAGGTTTGACCACGTATATTAGATGTTGTCAATCCTAAGGTGTTTAATGTAGGTCTCATTTTATTCAATTTCATCAAACTAACCAACAACTGACATCTTTGGGAATCATTTAAAATTTCAAAATGATTATCCCAAATTTTAGTGGCTTTTCTTCTGATTTTCCATTCAAAAAATTTGTCAACATTGGTTTCAAAATGTTCTCATCAATTTCAATAAAATAATTAGGTCTCTTTCATAAAATCCTAGGAGGTGTTTTTTTCCAAATTTTGGTTGTCTACGGTTTCAAAATGAATTTCTTGATTCACATTTTCATTGTCTCCTTCAATTTCAATTTCAACATCAACTATCATCATCATGTATTTAATTCATCTTCATCACATCATGAGTATTTAATTCATCTTCAACATTGATAAAAAAACATTACCTGGTTCCTCATTTCTTACAATAGTAGGGGTTGAAGATGAACCTCTTCTTGATTCACGAAGTTTCCACATTCGCTCCAAATTTTGCAATCTTTTTGCCTCTAATTCCTCCGTGTTTTTTTACTTATTGATTTCCTTTTTGAACTTTGTTTCTTGTCTCCCATGATGTTTCAATCGATGTAGGACAACTCCAAATGATGCAGGGACACCTTAAAAATAGTAAAAAAAGCTTTCAATGACAAGAAAAAGTGCAGAAGGTGGCAGAATTTCACATAAATTCATACAATCAAGTCAGAGAATAAAATCACATGGTGAATTGGATGTTGGGATTCATGTAAATATGATTCTAAGAACTATCATGGTTTATAAACCATGATCACAGTTCTTTTACCAATAGGTCAATTTTTAGAACCACTGGCTTTTATAAATTGCGATCATAGTTTATAAACCACGATCCTCTAATCATGTATCATCAAATCCGACCCTCAAGGCTCAAGAAATCTTTTTTTTCTGAACTTGAGCTTTGGGAGGTCATTATGGCATGTGAAAGGCCAAAAACATCAAATTTTCTCTTCCATGGACTTGAACCATGCCAAAAAATTGAAAACATGTCACAAAAATGGTACCATCGCATAGGGGAGACTATTAGCTTCGTAGAAATATTGATTTTAAAGTGAATAGAATATGATAAATATCATTTTATAATTTTTTACTAATAGTAGGTCTTTAAGACACTTTTTCCCATGTGAATGTTCATGTCTACGTTTAAGACTACAACTTTTGTTTCACTTGTCGAATGTGATAAAACCTATACCATCCCAACCGTGGCAAAATTCTATACACGTTCAAAAAAAAATTATTTGATTTCGATATTTTTGATGAAGTTATGGCGGGAAAAAAAAAGTGCTCCATTTTTCTTTATGTTTTCAACCACTTTCATGGAAAAAATCATTAAAAAAATATTGCTCAAAAAAATACAAAATAAAATCTATCCCAAGATAGACAACGACATCTAACTTTTCACCAAAGGAAAAAAATATATATCAAGTTTTTAAAAAATAGTATTTTAGAAACTAGATTCTGGATGTTATGATTCATATTTATATAAATTTTTCTAATTTTGAGTGCACACATTGCTAATAATCCCTACAAGTTGATATTTTGTTGTTTTTTGCAATATGACGTCCACTTATGACCCCTTTTGGCCCCCCAACTTGCTGCACTTACCCTAAATGCAAAATGGTTGATGGAATAGAATAGACTTTCCATTTCTTGTGCGGTGTGTGTGATGCAATGATGCCCAAATGTAGTCCCTTGCCTTATTAGGTAGCTGTCCCTTGGTGGTAGATAGTTATCCCATAAGATAGTGAGTATGTTATGTTTATATAAGGAACTCTTGCTCAAATTTTGACACTAATGAGCCCACATGTCGACTAGTACCTAGGGGAATGAGAGGGAAAATGAAAAAGATCAACCTCGAACAAACAAATTAAATCTAAGTGCAATCGGGACAAAGGTGCCTAAAATTAAGGACTGGGGTGCCCCAGGGCACCCTATTCAAAGACTAGAGATGAAAAATGACCAAATAATGAAACTTGAGACTCTCTCGAGAGACGAAGAGAAATGTGTAAACAATCGACGACGTCAGAAGACAAATGACAATGTCAACCGACTAATTGATGACATGACTAGGGGATGGGTCATTAGTGAATACTCTTTTTACGCAAGATCCATACACAAAAATAAGAGACTCAAGGCGGTATACTTATAATAGTAAGTGTGTGATTTTGTGACTACACGTAATGAAACCAAAGTGAGCAAGGAGTTGTCGCTAATGAGATCAAGACCGAAGAGTAGAGTGCATTTCCTTCCCTATATCATGGCCGATGAAATACCCTTCTCATATGACAAGCTTTTTGTATCGTTACAAAAAATCAACATAGCCTTTGAGATTCTCAAATGGTGTTTCATGCTATGGCGAAACTCGACATTTTAAGGACAGTGTAATGACCGGGAATACCAAATACTATGCGACTTCATTGGAATCCCTTATCAACCACACCGCCTCTAAACTTAGAACAAATGATGTGAATGTTTTGGTAACAAATCTTCCCAAAATTCTAATTTAGGAAAGCAATAATACACCATCACTTCATTTCCCTTTAAGAGCAAATCTGGTTCTAAGATTGTACTTTGCCACACCACAACATATGCATACTTTGTATACTTCGCCATGAGTTAAAAGGGACGATGGCCTTCCAGCCTTTCTTTAAAGGGTGAAGGAGACGATGGTGAAGAAAGCAATGCAGGCAGGTGACAGTTGTGTCTCACAAAGACACGAGTGCGTGGGATCCTAAGAACACTGATTTTAAGATATTTGATGAGAAACCCAAAGCGGTGAAGCAATATGTCATTCCATGCCGAAGACCACATTATCTCGGCTTCTCCAATTACCCATGATTTCCTTCCCCGCACCATGGTTACTTAAGTGGTTTGTTTTGATAAGGGTCATCTTTGTTGACCCTCTTTCTAAGAGGATCAATTTGGTTTAGGCCACATGACGTATTTTTAGTTTCACTAAAGTGGGCTTTACAAGATGTTTGATTTCTCTAAACAATATAGAAGTTTGTGAATTAATTTCTATGGGACAAAATAATAGTTTTATATTATTGATTGCACCATACTAATATTCTTGTCATATCACTTTATAATGTGATGATAATATTTTTAAAAAATTAAACATAAAATAGAAATTGAAAAATTATTTTAAATAATATTGTTAGTAAAAGATAAAACTTTTATTTTTCCAAATTATAATATCAACATTATTAAGAATAGGAGTTGCAATCGCAATCAATTTTTTTCACTACTTTCCTTCACTTTCATAATTTGGATGGTGAGGCTCTCCACCACACCCTGTCACAATTGGGCTCCTATGTCTTCTTTAGAAAAGCTTCCCCTACTAGAGTTAGTCATCTCATAGTTCGTGACCAAGACCACATAAATGAAGAATTTGCAGAAGTTACTAAGAATGCAACCGTCTTCCAAATAGTGATTGGGGCAAGTCAAATGATAATTACCCTCCTACTAGCCTTTTAGTGGCTATTATTTAATTCATTTGTTTTGGAATTGATTGATATTGTTTTTCATAAACTTGTTCATAGACTTCTTCACTAGCCTTGTGACATGCTTACATTCCACAAAATTTTAGATTTATTAAAAAATTAAATTTCATATTAATTATTACTAGTAATTTTTTATTATAATTATTTAATATTCTTGGGCTGTTAATAATACCAAAGGTGTTATTGGTAGTTAATGTTATTTTTGTTATTAACATAAATAATTTTTGATATTTATTTTTGATAAAAGCATCCATAATAATAAATAAAAATGGCAGATATAATAATATGAAACATTATAATGAATGAAACTAAAGAATTTAGAATAAATTTACAATTTGTATGGTGACACAAAAAATACCCTAATTTGTCACAAAATGGTACCTGTAATCGACATAGTTTTCAACATCCCAAAGAAAGCTACCAACAGTAACAGCCTCTAACACCAAGCTGGTCAAACCTGAAAAGCTTAACCGGATCATTTCATCATCTGAAGCTGCTGCCATTGACGCAGATGCGATCTGGACTCGAGGCTTTGCAAACAAGGCCCCAGAATGCCTCTCAATTAGATTAACTCCTTCCTTTGACCTCATTGTAGCATACCTCTGTAATGTATCTTCATCAAAAGACTCCACATATGCTCTCAACTTACATGGCTTAACTGCACCATTGAATTCTGGTCTTGAAGGAGCTCCTGAACCAGGCATTGTGGCAGAAGTAACATCTGGGAATGAGTATCCTCCCTCAAATTCATCTGCACGCGTGGATGCGCTACCCAAAGCCGCTGCCCTGCATCATTTGATTCTTTATTCAATCCAAAAGGAAGCATATTCATGTTTTTCTCGAGTTGAAAACGTTGATCGACCCTTCTCAAGAAGTATCCATACATAATGGAAGCTGCATATACTTGTCCGACTCGCAGCTTGCTGATTTGGGCAATGGCATTTGTGCCCGGCAAGCGATTCCCAAGAACAAGGGCAAGGTGATTCTTTATCATTTCAAGTGCTTCATGAGAATGCACTCTTACAAGCTTGTGGTCTTGTTTAGGCCACGTATCAACTTTACCAGTAACAGGATCAGCTTGTGAAACACTAGATATCAATGAAATCCCAGAATCCATGAATTTCTGGACAACAAGAGCATAAATAATTTCTTCAACTGAATTTCGCCTTTCTGCGGCCTTCAACTCTGCAATCCTCCTAAACTCCAACAAAATTGAAAGTCAATTTTCTCAACGTAAAAACAGGGAATCGAATTCAAAGGAAAACGTTCCAAACAAGTAAAGAAAAAAACCATTGTTTAGGTCAATGAGACACAAAACAAAGCATTAATCAACTAACCTGTACAATATTGGGTCTGCGCCGGTTGTTGAAGGAGGTTCATCGCGCTCAGCAATGAGGCTCTCCAACTGTTGATCAACTGCTGCAGGAAGAAGATGAGGGTGGTCCTTCAAAAGCTGAGAGAGAAGTTGGCCTGAAGGAGACTCCAACTGAAGAGGAGCAATGGGCTTACAAGTTTCCCCATGCTTTCCACACCCTCCAACAGACGAAGACGTCTCTTTCCTTCTCGTTGAACATGCCCATACCCCCCTCCATTGCTTGCATGGAGCTGATAACTGTAATTAATTACAACGCACATGAAATTGTCACAGATAAGCAAAATAATAACATCGCTAGCAGCTTGGCTTAAAAAGATTTCATTTTTTATAAGAAAAAATAGAGCCATTTAATTTCTGGAAAAACAAAAAGAGGCATCCACCTTGAATGAGGTTTTGGGGAAAGCGAAATTGGTGTGCAATCCCTTGTTAGTGCAATTGCAAGCTACCTGCAGACCTCCATTTACAACGCCTTGCATTTTGAAACCAAATACCTGAACTCCAGAACACAGAGCAGGGTTTAAACCCTAAAACCCGATTCCCACTTGAAGAAGATGAGGAAGATTACAGAAAATTGAAATGAAAACAGTAGCACCCTGCACTGCGCTGGATCTGTTAATTGAGTACAGTGCTTTGCTTTGCAACTATATATATAGATATTGTTTCCGAAACCAGACAAAAACGTTGTGCTTTCCTGGCAAATTCGAAAATGTCCATAAATTAATCGGAATTTGGTCACGATTTCTTGTAATTGTGTTTTCGGATGCTCTTATTTTGGCGTTTTATTGGTGGAATATTGTATGGTTGAAGTCCGCGTCGCCGATTTGGAGGACTGGATAAATAACATTGGAATTGGTCTCAGTTTTTTTTTTTGACTGAAATATTTTAGTAAGTGCATTTGTATTCAATATACAGCTTAAAATATCCCTGAACAAAAAACACTATGAATTTCAGGGAATAGTTCCCCTCGGTTATGTTGAAGTTCAAATTAATCGTATAATATGATTAGGGTACATTTGACTTTTTTTCCGTAAGTTAAGGCACATGGTTGTGTTTGAAAGTATTGTATTTTTGTAATTGAATTATTAAACAAGACAATTTAGAGTATATAAGACTTTTTCTTGGGTAAGAAAGGCAAGACAAAATGTTATGCTAGAAAGTGTCATATTTTTATAAATGAATTATTAAATTAAGATAAATTAACATAAGACAATTGTAAAAGACAACAAAAATTATTATATTTCTATTTTATTATAAATATAATAGTATTGTTCATATTTTATTAAAATATGTAGTCAAGAATATTATAAGAATAATTAAACGTTTAAAACAATATTTTCAGTCATTATTAAAAAAATTATGGGTTATGAATTAGTTGTCAATGTTGACTTTCATAATATCATACAAGTCAAAATTCATTTCTAATTGATATAATATAATGTTGGGTATTGGGTTCATAATAATCTTATAGAAATTTATTATCCGAATTTAAATATAAAATTATATATAATGTGACATTTAAAATTACAAATATAAATTATAGACAAAATAAATAAAATGAAAAACTTTATACAAAGGTAAAAGAACTTGAAACTTGTAGTATCATGCAACCAATAAACCTTAACCTTATTAGTATCCATACTCTTATATGAACTTTTGAATCTTTTCCAAGATGCTTTGATTACATTTATGCATTTTATATGTTCTAATTTTTTTATTATTGGTAAAAGGTTTTGGAGGGACCTTACCCAAGTTTACAACAAAAGGCTCAACAACCAAGATAAGCAAAGTAAAACAATGTGGTTTTTTGATCCGTGGGGTCCACACCCCAACCAAAAGAGGAAAAAGTAATAAAAATCAAAGGCGGGGCCAACTGCCTACAAAGAGCCCGAGAGACAAAGAAATCCATAGCAAAAGGAAGCTATACAACACAAAAATTGTTGCACCGAGTACAAGGAACCAACAACATTAACCAACAGACTTGCTAAAAACTTTGACAGCCACCCTAAAAGCCTTGGTAGAGTTTGAGGGAAATGGCGATGGTGGGATCCCAGTTTGATGCCTTGAACTTTCTTGTAATCTTTCCATTCTTCCAAGTCATATCCAGGATGCCACTGAGTCGTAGATTTTTTAGATGTGTACCTGCATAAGGTCCATTATATCACTGTGCATAGCCAAGCATTGTTGTATTTTTCCTCAAGATTCTTAAACTTGGTTTCCAAAGCAAATTTCATCTTTGAGGCCTACGTTGGGGTCCAAGGCTTGCTCTTTAATAGTATACTTAAGCAAGAAATCTACATTTTCTTCAAGGATTTTAACCACATTAGCCTGCATGTTAAATTTATTTTCCAAATTGTGCCAACATCAATATCGGGAAGAAAGAGGGGGCCTATCATGAACCAAAATTTCTTCGCCCTTTCGTACTCAGAGCCCACAACTTCCTTGCCTTTACTACTACTATAGAGAACCCTTTTTGGGGGTGGCTCCGAGACAGAGGCTCAGCACATTGGATTTTTAGACCAGATACGGGTTTTCTTGTGAGAGGGGAGAAACCATAGCAGGCATGGGTCATTGCACAACAACACTAGATAGTAATTGACTAATCGGATATATGACACCACGATGGAGATGAATAGTCCTCTTATGGCCCTGAACTTCAAGAATAGATTTTTCCATTGAATTCATAATGTAGTAGGAGAGGCTTATCAACGTACTCCAAAATTGTAAGGTAATTTTATCAGCTGCAGTGAAAGGTAACAAGTGCCCCAATGATGATACAGTCTCCTCGCAAGGTGTTCGGGATCCGGAAAAGCCCTGAGTATGCGTTAACATCCCACATGCCCCGCTTATCCCCCGCCCTTTGTTTTCCCCTTTTTCCTCTTTCCTTGGCCTCTTGACCTTCAATGACGAAACCGCTGCCGCAGGCGGCGCGGTCCTAGAACCGCCGCCTGCGGCGGCGGTCCTATGTGCGTTTTCCGAACGCTCTTTTGACGCGACTTGCATGAAATATCACGTTTCACCAGCTTTTCTTTGCCGACTTGAGCATGCATTAATGTTTTTGGTCCTCTGAATGCTGTGTTTTCCTTTGTTTATTGTTTAGGAGTTCAATTTGGTTTTGGTTTTGAGAGTTGAATTCTATAAATGCATGGTTCAGTGTACATGCAAATGGTCCAATTTGGTGAAGAATTTGGTCCGAGTTTTTGGTCCGAAGCTTGGCTGGATTTTGAAGTTTGATCTTTGCTCTCATTCCCTCATTTTAGTGGTTTGTCTGACTAATTGCTTAGGATTGATAAGCATAGTTCATTTCATAGTTGTTAGTATTGTTGGTGTTGGTAAAGCCATGTAGACCCATCTTGTGCGCAAGTGCTATTGTTCCATCCAATCCAGTTAGAAGCTTGCCTCTGATTCCTCTTTGCTGTAGATTTATCTTCATCGTGTCTTAGAATTCTTAGTTCAATTCATTATATACAGATTAGCTTTATTCAACCATTGGTAAGCCACATATCCAACTTGGCAAAATAAGTGTTGTTTTTATCCAAATCATTGGACAAGGATAGCTTAGGAAGCCATTAAAGTTGCAGGTTTTGCTCTTCGTATAGGATAGTTGCAGGTTCCGTCACTCCATGTTGCACGACTTTGACTCGCAAGAAAATCCCGCTAGGAATCGCATAAGCCAAGCTGTATCTTGTGCTATCCTCTCCTACTCGCATTCTCGGTCACAGTATTCTCAGCTGTCCTTGTCCCAAAATCTACTCCTATCGGTGCTAGCATTACACGCTTTTCGGATCCAAGTGAAGATGAAAGAACGAGAAGATCATACCGAGGACGATATCATACACACACCATTGATTCGCCAATTTCATGCGGAATCCAATTTTACATTTCAAAGTTCTAGTCGATTCATATCAAATAGAGTAGTTAATCGCTTTATTTCATTTCATTTTATTCTCGACATTGCTTGGTAGCTATGGGGATTGATAGTTTCGAGAAACTATGATTCACTCCTCACTTCGAGGTAGGATCGAGAATTCATGAGATTAGATTAAAACTATTTTATTTAGAATAATTTATAAATCGCACTTGTGCAAATAACCACACTTGGTTATCTTTTCTCGCTTTAAATTATTTAGCTATTATTTCTAGATACGCTTAAAATAGTTTGCTTTCCTTAAAATTTTTAGAATATTTCATAGAAAAATAAAAGTTATATGTAGTTAGATTTATTTCACTTAGTTAGAATTTGTTTCATCACGCTTAGATTGCATTTGTTTCGTATGACAATCACGGGACCTCAAGAGCCTAGGGAATATATATTTGAGCCAATCGTGCCTCAACCAAACCTCGTCACAAATGATAGTTGACATAGACCAAAATCTCGTGGATACAAGTATTCCAAACAACCACGATTTACAACTCGATCGGGTTCACGCTAAGAGGACTAAACATAAGACGACCAAGCACATACGTTTTGGTCAAGTCACCAAACTACAGATTACCCTAGAAAACATCCACATGACTATAGAAGGGCTCGAAGAGAACAAACATTCGGGTGCGATCCTCTAGTTCCATAGCCGATACATTGGAGACACCCTTGTAGATATAGATACCAGCTTAAGAATCCGTGTCATGAGAACGTCTGTAAGGTATTCTCCGAGAAGATTGCACAAATCGGCGTTGGTTCTAAACATGTGAAGAGAAAGCATACGATTATTGGATACTAGGGAATAGAACTTGATTTCGCGTATGACCATAACATGACCGCAACAACCGAGAGTCTACGGTTGTGATCCACAGACTTACAAAATTTCAACTAGTCCACGAAAAAGGTCAATCCGATATGATGCTAGCCTACGTACTTTGGTATTCGAGTCCACTCCACTTCCACCTATGATCATTGAACAATGTCCTTACTAGATATAGTGGCTTAAGGTTAGGGAATTCTGGACTAGGCCAGAAAATCGTCCATAGAATCGATTGTATTCATCATCCACTATATGACCTTATCGAGATATATATACGAAACAATCCTAGGTCATTTTCCACGTATTCCGCAACCCATTGATCGAATCACGCCAGAGCTCGATATTGATTGAAGCCTTCGAGCAGTCATCCTCGCCGATCGATCTATCACACCAGATCAAGCTTAGAAGGGCCTTCTGTGCCTTAGATTCAGTAAATTCCACTAGTGCGTGTCGAAGACATTAGACTTCGCCTAACTAGTTTGTTCGCATATTCCATCCCCACCGGGTGTCTTTAACGACCTCGGGAGGTCGGGTATGCGGAAGAGTTACTTGTTGATTCTCACGCCACCCGTCGCTTTTCCGACGCACACTTACCTTTACCTCGCGCCTTTAAAGTGGTTGAGCAGACTAGATGATATTGAGAACGGTGGAGAATCTCCCTTCTAAGGTGACATAGAAACCATCATTTGTGTCACCTCATCATACGATCAAAAGATCCCAAACCCCTTTCATTGAATTTTTTTTTTTATTTTTTTATATATTGCTCAAGCTTGGATCTGAACTGATAATGTCAAAAGAAATCATAGAACACCATTCTCATACTGCACAGACAAATTAAATAAAACAACCCAGTGCCTTATTGGTGGATATAGAAAATGTGCCTAGGGTTTAACAGACAGATTTCCCCATAAATAATTCAGCCATGAATTTAATATTGATTTCTAATGATAAATAATTAGGGCAAAACAACTAGAAATCTGCAGATGGAATGATAACAAAATATTGTCTAAAACCCAACCGTAATTGATTCAAACCAAATCGATTTGATATATATTTGAGGCTGAAAGATACAATAATGAACTAGCATGAAGAATACCTCAGTCACTGCATAAAACAACTGTAGAATAAGTCGCCCCACTCTAGAAGATGTCCTCAAAGCCCACTACTAATTTTATTTCTCTTCAATTGTTGGAAAGATAAATAACTTTGAAATGCAATGAAGCTCCCTGATAGAACTCTTCTCCACTGTTCCTAGGGTTTTCGGCCCCACAAGAGGAATAATCCGCAGGGTTTTCGTCCTTGAATTTTGTCTCGCAAAAGATCAAAGCTAATCTGGTCAAAGAAAATAATAATAATCTACACACCACTGAGAATGAATCACGAAATTTGGTGTGATTGGGACACATGGGATCACCTCTCAAGCTATGGGACTTGGGCTCAAGGTGAACCTCCAAAGAAGGCCAGCTTCCTCTTCCTAAACTAAAAACAATGCTACTTCTAATGCAGTAAAAATGGCTAACTAGTCCTATGCTAACATTTCATGGGATTAGGGAAAGAGATTTGCAAGGAAATGAAACCTATACTAGAAGTGGTGATGCACCAATTTAGGGAATGTTCAACATCTAGAAGGGTTAATGTGGGAGCAAGGTTTGCATCACCGACCACCTTCACCTATAACAACTAGAAAGGGTACAAAATACCACAAACCAAGGGGCAGATGTTCCTTTGTTAAACTCAAGTATACATAAGGGTAGATCAAATCCGATACAACACAATTAATTTATCAAAATTAAACCACACATGCATATAACAACATCTATTTCTTGAGTAGGGACAATAATGACATAAAAATTAATGCAGAAGGAAAATGAAGTCTTCACAACTGGCATAAAATATAGTAGTATTATTCCTTCACAACATGAAATAGACAACCTGAAATAAAGGTAAGTTAATCACTATCACTAAGGAATTGTAAATTCACAAAGTAAACACTAATTAACATTCAACACAATAAATCAGATTTTTAACAACAAGGTGTAACTCTGAATATAATCAAAAGGTTTTTTAGAATCTCAAAATCACTCTTCCAAGCTTGAAGAGCAACTTCTCTCAAAAATAATCTATATCTATAAATAATGGAAGCATTCCACTATTTATAAGTTCCTAGGTTGAGCCATTACATTGGGCCTTAACTAACATTTAACTAAAAATAGAAATGTCATTAATATTAAGGGAACAGCTCCCATGAAAATAGAAAAATTTGTTGCAAAGGGTTTGACTCAATCAACCCTACAACTTTGACCGATCAGAGCTTGACTTGTCCTTTCATGGCCGCTCAACTTTGGCCTACTTCATCTAGCATCTCCCTTACACTAGCAAGTTTCTATTGTCCTTCCTCCCATACAACCATTCGATGTCTGTACTCAAAGAAGCACTTGATAACCCCCTGAAGTTTCTTCATCTCCAGGCCCACATGCATAGTGATTCACTACATCTATTGTCTCGATCTCTTTTGTGATCCTGGCTGGAAATCTTCAAAGTTTATTTGTAACTTTCTTTAGTCTCCCTATGAAATTTTGACATAAGACCAATCGGTCAATGGAGTCACTATTGAAAGTCTTGGTGACCTCATCATCACGCTTCACCAAATCTTTGAAATTTTCCTTAATCTGATCCTCAGGAAGAGCATCGATATTTTCATTGAAGAATTTGCAATTGGCATTGTCAAACTCCTCTGAGATGTCATTCAGGCATCTATAATCTCCACTCATTTCTCCTCCAATTTCTTAATCAGATCTTGTAATACTTGACACCAGAATTCCATGGCCTTTTGATATTCAAATAATTTAGAGGCATCATCAATCACCTCTTCCTAAAGAAGCAAGTCAGAATCCTCTTCTCTAATGTCACTCCATGTTGCCAAAGTTAAATTTAAATTATTATTATCCTCAGAGAAGGACTCGTCCATCTTGGAAATGGTGGTTTTTACAACCTACAAATCATTATATATCTCAATACTTCCTTGATCAAAGGATTAGCTTCCTATAGAATTCTCTCCATCCATCCACTCACTGATCTCCCTTTCTAGCCTAGCTTCTCAAGAGCTCATGATAAGAAATATCATCGATTGTAGATGAAATTGTCATAGCCATAGTAGTTGAGACTTCAATGGATGGAGTGGGTTGGGTTACTTTTTTCACAACAAAGGCAAAGTGAGCTGCTCAACCTTGGCCTTGAGCTCATCCTTGGTGGCCTTGTCTTTGTCATATTTCTCCAAAAGGGCCCCAAGAGTAGTGTGTACATCTTTGTTTGGCTCCTTCATGAGTAGCCTTCCCCAATGAGAATTTTGATATCTAGTAATCTGTTGTTGTGATTGTTTCTTTAGTTTTCCCTCAACAGGGGTGGCCACCTCTATCACACGCTCTCCAGATGAATTAACCATCAGACTTGATATGGTTCTCGGTCTCTTGGCCTGTCTCTTGGGCATAGACTCCAATATGCTGAGATCTATAACATCCCCAGAGGAACCTTTTTCTTTTTCTTGGGAGTTTGTCTAAACAACCATTCTGGTATGGCTAGAGCTGATGAAGATGGAGTGGCAGATCCAATACCTAAAACATCGGTTAGAGAAAGATCACTAGAAATACCAGCTGGTATTTGAGAAGAGGTAGCAATGATGGAAGGTGTGGATGTAAGGACAACCATAGGAATTGACAGAGCAATGTGCTAGGGTTGTGATTGAAGAAAATGGAAGTGTTAAAGGAAGTGAAGAGGAAATGGGTGACCCAATATTTTCCCCAACTGATAGAACTAGAAGTGACAAGAATACTTGGGCCATAGAAGGGGATGGGAAAGAAGAAATGATGGTGGAAGTGGAAAGAACTAATATTGGAAGTGATAATGGAGGAAGGAGAAGATGTGATGGATCCTGGATGATACTAGGAGAGTCACTGACTTCAACCACTTCTATCACAGGCACTACAGGAGATGTAATCTTGGGAAAAAGACTTGAGAGAGATGAGCCACCAACAACAAATGAAATCTTCTTTGGAATTATGGGAGCCCTTTGAGTTGACCTTTTTCCCTTAGTAGGTGTTGGTTGGTTTATTACTGGTATAGCCCCTATATTTGTAGGTTGATTTTCCCCTTTGGGTGAGATTCCCAAGGTGGCCAACCAACTAAAAGTCCTCTTTAAAATGGGTCCCACCTCTCCTTGGTATTACTGCATTCTTCCACATACCAATCAATCCATGAACAGTGGTTGATTGGAACATTATCATTCTTGTATGATGAATCCAAAACCTCATCATTATCTTGCATGTCCTTTGGCACATCAGCCAAACCAAATTACCGAACTTCATCAAGGGTTAATCTTTCATAATCCCTTTGTCACACGATGTATTCATCCCAAAATGAATCCATATATCTTCCAATTGGGGTACGTGGGCACTGGACCAACCTGTCTCCCCAAACTTACCCCAATAATCAAAATTAGTCCACAGATGAAAGGTCCATAGGGTTACCTCAGCCATTTCTGCATCAACATTTTTTTCCTTGTGAATATTTGGGCAAGAATACCTACCAATCAAAATAGGGAAATGCATTCCCACTTTGTGATGCTTGTTTTGGATTCAATGATAATCCAACAACTACCAAACTAATTCCAATAGAATCCATTTATCAGTGGGGCACCTTGGCAATTTTCTTGGGGCACCTATGAAACCCGAAATCCGGATGTAGGTGAATGTAGGAAACTAGAAGTAGATTGCTCCCCATTCTCACACTTCTTGGAAAGCCTTCATCGAAATCCTCCGATTATATAGTTCTTTGTCAAAATGATAGAGGATGACAATGAAAAAGCATCATTGACTCTTGTGGAAATGCCTTCTTCCCTCATCTAGAGTGAGTTGGGGATAAAAGTCATATATTTGGGAGGTGCTGCGAACACCCCTGGTATTCAAACCCACAAAATCTCCCATAGTAGTAGCCACATATACCAGAAAGATGTCATGTAGAAGGTCTTTGTTTCTAACACTCTACCCAATTGATAGTGAATGGTGCTACTAATATGCTCCCCCATCGATAAACTCATCATTCTTCTTGATAGTTGCGATGTACAAAAACATCCATTCCTGGAATTCCTTTGCAGAAGGAAGACCTAAAACTCTACTTAACAACACAATAAGATCATTGACTTCCTAAATAAAATCCGATCGATGCATAGTTTTGGGTAATTTGGTGAAATTCTTAGCCAGATAGGATTTCATCATAATCTTTGAGCATACTTCCTCTTTCTTATCCCAATGTTCCACTACTATTTCTGGTGAAATTGTGGCATAATCTTGAACGTCGGAAGTTTAAGCAGATCCTCAAAGAAATCTGGGTCCAAACGGATTACCACCTTATCATCACTATCCCTAGACTGACATGGAGTCTTCATCAAAGTGGGTTGTTGTAGCTAAGACAAATTTTGGGCAATGCATAGATGTGGGAAAACTAGTGGCAAGGGAAAGCCCACTATCGTAGATGGCCTGCATCCATGGTTTCTTGTTTGGAGCCTTTAATCTCCCCAAAATTGGGAAGATCAATTTTCCTAGATCAGTGTCCCCAATATTTCCTAAGTCGAGGATAGAAGGATTGGGGAGAAACCCCAAGAAATGAGTATTTCATCTTCTCTTTTCCCTTTGAAGTGGAAGAAGACATCAAACCCTATGTTTTGAAGTTAAAGTTGTAGAAATTCTGAAAACCCTTGAAAAGAAATATCCAAAATTCCAAAAAAAAATTTCAAAAGAAATCACCAAATCAAATCTCTCAAAATTTTCAAAAGGAGTTTCCAAAAGTCTAAATCTCAAAACCAAAATTTCTAAAAAGGAAATTTCTCCAAAAAAAAATTTTTGAAAAGAAATTTTCCAAAAGATTTTCCCAAAGCCGAGGTTCCAAAACCCAAAGCAAAAACCTCCAAAATTCTGAATTGAAAAAGTTCCAAAGAAATTTCCAAAACTGAGATCTCCAAAGGAAAATTCCCAAACAAATTTCCCTTAATGAACTTCCAAAGGAATTCCCCAAGGAATTCTCCAAATGAGTCTCTCTAAAAACAAGTCTGAGGAATTTGTAAAAATGATGTTAAATCACAAAATCTGAACATGAGAAATGAAAAGAAGTATGGGAGGCCTAAGAGGATCCTTTGAACAACTTTGAATACCTAGAGAAAACTCAAAAAATGAAACATGGTGAACCAAGGGAGTGACATCATAAAAACACAGAGGGAAACCAAAAGGAAAACCAAAATGAGAAGGAAACAGAGGAAAAATACCTAAAACCAAAAGAATATAAACAAAAACCATACCTTGAAAAAGATGTCACAAAGTACAAGAATGGAATGTCAGAGAAAATGTGTCAGTAAAATGACAAGTAAAAATCCAGTTTAAATAGAAATCCCGATATTAATGGTAAAAATCTGATCCATATGGAGGTAGGTGAAAATTAATTGTGCATAGAATCTCTAAAGGTCCGAAACCCAAAGCCCAAAATTTCAAAAAATTTAGGGATTTCAGACTTCGAGTTGGGAGAGGCAAAAAGATGAATTGGTGATGGAAAAATCTAAAACCAAAACCCAAAAGTCTAAAAATTTGGGTTTTTAGACATTTAAACTTTAGAAAACTTTCAAGTGAAAATCCTAAAAATGACTCGAGAACTCCAAAACCCCAAAACCCAAAAAACCCAAAATTTTTTTTCGACATTCAAACTGACTTTTAAGTCCGAGAGGGATTTAAACAAAAAGGGGCAAAATTCCAAACCAAACCCTGAAAAAGTCCAAAAAGTTGGAAAAATTTAGAGTTTCAAGTTTCAAATTTTGGAAAATTTCAAGAGTAGTTCCAATCTAAGCTAAAAAAAACTCAAAAGAGAAAAAACTCCAAATCTAAAAATTGAAAATTTTAGATTTCGGCCTTAGAAAAAATTCATATGTGAGGATTTCTTAAAAACATTTTCGACACATAACTTCCTTCCTAGGTAGGTAGGTTAAATGGTTAACATTTTTGGTGATCTCTAGGGAATGCTTTCCTGCTAAGCTTTTAGACTAGTAGCCTTAAGAAAAACATTGGGCAAAGGAGTCTAAAAAAACCAAAACCAAAACAGAAAACACACAAGCAAAAGAAAAAAAAAAAAAACAAAAAAATGTGTGAGAACACTTGGGAAAAAAATAAACACATTGACAGGTGGAACATCCTCAAAAGCAAGCTTTGAGGTGTATCCCATTCACATGAATGGGAAATTCTTCTCCATTGAGTCTAGATAGGAAAATGAATTTACCTCCTTCGCATGCAAATTGTAATAACATAAGGCCCACTCTAGAGAGCATCGAACTTGGCATTCCTCGGGTTTGGCATGATCTTCATCCCATTTTAGAACCAAATCCCCTTCCCTGAACAACCTATCAGAGGATTTCTTGTTGAAGGATTTCTTAACTTGAGCCTGATGTTCTGTCAATGTATTCATGGTTGTGTTTCAAATTTCCTCCAGCTCCATGAGTTCAAAAAACCTCACTGTTAAGGCCTCATCCTCCATAACTTCAAGCCGATAAGCCAAGTCTAGGAAGGTATCTCCAAGGAAAGTGGAAGTTTCACTTCCCTTCCATATACAAGCATGAAAGGAGAAACCCCGATGGCTTTTTTAGGTGTTATCCGATCAGCCCATAGGGCGGTCTTGAGTTGTGTATGCCAGGTTCTTTTATTGGCCTCCATTGTGCGTTTGATGATTCTTATGAGATTCTTATTACTGGATTCGGCCAATCCATTCCCCTGTGGGTAATAGTTAGATGAAGTCTTGAGATAGACTCCATTCTTGATGGCCCATTCACTTATCTTCATCCCGAGGAAATCCATAGCATTATCTGAGATAACAGTAAAAGGAACACCAACCTTGTCATCAAATTTTCTAGAAAATCCAGAATAACCTTTTCATTACTTTCTTTTAGGGCCACTACTTCTATCCAGTGAGTAAAATAATTCTGTGTAGTCAAGACCCATTTATGCCCCTCACTGGATGGAGGATTGATCATCCCGATGAAATCTAATCCCCACTGAATGAAGGGTTGATCTACCTAAATGGGGTGTAATGGGAGAGCTACCAGTCTCTGTTTTCCTACAAAAAGAGCACACTCTTTACATTTCCTCACCCAAATATGAGAGTCTTTGAACAAGTCTAGCCAGTAATAACCGGCTCACATGATTTTGGTGGTGGTTGTTTGTGTAGAGTAATGTCCTCCGAAGGCCATTGTGGAATTCCTCTAATACCTTGTTCACCTATTTTGGCCTAATGCAACATAGAAGAACACCATTTAGATCCTTTTGAGAAAGAACATTATCTACCATGACATATGGAATAGACTACAGATGGAAAGTACATCTTTGGACTTTATCCATGTTTGGAGGATATATCCCCGAGAGAAGAAAGTTCTACATCTTAGTTGACCAATCAATCTGATCATTTCCTTCATCATCATTCAAAAGCATGACATCTTCCGTATCTTTGGTCTCCATGTCACGGCCAACTGCTGACATAACCCTTTTCCCCTAACAAGCTTGTTCCATAGTGACCTTGATGTGTACATCATACTCCATTACTTTCATAATCCACCCAAGCACGCATTTCTCATTCATCTCTTTATTCAACAAAAACTCTTTGACGCCAGGATGAGAAACCATTAAATGGATTTTGTTGTTAGACAACAGATGCCTAAACTTCTTTAGGGCTCAAATGACTACAAAGACCTATTTTTCATGAAGGAATATTTGAGTTTGTATTCCTTAAGAGACTGACTAAAAAAGGCAATGGGTTGCTCCATCAGGTCATCATTTTGCTAGAGTGAGAATTCTTGAAATACTTTCCTGACCTATAAAAGCATAGAGAATAAAATCCCTATCAAACCGAGGATTCACCAGTGTAGGAGCTTGGGAGATAGTTATCTTGATGGCTTCAAAGCTTTCTCTTCCCTCCTTCATCCATGAAAATGGGATATTATTTTTAAGCATGGTCATCATCGTAGCATTTTTCCAATGTTAAACTGAGGAATAAATCTCCGAACAAAATTTATAGTTCCTAAAAACTCTGGAGACCCTTCTTATGACTTGGGAGGGATAAGGACATAATTGACTAAATCCTAGCTAGGTCGATAGACAACCCTATTACTAAGACAATATGTCCCAACAACTTTCCTTCCTGCACTTGTGAAAATGCACTTTTTGGGTTCAATGAGACACCAAATTCCCTACACCTTCAAAAAAATTTCCTTAGATGGGTGATATGATCCTCAACATGTTTGGAGTAGACAGTGATGTCATCAAGGTAAACCAAGATCATATCATTGATGAGTCCCTTAAATGCCATATCCATGGCTCTCTAAAAGGTGGCCCCACATTAGATAATCCAAAAGGCATCTTGTTGTAAGCATATATGCCCCATTTGGTGGTGAAAGTCATCTTGAATTGATCAAATTCTTGAACCAGAATCTGATTGTATCCTAAATATCCATCAAGCAAGGAAAATCTTTGAGCCCCTACCACTGTTTGGAGGATTTGTTCCATTGAGGGGAGAGGGTAGTGGTCCTTCAAAGAGGCATGGTTCAGGTCCCTGAAATCTACGCACAACTAAATTTCACCATTCTTTTTCCTTACGGGCACCAAATTGGCAACCCACGAAGAATGTTTGATGGGAAAAATTATAGGCCTCAATAAGCTTGGTTAGCTCTTTCCTCATCAAAGGCTTTGATTTTGGGATTGATTGGCCTCTATTTTTGATGAACTAGCTTGGAGTTTTGGATCCAGTTCAATAGTATGTTGAGCTAAGCCGGGATCGAAACCATGCAAGTCCTTGTAGCTCCATGTGAAAATATCATGATATTCCTAACATAATTCATGAAAGCTTTCTTTTCATGAGCAATAGTGCATACCTTACCAATTTTTAGAACCTTTTCACTTGCCACCTCAACCTCTTCAAAATATTCCTCCTTGACCACCATATTAGTGCTTTGCTTGGCTTGATCATCCAATTGAAAATGGATTCCAATGTAACCAGCCTTTTGGAATCTTGTTTCCTTAATTGTATAATTTGATCACTATAAGAGTTTTGGAGTTTATCTTGATGTTTGGCAAGAATTTTTCTTCCTAGAGTAGGAGAGAACAATATTTGTTGATCACTATCAAACACCTTCCAACTACTCACATTATCTAGTACCATAGGATGAACCACCATCTTGACTATCTATCTTGCTACTCTTCTTTCATGATATCCATAGGTACATCATACTGAGAACCGATAGTAACCACTTATCAAAGATCTTGATTTTGCTTCCTGAGAACTACATGAATTTAAAAGCCTCAAAATCTTCTATCGATCCCAAACCCTGAATTTTTTTTATATATGACCAGTAGATCATTTTTGATGCACTATGGGTCAGTAACTTAGTGCACAACCAATTATCTATCACCAAAGACCATCAAGGTTCGATTCCTCTTTTTTGGCCAATTGAATTCCTTGTATAAGAGCTTCATATTCAACAACATTATTAGTGCAATTGAACTACAACCAAAAGGAAGAGAAATATTTGTCTCCTTCTGGAGAAATTAACATAACCCCGCACCAGATCCATTTTTACTTCATGAACCATCAAAAACATCTTCCATAGTCTTTTTGTATCACTTGATGCCTTAACCAATTGAGGTACAATGGCATCTTCTTCATGAATGCAATATGTACCTAATCTAGTCTCTTCCAAAAATAATAGACCAGATTCTTCATTTGCCAATAAATCAACATAAGGGTCATATTGATGATCTATACTCACCTCATCAAGAATCATATCTAGAACTTCTTCGACGAGAGTAGTTGGCTCATGATCTACATCCTCATCTTTGTGATCATAATGGCATAGTTACCATCTATGGGTTTGGATGTGTAAGGTTCCATGTGATTGTGATAGATTGGTTCTACCCTTATAGTTACCTTAGTCCCATATCGGGTCCTCAGGATCATATGCAACCAGTTTGATGACAAATAACCCCCATTTTTGTGGTGAAATCCCATGATAAGTAGATGGTGAAGAGGGGAGGGAGATCAATGACAAATATATCTTGTGTGAATGTCAAACTAGGACATGCGTGGATAGTAAGCTAAAGCCCTTAATGACCCCCATACAATTTGGACTATAGTACCATCTATCTAGCTGAACAACCCCTCTCAAAATTGGAGTATATGGAATTTGTAGTACATCTATGACTTGCTTAGGCATCATGGAACTACTAGCTCCAGAATCGATCATACAATTGTGCACCAAATGGTCACCAATAATTAGTGAGATATAGAATGGTGGAGGCTTGTTGGTCTTAGCATGTATTTTTGTCTCGGTTGGCATAAGCTGGTTTCCACTAGCTACCTCTTGACCTAAATGATCTATTAGTAGTGCCAAAGTTGTTCAAAGCCTCTCGTAGAAAGTTCCTTTGAGAAGGAATCGAGAGTGCATCCCACATCATGACACTCAAATTGGTCTTCTTCATTTGCTCCACAATGCTGAATGGAATCACTCCCACTTTGCTAATGCCTTTTGGGGCATTGGGGTCCTCCTTTGGATAATTTATTGGGCATCGTGATACTTGAAGTTCCATCATTCTTTGTAGACTGATCAATGGATATTTTTGATGATTTCTTTCTCATGCCTTTACCATCCGGTACTTGTGTTGGGGGCTGAGAAGTAGATGCCTGATCATTATTGGAAGACTATGGATCCATTGCCCTTTTCTTGGAATGTGTGTTGATGCTATAGTGGAGGAATCAATATTCAAACCACAAAATTCTTCTTCTTCTTTCCAATTTAGTAGTGTGGTTTCATCAAGAGGTTGGTCTTGACTTTCGAAGTGGATGGTTTAACAGATGATTCAGGGAGAGAGGATATGCTTTGGACCATAAGGGCTTGACTTAAAACTCCATTTGGGTAGAGATTCTAATTATGGGGTTGAGAACAAGGGTAGCACCATTCATAGTCTTGGATGAGGTTGTTCTGACCGGGACTATAGCTCTAGAAGAACTGGCAGCAGAAGGGTTCCAAAAATTCAAAGGTTTTACATTCGTAGCTTGGCTTGTGGCCTAATTTTGTGACTGACCATTTCCTTGGAATGGAGGATGGCTCATCTAATATTGGGGTTGAAAGGGGTGAGCATATGGGAACTACTTCCTCTTCATTACTATGAGTTCATTCCCAAAAGTTTGTAATAATGACTTAACCTCAACCAGATCATTTGAGGGATTGGACACATGCGTAGCTATCAAAATAAGCTACTGAACTAGGGAAATGACTTGGATGTTGGCCCAAAGCTCTACAAAAATAGGTATGGGAGGTCTAGGAGTAATTTTACCTTCTTGAATCAAGAAATTTTTAGCTCATACAAAAATTTCATAAGCATCAGGGATAACGGTTCCCCCATGGATTGAATCATGATAGTGAACATCACTATTCAATGCCCATAAGTAATATAGAAATGCGCTATCTGGGGATGGCCTTACAAGTGTTGGGATCCATTTCCAAGTCTTGTCAAAATAGAGGTTGAAATCACTCATATACTCTTGAGGAGACCACTTGATAGTATGAAATTGTTCTACAAGCGAGAGATTATCACTTTTGTCTTCAAAATTACTTACACAAATTTGTGCCTAACTCATTCCAAGTGGTAACGGATCCAATAGTTAAACTCTCAGAACCATTGAAGTGCTCTTCCTTTAAATGAAGTAGCAAGGATTCAAACTACCATGTTATCTTCTATGATACTATGTACCGTGCAGATGCTAGCTACATCTAGTATGTGCTCCCGAGGTGAAACATTAGTCTCTCCAGTGTAAAATGGTAAACTTTTCAAGGTTTGCTGCTGGTATGGCATCTCTTTTGTGCTAACAACAAAGGACTGCTAGCATTGAAAGGAGGACAAGCATTGGCTACCATGGCATTCAAAATTGGTTGTGTCTTGGTGGGGAAAATGTCCTTCAGGAGGATTTGAATTCCCTCTATGAGGTAAAGCGGTGGTGGTGCTGTTGAAAGGCTTCTTCCTCTTCTCCTTGGGGGAGACAAGGAAAGCTCTGTATGCTTATAATTTTCCCATCCTTGAAGAAGCTCTTGTGTGAATTCTTCACATAAGTTGATGTACTGAACTTTGAAATCTAGAGAGATGGAGTCACTAGGTACTTTTAGTTAATAGAATGAGAAGAGAAGTACCAACTCGTCCCACTGGCATGCCAAAAAATGTTGTCACCAAATCACTACACCCCCAAATGGCCTGAGAATGAATCATGACATTTAGTGTGATTGGGACACATGGATCACCTCTCAAGCTGTGGGACTTGGGCTCGAGGTGAACCTCCGAGAGAAGGCTAGCTTCCTCTTCCTAAACTAAATACAATACTACTTCTAATGCAAGTAAAATGGCTAACTAGTCCTATGCTAACATTTCATGGGATTAGGGAAAGATATTTGCAAGGAAATGAAACCTATACTAGAAGTGGTGATGCACCAATTTAGGAATGTTCAACATCTGGAAGGGTTAATGTGGGAGTGAGGTTTGCATCACCACCACCTTCACCTATAGCAACTAGAAAGGGTATAAAATACCACAAACTAGGGGCAGACGTTCCTTTGTTAAACTCAAGTATACATAAGGGTAGATCAAATCCAATACAACACAATTAATTTATCAAAAGTAAAACACACATGCATATAACAACATCTATTTCTACGAGTAGGGACAATAATGACATAAAAATTAATGTAGAAGGAAAACAAAGTCTTCACAATTGGCATAAAATATAGTAGTATTATTCCTTCACAACATGAAATAGACAACCTGAAAATAAAGGTAAGTTAATCACTATCACTAAGGAATTGTAAATTCACAAAGTAAATGCTAATTAACATTCAACACAATAAATCAGATTTTTAACAGCAAGGTGTAACTCTGAATATAATCAAAAGGTTTTTGGAATCTCATAATCACTCTTCCAAGCTTGAAGAGCAACTTCTCTCAAAAATAATCTATATCTAAATAATGGAAGCATTCCACTATTTATAAGTTCCTAGGCTGATCCATTACAACTGGGCCCTTAACTAACATTTATCTAAAAATAGAAATGTCATTAATATTAAGGGAACATGATCCCATGAAAATAGTGAATTTGTTGCAAGGGTTTGACTCAGTCAACCTACAACTTTGACCGATCAGAGCTTGGAATTGTCCTTTCATGGCCACTCAACTTTGGCCTACTTCATCTACATCTCCTCACACCTGCAATTTTTCCTTGTCCTTCCTCCCATACAACCATTTAGCGTGTTGTACTCAAAGAATCACTTGATAACCCCCTGAGTTTCTTCATCTCCAAGCCCACATGCATAGTGATTCACTACGTCTGCTATCTTCTCGATCTCTTTTGTGATCCTGGTTGGCAACCTTTGAATTTTATTTGTAACTTTCTTTAGTCTCCTATGAAATTCTGACATAAGACCAGTCGATCAATGGAGTCACTATTGAAAGTCTTGGTGACCTCATCATCACGCTTCACCAAATCTTTGAAATTTTCCTTAATCTGATCCTCAGGAAGAGCATCGATATTTTCATTGAAGAATTTACAATTAGCATTGTCAAACTCCTCTGAGATGTCATTCAGGGCATTATGTAATCTCCACTCGTTTCTCCTCCAATTTCTTAATCGATCTGTAACACTTGAAACTAGAATTCCATGGCCTTTTGATATTCAAATAATTTAGAGGCGTCATCGATCACCTCTTCCTAAAGAAGCAAGTCAAATCCTCTTCTCTAATGTCACTCCATGTTGCCAAAGTTAAATTTAAATTATTATTATCCTCAAAGAAGGACTCGTCCATCTTGGAAATGGTGGTTTTTATAACCTACAAATCATTATATATCTCAACTACTTCCTTGATCAAAGGATTAGCTTCCTATAGAATTCTCTCCATCCATCCACTCACTGATCTCCCTTTCTGGCCTAGTTTTCGAGCTCATGATAAGAAATATCATCAATTGTAGATGATATTGTCATAGCCATAGTAGTTGAGACCTCAGTGGATGGAGTGGGTTGGGTTACTTTTCGCAACAGTGCAGTGAGCTACTTGACCTTAGCCTTGAGCTCATCCTTGGTGGCCTTGTCTTTGTCATATTTCTCCAAAAGGGCCCCAAGAGTAGTGTGTACATCTTGTTTGGCTCCTTCATGAGTAGCCTTCCCCAATGAGAATTTTGATATCCAGTAATCTGTTGTTGTGATTGTTTCTTTATTTTTCCCTCAATGGGGTGGCCACCTCTATCACACGTTCTCCAAATGAATTCACCGTCAGACTTGACATGGTTCTCTATCTCTTGCCTGTCTCTTGGGCATATGCTCCAATATGCTAAGATCTATAACATCCCCAGAGGAACCTTTTTCTTTTTCTTGGGAGTTTGTCTAAACAACCATTCTAGTATGGCTAGAGCTGATGAAGATGGAGTGGCAGATCCAATACCTGAAACATCGGTTAGAGAAAGATCACTAGAAATACCAGCTGGTATTTGAGTAGAGGTAGAAATGATGGAAGGTGTGGATGTAAGGACAGCCATAGGAATTTACATAGAGCAATAATTGGGATAGTGATTGAAGAAAATGGAAGTATTAAAGGAAGTGAAGAGGAAATGGGTGACCCAATATTTTCCCCAACTGATAGACTAGAAGTGATGAGAATACTTGAGCCATAGAAGGGGATGGGAAAGAAGAAATGATGGTGGAAGTGGAAAGAGTGGTATTGGAAGTGATAATGGAGGAAGGAGAAGATGTGATGGATCTTGGACTATACTAGGAGTGTCACCGAATTTAACCACTTCTATCACAGCACTCGAGAGATGTAATCTTGGAAACAAAAGACTTGGAGAGAGATGAGCCACCAATAACAAATGAAATCTTCTTTGGAATTATGGGAGCCTTTTGAGCTGACCTTTTTCCATTAGTAGGTGTTGGTTGGCTTATTGCTGGTATAGCCCCTATATTTGTAGGTTGATTTTCCCCTTTGGGTGAGATTCCCAAGGTGGCCAACCAACTAAAATTCCTCTTTAAAATGGGTCCCGCCCTCTCCTTGCTATTACTACATTCTTCCACATACCAATCAATCCATGGCAACGATTGATTGGCAACATTATTGTTTTTGTATGATGAATCCAAAACCTCATCATTATCTTGCATGTCCTTTGGCACATCTCCAAAAACCAAATTGCCGATCTTCGTCAAGGGTTAATCTTTCATAATCCCTTTACCGCACGATGTATTCATCTCAACAATGAATCCAGATATCTTCCAATTGGGGTACGTGGGCATTGGACCGACTTGTCTCCCAAACTTACCCGAATAATCAAAATTAGTCTATGGATGAAAGGTCCATGCAGGTTACCTTAGCCATTTCTACATCAACATTTTTTTAATTGTGAATATTTGGGCAAGAATACTCCAATGAACAGGAAATGCATTCCCGATTTATGACACTTTTTTTGGATTCGATGATAATCCAACAACTTTGAACTAATTCCAATAAAATCCATTTATCAGTGGGGCACCTTGGCAATTTACTTGGGGCACCTATGAAACCTGTAACCCAAATTTATGTGAAAGTAGGAAGCTAGAAGTATATTACTCCCCATTCTCACACTTCTTGAAAGCTTCATTGGAAATCCTCTGATTATATAGTTCTTTGTCAAAACGATAGAGGATGACAACAAGAAAGCATTGTTGACTCTGCGGAAATGCCTACTTCCCTCATCCAAAGTGAGTTGGGGATAAAAGTCATATATTTGGGAAGTGTTGCAAATAACCCTAGTATTCAAACCTATAAAATCTCCCATAGAAAATGCACCATATACCAGAAAGATGTCATGTAGAAGGTATTTGTTTCTCACACTCTACCGAATTGATAATAATGGTGCCACTAATATGCTCCCCCATTGGATAAACTCATCGTTCTTCTTGATAGTTGTGATGTGTGAAAACATCCATTCCTGGAATTCCTTTATAGGAGGAAGACCTAAAAATTTTCTTAACAACACAATAAGATTGTTGACTTCCCGAATAAAATCCAATCGATGCATAGTTTTGGGTAATTTGGTGTAGACACCAAATTCGTGTCTTACGACCCCTTGTGACCCGCATCCCATTTCACAACCTAACCTCATTACCTAAACCTTACACAATTATTTATTAATTACCTCATAATTGATAAATCCACATCGCCTTACCCGCCACCTCACTTGGCCACCTCACCATGACCTAGCCCCTAACCTAAACTAACCTAATTAGGACCCATGACTTGGTCTAGACTCACATCCATAACTAATGCCTCCTTACTCGCACCCAAAGCCGACCTTCTAGCCACTTGACCAAGCCCGCAACTGATCCCTCGGGAGAAAAACAGGGAAGGTGGGCTATTTTACTAAAAATAGCCTACTTTTTCCTAACCGATGCTTCTGTTCTACTCGACCCGCCGTCTTGTTACGCAACCGCCATCGGTTCCTGTAAATGGGCTCCCAAACCAAAACAACGGATCGGAATTTCATTTTGGAGATCGGTCGAAGGATTTTGAATCAAAGGAGAGTCAAAGCGATTAGCGAGTCCGAGATCTTCACTTGACGGAGCGAGGCAGTGAAGAAACCAGAAGAGTTGGCGGCGAGGAGATCAACTTGCATCTTCGTCATTCCAAAACCATAAGTTACATCTTGCATGTCCTCCATTATAACATTTCTTATGCTTTTGGAATTACAATTCCTCCCAAATCCGTTTACGGATCCATTATCCAACGTACCATTACCTCTAGCTGTCATTCTTTTGTTTCTAACCATCCCATTTCCTAAAAAACTATCCAAAAACCAGCCATTACAAACTCCACAACCAGCCCGAGAAGATCCTAGAACCAACCGTATCGGTTATGCTATCGATGAACCGGCATCGGTTATAGGTAAAACCGCATCGGTTCCTTTGATCAAAAACTTGAAAAAACCTTTCCCCTACCCGAGTTCAGCCAAGCAATTTAATTGATATTTTACGAGTCTTTTGTGTTAATTCATGTTAGCGAAAACTAACCACCTTTGAAAGGAAGTTTTACATTTCCTGGGCCCAAGGCGATTTCCTCATTTATTGTTTAATCAAATCTTGTGGTCTTGTGTTCTTATTTGCAGTAGTCCTTCCCAGACAAAAAAGGAGTTCTCCGATCAACTTTGATCTTTCTCTCTGACAAAACCGCACATCATCTCGACATTCTACGGGTATTCCTCCTAACCCTAACCTTATCTGCTTCTATAAGGAACGAAGCATTTTCCGAGTGAAACATTTTGTGCACGACGCACAGTTTGGGACCCATTTTGGGTTTTTTTTCTTTACTTCTCGCTTGCTTTCATATAGGGAGCATACTTGTCAGTTTTCTTCTTCTAAAGATATTCACAAGGTATTTTATTATTACGTAAAAGAACTTGCTTTGTTTTTGCATCTTGCATTAGTAAAAGTCATCTCTTTTGCTTCATCGAATATCACTTTCGATTTGGGTTTTAAAACACATGCATTGCATTCCTGCCTGTTGTTTTTCAATTCTAGTGAACATAGATTAAGTAACAGGTCGTACACGTGGGGGTGATATCCACGGTATTGACAGGAAATTAATCTTACATTCACTGCACAACACATACCGAATCACTTCACAATTAACACAACAGCTCAAACATCCCCCCTTTTTCCGCGGTATTCCTCCGCCCGATTGAGGTAACCTTATAAGCCAAAACAACTTGACATTTCCCCTAAGTCTCTTGTTTAGGATTCTGACATCATTCTACGTCTAAAGGCATAAGCCCACAATAACTAAAATTAACCCTAGGGTTAATCTCTGGATTTGCGTGTGCATCTTGCTTGTTTGTTGTTCTGTTTTCTCTGTCATACTCTGTCTTTTGTGATCAATAAGTTGATAAATATACTCAACGTTGCTAAAAATCAAATTAGCACCCTTTGTATCTTCTTATCCTAGATTTTTGACACGGCATCGGTTAAAGGACCGACGCTGCGTTTCCCCCTGTGACCGGCAAAAACTTAGTAAACCGATATCGATTCATCGTCTCCATCAGCCCACGACAAACCAAAGAACTTGCCAAATTCATCATTTTGAGGTTGTTTTTGTTCTTGATAGATTGAAACTTTCTGTGTGTTCTAGTCTATGGTTGTCATCACTCGAAGCAAGCCGCCACCATGGTTTCACATGCACTGCTTTCTGTGTCTTTGCCTCGAATCACCCCCTTCACATTCTATAGGGAACCCTACGGACACCAGTGAGATCCCCCAAATTCCTATAGGAGACAAGGACTTTGCCAAATTTACGGATGCTAATCCCAGGCCATTTGCAAATACTATTTGTCTCATACCCCTGACCGTACGCATACTTTGATGGTCGAGCTCCTTATGGGCATGCCTATTAGTATAGCTGCTCATTTAGCTCCTACTCCTCCTCCCGATAACAATACCTTACTTCTGCATCACTAGCCCCGTCTCCCAATCCGGCGAACGAGAGGTTCATACGACCCCGATTAGCTTTCCTTTGTTAACCTTACAGGGCCCCACGTATCGCTACCACTAACTCCCTTATCTCATCTCTCTTCCAGACCACTCCATTCATGACTTACTCTCTGCCACCTATTCAAATGAGCTTTCCTTCTCAAGCTCCGCCTACCTTTTCATTCCCATACACGTATCCATTAACCTCAACACCTTATATGGGACATCCCTATTCTCAGGCACCATCATCTCATCCACCAGCTGCATTTCATCAAGCAAATGATGGACAAAATGCAAAACCTGGAGGCTTCCGTTTCGGAAGTCGTAGCGCCTTGACATACGAGCAAGTTTGTGGGAGCCCATTCACCCTTCGTCCCCCTTCATTCATATCCTCCTCAATGGGAGTTGCCAAAGTTTACTCGTTTTAACAAGTAAAGAGGATCCTCAACAACACTTGCGATCATTTAGACATGCTTGTTATTTGATTGCCCATGATGATGCTCACTCCGCACCTTTCCCATGTCCTTATCGGGACCTGCCTTGGAGTGGTAATGCAGTCTTTAACCCGGCACTCAATCTTCTCTTTTAACTTAACTAGCCCAATCTTTCTTGGATCATTTCTCCATTAACATTGCTAAGAAAGTATCTATCACTCGACCT
Organism: Taxus wallichiana var. yunnanensis; assembly: GCA_018340775.1. Lineage (NCBI taxonomy): Eukaryota > Viridiplantae > Streptophyta > Pinopsida > Cupressales > Taxaceae > Taxus > Taxus wallichiana. The sequence continues at coordinate 849,666,273 of CM031238.1, read as the reverse complement.
CTATGCCATCCGACATTCGAGACGAATCTATCGCAGATTTCGTTGGACGATGGCGGGGCCTTATCAACCAACTTACGTATGCCTTGCCTCAAACCAACTTATCGAATCTGCTTTACGCGGGCTGCGCTAAGCTTCATCTCCCCTACCCTCCAAATTCAAACTTTCCGTACATTCGATTTAGAGGTTTTACTATGGCTCGAAAATTAGAAATTCGAGCCTTAGAGGAAGAGAAGAAATGCGGTTGCTTGTGAACAAGAACTCCACTTTCCGAACTCTTGATTCTACCAATAAACCAAATACCACCACTCCTCACGCGTCCACCTCTTCTAAATCAAAAGGAGTTGTCCACGCGGTGATGGTCAAATCCCAACCACCGTTCAATACTCCACCAAAACCACCTATAAATACAAAGCCGTCACCCAATAACTTGCCCCGACCAAGGCCTCACCCTCACCATCCGGCCCGACCCAAGGTCAGTAACCTAACAACTTGGCCCGACCCACGCCGTATCACTTCCATACCATACCCATAATCAATGTTTTATTTTATACATCCATCATGTACCTTGTGTTCAATCAAGCTCACTGTTCGTGTTTTAGCATGATTAGGGTCCTTGACTTGATCGTCTCCACCAGCTTTGCCCGGACCTAGACCGTGACGTTTATCTCAACCAAACCAACCATTTTGATCTTTGCTCAGAACATGCCTAAACGTTCTCGTACCTCACCGTTATATACCCCCGAGCTACTTCCTATGCCTTGGATACCGAGGATTATATCACCCTTGTTTGGATAAACTATCGACCTTTGCTATACATTCTTTGGTTTCTAGTCAAATCATGTACCCTAGTCGTATTATTGCACATTTCAACATGCGTGCCGCTTCCTTGAGACCTACCCCACCACCTTACCATCCTCTCTACAACATATACCCTTTATCAACCCTATCCCCGATTTCCCGTTCACTCAATCTGCGATAGATTTGAGGGGATTACCTACATCTTTAACATGAGAAACCACTTCATATTATTGTCCGTGCGGTACTTTCTGCGTAGACAAGCTACCACGACAAAAGGGGCTAATGTAGACACCAAATTCGTGTCTTACGACCCCTTGTGACCCGCATCCCATTTCGCAACCTAACCTCATTACCTAAACCTTACACAATTATTTATTAATTACCTCATAATTGATAAATCCACATCGCCTTTACCCGCCACCTCACTTGGCCACCTCACCATGACCTAGCCCTAACCCTAAACTAACCTAATTAGGACCCATGACTTGGTCTAGACTCACATCCATAACTAATGCCTCCTTACTCGCACCCAAGGCCGACCTTCTAGCCACTTGACCAAGCCCGCAACAGATCCCCGGGAGAAAAACGAGGGAAGGTGGGCTATTTTACTAAAAATAGCCTACTTTTTCCCTAACCGATGCCGGTTCTACTCACCGCCGTCGATTCTGCCTGACCGCCATCGGTTCCTCAGTAAATGGGCTCCCAAACCAAAACAACGGATCGGAATTTCATTTTGGAGATCGGTCGAAGGATTTTTGAATCAAAGGAGAGTCCAAAGCGATTACGAGTCCAGGATCTTCACTTGACGGAAAGCGACGAGTGAAGAAACCGAGAAGAGTTAGCGACAAGGAGATCAACTTGCATCTTCGTCAAAAACCAGCTTAAGTTACATCTTGCATGTCCTCCATTATAACATTTCTTATGCTTTTGGAATTACAGGTCCTCCCAAATCCGTTTAAGGATCCATTATCCAACGTACCATTACCTCTGTTGTCATTCTTTTTGTTTCTAACCATCCCATTTCCTAAAAACTATCCAAAACCAGCCATTACAAACTCCACAACCAGCCCGAGAAGATCCTAGAACCAACCAGCGGTATCGGTTATCGATGAACCGGCATCGGTTATAGGTAACCGACATCGGTTCCTTTGATCAAAAACCAGAAAACACCTTTCCCTACCCATCATTCAGCCAAGCAATTTAATTGATATTTTGCGGTCTTTGTGTTAATTCATGTTAGCGAGGAAAATGACCACCTTCGAAAGGAAGTTTTACATTTCCTGGGCCCAAGGCAGTTTCCTCATTTATTGTTTAATCAAATCTTGTGGTCTTGTGTTCTTATTTGCAGGTAGTCCTTCCCAGACAAAAAGGAGTTCTCCGCAGTCAACCTGATCTTTCTCTATGGTACGCGCACATCATCTCGACATTCTACAGGTATTCCTCCTAACCTAACCTTATCTCTGCTTCTAAAGGAACGAAGCATTTTCCGAGTGAAACATTTGGTGAAATTCTTAGCTAGATAGGATTTCATCATAATCTTTAAGCATACTTCCTCTTTCTTATCCCAATGTTCCACTACTATTTCGGTGAAATTGTGACGTAATCTTGAACATCGGAAGTTTAAGCGAGATCCTCAAAAAAATCTGGGTCTAGACGGATTACCACCTTATCATCACTATCCCAGTGACATTGAGTCTTTGTCAATGTGGGCAAATGCTAAATAAGACAAATTCTAGGCAATGCATAGATGCGGGAAAACCGCGGTAAGGGCAATCCCACTTTCGTAGATGGCCTACATCCATGGTTTCTTTTTGGAGCCTTTAATCTTTCCTAGAAATCGGGAAGATCAATTTGTCCTAGATCAGTGTCCCCAATATTTCCTAAGTCGGAGGACAGGTCGGGATTGGGGAGAAACCCCAAGAAATGAGTATTTCATCTTCTCTTTTCCCTTTGAAGTGGAAGCAGACATCAAACCATGTGTTTTGGAAGCTGAAGTTGTAGAAATTCTGAAAACCTGAAAGGAAACCTCCAAAATTTTGAAACTAAAAGTTTCGAAAGAAATCACCGAATCGAAATCTCTGAAAATTTTCTTTGAAGGAGTTTCTCAAATTGAAATATTCAAAACCAAAATTTCCAAAGGAAATTTTGAAACCAATTTTTCCAAAATAAATTTTCTGAAAGAGTTTCCCGAAGCCGAGAGGTTCCGAAACCCGAAAGCAAAAAACCTCCGAAATTCCGAACTAAAAAAATTTCCGAAAGAAATTTCTGGAACTGAGATCCCCAAAGGAAAATTCCCGAACAAATTCCCCACTTAATGAACTTCTAAAGGAATTCCCAAAGGAATTATCCAAAATATTCTCTCTAAATAATTCTAAGGAATTTGCAAAATGATGTTAAATCACAAAATTTGGTACACGAGAAACAAAAATAAGTATGGGAGGCCTAAGAGGATCTTTTGAACAACTTCGAAAACCCGGAAAAACTCAAAAAGTGAAACATGGTGAGCCAAGGGAGTGACATCATAAAAACACAAAGGGAAAGGAAAACCAAAATGAGAAGGAAATAGAGAAAAAAAAACTACCTAAAACCAAAAGAATATAAACAAAAAACCATACCTTGAAAAAGACATCACAAAGTACAAGAATGGAATGTCAAAGAAAATGTGTCAGGTAAAAATGATAAGTAAAAACCAATTTTAAATAGAAATCCCAATATTAATGGTAAAAATATGATCTATACAGAGGTAGGTGAAAATTAATTGCACGTAGAATCTCCAAAGGTCCGAAACCCGAAAGCTTGAAATTTTGAAAATTGGGATTTCAAACTTCGAGGATTGGGAAGCAAAAAAGATGAATTGGTGATGGAAAATTCCAAAACCCAAAAACCTAAAGTCCAAAAATTTGGGCTTTTGGAGTTTGAACTTCGAGAAAATTCAAGTGAAAATCATAAAAATGACTCGAGAACTCAGAAAACCCAAAATTCAGGTTTTGGACATTCGGATTTCAAAGTCTGAGAGGGATTTAAACAAAAAGGGGCCAAAAAATCTGAAACCCAAAATCCAAAAATTCCAAAAATTCGGGCTTTTAGAGTTTCGGACTTGAAAAACTTCAAGAGTAGTTCTAAATCCAAGCTAAAAAACTCTCAAGTCTAAAATTGAAAATTTCGGATCTCGGCCTTAGAAATAATCACTATGTGAGGAATTATTTAAAAAAAAAATCTAACACGAGAACTTTCCTTCCAGTAGGTTAAATGGTTAACATGAACATTACAGTCCTCCCTTCCCGAGATTACTTGTCCCTAAGCAATTCAGTAAAGTGGATGTTATAATATAGACTTGTCCTCCCATGTAAGCATCCTCTATTGGCAACTCTTTCCACCTTACAGGGAACTCTTGAATAAATCTATTCCTCAATCTCCTCTCTTGGCTATCAAAAATCTTCTAGCACTAAATCCAACCTCCCTTCCTCATCCAAAGATGGTAGCTCTACGAGAAGAAACAACGTGCTGCCCCAAAGCCTTTTTCAAGCAAGATACATGAAAGACATTGTGTATCTTACTCTCAGAAGGTAATTCCAGCTCATATGCCACTTCACCAACTCTCCTCAACACCCTGTATGGTCCATAGAATCGTGGCTTGAGCTTTTCAGCTCCACTCTTCTTGAGAGTACTCTGTCTGTAAGGCTGAAGACGTAGAAATACCATGTCTCCTACCTCAAATGCTCTCTCTACCCTATGCCTATCTGCATACATCTTCTGCTGATTCTGGGCCCGCTGAATATTATCCTTAAGTACCTTAAGGATGTCCTGACTATCCTGTAAACTCTCCTAAGCCTTGGGAGCTCTATTGTCCCCAAACACCAAATCAACAAAAGATCTCGCATCATATCCATACAATGCTCGGAATGGAGTCATACCAATAGACATATGGTAAGTGGTGTTATAGCAATACTCACATAAATATAGCAACTTTACCCATGCCTTCTGTTGTCCTACAACATAGTTACGTAGATAACCCTCTATCCACTTGTTCACAATCTCTGTCTGCCCATCAGTCTGAGGGTGATAACTAGTGCTCGGAGTCAACTCAGTGTGAACCAAACAGAAAAGTTCCTGCCAAAATATGCTCATAAACTTGTTATCCCGATCACTAACGATGTTCTTCGGAAGTCCATGCAACCTGAATACCTGACGGAAGAACAAATCAGCCACATGAGGTGCCTTAAAGCTGGTAGGGACAGCAAAAAAGTGTGCATATTTTGTCAACCGATCAACTACCACATAAATGTGATCATTCCCTTGCACCATGGGAAGACCTAGTAATGAAATCCATCAAATACTTTCCCACTTCTTTGGAATGGACAATGGTTGTAAAGAACCTGCTTTGAGAAAGTATGCTTTGACTTTTCTCCATGACAAGTCATACACTCATGGACATGGCGCAAGACATCATCTTTGAGACCCTTCCAAAATAATCTCTCTCTAATTTTCTTATATGTTTTAAAATATCTTGGATGTCCTACAAGTGGTGCATCATGGAAAGCATGCATAATCTTCTCCTTAAGCTCAGATTCAGGAACTAGGTAAATTTTTCCCTTATACAAAATCAAATCAGCTATTACCTTATATCGGTCATCCTAAATTTTTCCATCCATAATGTCACATGCCCAAGTATTTTTGGAATACTCAACTAACAGATTGAGATTTCCAATCTGCTAAAATCTCGCTCAAAGAACATAGGGTAGAGATGGGGTTTTCTAGAAAGCGCATCAGCCACTACATTCTTCATCCCCTTGACATACTCAATGTCAAAATCATATGCTTGGATTCTGCTAACCCATTTTTGTTGCCTCTCATTGAGCTCCTTCTATTCTAGGAAATATTTCAAGCTGTTGTGGTTGGTTCTCACCACAAATTTCCCACCCACTAAATATTGTCTGAACTTTGCCAAAGCATGCATAATGGAAAGCATCTCCTTATCATAGGTGGAGTACAATCTCTCATTATCTCTCAACTTCCTACTCTTGTAGGCAATAGGATGGCGGTCCTGCATAAGAACTGCACCAATCCCCAATCCCGAAGCATCGCATTCCAAAATGAAGGGTTGTGAGAAATCTAGAAGAGCCAAAACTAGACATGTGCTCATAGTTACCTTAAGCCTCTCAAATATTACTTGTGCCTCATCTGTCCATCTGAATGCCCCCTTCCATGTAAGATCTGTCAATGGAGCTACTAGCTGAGAATATCCCTTCACGAACCTCCTATAATAACCACATAACCCCAAGAATCCACACAAGTCAAGATATTCTGGTGGTGGCCAATCTATTTTGCCTATATCTTCTCCTGATGAACCTTGACCCCATTGACCCTAATGAAGTGCCCAAGATACAATATCTCAATAAGTCCAAATTCACATTTGGATGTCTTAGAAATTAAATATTGAGTCTCCATTACGCTAAGTACCTTATCAAGATGCCTCAAATATTAATCCCGTATGTCATGTTATATATCAAAATATCATCAAAGAAGACCAACACAAACTTCCTCAACTACTGTTGAAGAGATGGTTCATACATGACTGAAATGTAGCAGGTGCATTAGTGAGTCCAAATGGCATCACCAAGAACTCATAGTGCCCGTAGTGACACCTAAAGGTTGTCTTGTGAATGTCCTCATCCCAAACATGAATCTGATGGTATCCTAATCGAAGATCAATCTTCGAAAAATAGATAGCTCCATGCAACTCGTCTAAAATCTCATCTATGTGAGGAATGGGATACATTCTTTATGGTTTTCTTGTTTAGTGCACGGTAGTCAATGCACATCCTCATGGTCCCATCCTTCTTCTTCACCAAAACAATTGAAGAAGCAAAGGGACTAGAACTAGGACGGATGTGTCCCATCTCCAAGAGCTCTCTAATGGCCTTCTCTATCTCATCCTTATATGTCTTAGGATGGCGATAAGGCGTAGTCATCACAAGTTTAGCACCCTCCTCAAGCTCTATAACATGCTCAAACCCTCTATTTGGTGGTCTACCTGGAGGAATGTCACCAAACACTGGGCCATGCTTATCCAGTATGGACTAGATGTCTATATGAAATGGCTACTCACTATCTGAAGAAGGTTTGGATGAAATGAAACATTGGGCTGCCCATATGCCTCTCCATGTCTGACTATAGATTCCATCCTGCATGTTGAAACAACTCTATGCCCATTGTTTGAAAGATCCTAAGAACAATCTTATTCCTATCCACCATAAACTCCAATTCCATTCTTCGAAATTCCTACACATATCTCGCCAAGGGACTATGAACCACTGAATACCCAATATTGTATCAATCTCACCAAGTCCAATGACATAGAATTCATCGTCAATGTGTAGTCCCCCATCTAAATACTAAGCCATGAAATCCTCTTAGTGCAACTAATAGCAAACCCATCTGCTACTCATACACTAAACCCCTCAAAATCCTCAACATGTAATCCTTGCTTCGTAACCAACCCCTCATCAATGAAGTTGTGTGTAGCTCCACTGTCAACCAAACAAACAATCTGTTGTCCCTTAAGCACTCCCTTCAGCCAAAAGGGATGGTACCTAGGAACTCCTAAGAGTGTAGCAATAATGACATCAAATGAATCCAATGCCTCACTCTCACCAAGCTCTACTTGGGGATGCTCCCCCTGTGCATCATGGCCTTTATCCTCATCCTCTGCATCTATATCTAGTGAGTGATCATCATCCTCATCTGAAATCACCTCAATGAGATGCACCTTGCCTTTACCAAGGCAACGATGTCTAGGCTCCCAATGATCTTTGCAATGAAAGAAAATCTTCTTCCTCCTCAACTCATTATGAGACTCTTGATCCACCTTAGGAGGTGGTGCACTCTTCTGCTGAATGGTAGAGCACTGAAATGGCTTGGAGCTTGTGGGAAACTTCTTATTGGGATGATAAGAAGTGGGCTGATAAGAAGTGGGGGATGTGTCCAAGTCTAATTTCGTCTGGATGGCATCATGCAATGTCCTAGGCTTAAGATCCTTGACCAATCCTCTCATCCTTTCATGAAGGCCCTCTATGAATAACATCACTTTGCCTCTATTCTCGGGGATCTCCAAAACCATGACTGTTATACGCTAAAATTCGTTGATGTATGAATCAACGTGTCCACTTTTCGAGTTGTGCCAAGTCCCTGTAATAAAGCTCCACATCCTTGTGATCAAATCTCACAATCAACCTCTCATTTGAAGTACTATATGATCGTAAAATCTCATGATTACTCGTATAACTAACCCATGGTGCCACCAATCATAAGCCACCCCCTCAAGGTGTAAAGTAGTGAATTGTATAGCCTCTTGTTCCCTCATGGGTTTGAGGGTAAGATAGGTGTCGAGCTTGTGAATCCAATCCTGTTTACATTACACCGATCTTTCCACTACCATCAAAATGGAGAGGGTTACCATATTAAATAACCTTTGAAATTCCCTATTCTATATGCTCTAGGCTTCCTATCCTATCTAGCCCTCATGTTATCTCTCCTCTAATAACAATACTACGGGAGGGGGAAATACACCCCTCACATGTTGCAGAAACTCCTCCACTCGTCTATATAATCGCCATAATAGTATCTCGGAAAAGCTACTTCTTCCACTGCGTATATCAATCTCTTGTGGGTCATCTCTAGGTAGGAATTTAGGCCTCATAAGCCTTTATCAGTCCACGTATATCCTCCTCTCATCTAAATGAGTGTGCTCCACTCATCTCGTATGAGTGTGCCTCCGCTCCTGTATGAGTGTGCCTCCGCTCCTCTGTATGAGTGTGCCTCCGCTCATGGCGTGGTGATCCCCTAACACTCCCAATCTCTGAAGGTGATCTTTTGATCCCCCTGTAACCAGTGGCAACTGATACGGATCTATCCCTTCTGCCATGCCTATCCCACGGCCTATCCAATGCCAACCTATCCAAGGTAGAGCCCATGCACTCCATAGTCTTATAAAAATGCCTTTGAGTGGCTGCCATATCCCTAATGAAGTCTCTATCTGGGTCTGCATGCTCATCCCAGGAGGACTCTCCTGTCTATCACCCATAAAATCCATTTTGTCACCTCCTACAATACCAGCTTCGAGTCGTGCCCGCCTGCGGGTGTAGTATCTGTGTGAACCGACCTCTCTATGTTGCATTCAAAGCTGATTTTTTTATTTTACTCTTTGCTTCCTTCCCACATAGGCTGGGAGGATACACTACTATATTACCACTAAAGATCCAAACCCTTTCCCGTGTGTGTGTGTGTGTGTGTGTGTGTTTGTGTGTGTGTGTGTGTGTATTTTAAATTAATTATATATTGCTCAAGCTTAGATCCTCAATCGATAATGTCAAAAGAAATCATAGAACACCATTCTCATACTGCACAAAAATTAAATAAAACAAACCTCGCAAGCCAGTGGATATAGAAAATGCGCCTAGGGTTTAACAGGCAAATTTCCTCATAAATAATTCAGCCGTGAATTTAATATTGATTTATGATGATAAATAATTAGGGAAAACAACTAGAAATCTGCAGATGGAATGATAACAAAATATTGTCTAAAACCTCAGTATAATTGATTCAAACCAAATCGATTTGATATATATTTGAGGCTGAAAGATACAATAATGAACTAGCATGAAGAATACCTCAGTCACTGCATAAAACAACTATAGAATAAGTCGCCCCACTCTAGAAGATGTCTGAATGCCCACTGCTGCAATTTTATTTCTCTTTCTGAATTGCTGGAATGATAAATAACCTGTGAATGCAATGAAGCTCCCTGTATAGGAACTCCTCTCACTGCTCCTGGGGTTTCCATCCACAAGAGGAATAATCTAGAGGGTTTTCGTCCTTGGATTTTGTCTACAAAATCTCAGAGCTAACTATTAGGAAGAAAAATAATAATAATCTGCATAGTGCCGACACAAGTCACACTTTTCCCTTATAGCCAAAAAACCCTTCCAAAATGCAAGTCGCACTTTTTCCAAAAGAGCATAAATAATTTTTAATTAATTTATTCCCTCTCCAAAGCAAGTCACATTTTTTTCTTATTTAATTCCTCTCCAAAGCAAAAGTCAACTAGGAAAGGACATTAAATCATTTATTCATTTATTTTCATGTACTTTCCTAAGTCGAAGTCACTTAATAAGTATATTAAATCATTATATGTGCTTTAGTGATACTTTATTTTATTTTAAGCATGATATAATAAAATTAATAAACCGAATTCACCCTTGAAATCACCATTTGGTTACATCGGGTGGACAAAAAGGGCCAAAGGTATTCGATCAACTATTCGAGAAAGAGGGACATTATAATGCGGGATAGAAGAAACCAAAATTCCCTCCTTTTTATTTCGATCATTTCCTTGTCATCCAAAAATAGCCTTTATTTTGCTTTCTTATCCATTTTGTTCCTAAAAACATTATTCCCTTCCATGCTAAGACTAGTAATAAAAGAGATGAATTCCTCAATGATTTGAAAGCTCCTATTTCCAAAGGAGACATTACAGTCTTTCCAATTCGCCACGAACTGAATGGATATATATTGGTCGTGCCCTTTTATGCGTTGGATGAAATCGGTGAATCCTCCATATTAATGGGCTCCTAAAGCTCAATTTTTTCATGCCATTGGGGATCAAATTTTGGTTCCACATGGTAAGGGGCACCACCCATTCTGAAAAAACCTCAAAGAATTCATGGAATTAAACTAAAAGATGTGAAAAATAGACTTCCCGAAGCCCTTGACAAATTTATATGCTGTGTGAATTAGAAATAAAATCTTTCTTTTTATCCCAAAAAAATTTGTGTGATCAATTTTTTGAACATGGGAGGATAAATTTGGGCATGCTGAAATGCCATTGAGATCTAGCTTTGGGATTGCACACATGTTTACCCCATCAACTAAGGTGTACAAATGAGTGAATTCATTTCATTTGAAATAATGTTTCTAACTTCGGTAGGAGTGTCATTGATATCATGCCACTCTTTGTAATCATTTCTACAAACTCCAATATTTGCAAGAAAATCCACAAATTTGTTCCCTTCCCTGTACACATGCTTGAAAATGATGTTAAGACCATTGCATAAGTTATGAGCTTCATTAATGAAATCCCTGATGGTCCAACTAGGATTTAAGGATTTAGTAAGAGTGTTGATAATATTCATTGAGTCACCTTCGATGATGATGTTTCCCATGTTGAGATTCTTAGCAATTTTGATTCCCCAGAGTGCAAATTTAGAGCCTCAGAGTAGTGATTAGTTTTCTTACCCATGGGACCAACATATGATGTAATTATGTGTTCTAATTTTTGTTATATATAGTCTTTGTTATATCTTTGTCTTAGGAATCCCATAAAAATCATTGTAAAATTATAGATAAAATCTCTGCATGAGGATATACGCGTATTTTGGATATTTAAAACATTATACACTAGAATCAACACCTAAAGGTGCTTGTGAATGGCTAATAGGTCCCCATATTTATAATCCTATTGGCCCGACCCTCTATAAAATTCATTATAATAACTAAGTGTGAAGACTAAACCAATAAGCCTATATTTATATAGGTTCCTAATGTTCAGTGTAGGTTATTATTTATCCTTTTCTTTATTTATTAGGATATTCTTACACTTGTGTTAGCCCTACACTTTTGGGTTAGCTTACTTAGGTGTACTATCAAAAGTTAGCTTACTAGTTGTGTATTAGCTTCTCGCTTATGTGAATTAGCTTACTATTTAGAGTTAACTTAACTACTCTATTAGTGGGAGTTCTTCACCACCGATTTAGGTAGTAGTTGCACTTCCTCCTCATTATATGTACATATTTATTATTGAATAATTCAAGTCATTCTATCATAATGTATTAGCATTATGGATTATGATGGATTTCATATATGGTATTTTATCTTCTGCTTTGCATAATCTAATGTGGTGTGTTATTATCATCTTAGCGAGATCGTAGCTTGGAAAAATCTTCTTATCATTCCTTTCATGGTATCGAATAACTAGATGATGTAGACATCCCCATGTAAGTTTTTCTTTAAGCAAGGGTTTATTTTTTTCATGTATATGGAATTTGTTAGCAATTTTTTGCAGCATGCATTTTTATGCAAAATGGAGTGCGGAATTGGATTTGGAAGGTGCGAAAATATATATCGATAAATTGACCATGTTTAGACAAACAAATACTTGGAAAATTCTTATTATCCAAGATCATAAGTGTTACCTTCCAATGCATATTTTACCCTCTGATTTCGGTTTTGATGCGTACTTTTATCCATAGACACATGAAAAAAATGAATTATGCATTCTTTTATCCATTATATAAGCGCACACCTTAAATGCATTCTTTTACCCTCTCGGGATATTTTAGTTTTAATGTCAGAAATCCAATGGATGCATTTATCTGTACCCTATGGGTGCATTCTTTTATCCATTGGATATAAGCGTGTACCTTCCGGATGCATTCTTTTACCCTCTAGGTATTTCAGTTTTGATGCGCCTTTTATCCATAGACATAAATTTGTACCCATGGGTGCATTCTTTTATCCATTGATATAAGCTACATTTCGAATGCATTTATTTACCCTAAAATTATTTTGGTTTTGGATGCAATCTTTTATCCACTTAAAATGCATATCTCCAACCCTTTGGGTGCATTCTTTATCTATTGGATATAAGCATGTACCTACTCCTTAAAATTTACCCTCTGGACATTTTATGTTTCTGGGTTTGATTTTATCCTTTGTCACAAGCATGTATCGTGTGGATCACTCTTTTAACCCTTTGACATATTTGTCACGTACCATTTTAAAAGGATGATCAGCATTAAAATATTATTTTAATAACAGATATTCTAATTTGATTAACTTTCCATCCGTAGCTTGCACAAATTAAGGTGATCTTTTTTGAAATTGTGTATTTTTTCGAGATCTACACATTGGTGAGATTTTTATACACATATTTCAAATGTAAAAAGGTACTTTTACTCATCATAATATTTAGATGCACTCAATTATAAAGTGTCAATTCGGGAGATGTTGTGATCACTTGTGGATGCATTTTTGGTTGAGCCCGACATCCTACAATTTTTCAATTGGTTCTTGTATCTTCTGTATACATTTATATCTCTCTTTAAAGGTTTGTTGAGATATTTTAATCTGATTTTCAACACTTTTTTTTGGCATGTATGACAATCTCTCTTATGGGGGAGCTATTCGGTGGAGCCATGTTATTTTTAGTGTTCATAGTTGATTTTGACAACTCATTAATCTGTGTTTCTTACCCATTCTATATGGGAAGTGTGGTGTTTATACTACTTCTTCGATTTCGTGCCCTTGCCTTGTACCTTGGATTTTTTTATCATGGCCTCCTATTTATTTGGATCTCATGTCCTTACTTTGTTGCCTTCTCTTTTTCTTGGATCGTGGCACACTTATTTGTAAAGATTGATCAAATTATGTTTGGTTTTGGTTTTCACTTTTCGACATCACTCCATTGATAGTCTCCTTACATAGAGCTATTCGGTGAAGCCCAATGTTAGTTGTTTTTGAGTTATATGATCAAATAGTGGATTTAGACCATGGTGTGCAAAACACTTATTTAGCATTGTAAGTTTTGAGCCGAGCTTCTAAGGATATTTACCATTTTTCTCTCTACTTTGTTATTACTTGGTTTTGGGTACCTTGTGGTTTCCATTTTTCCCATTGTTGTAGAGATACCTCATCAGCCTTATTGTCCCACCTTCTTTTTCTAACCTATTATGCTTATGGGAGGGTATTAGTGTAGAGTTATTATTTTGAGATTTTATTTATTTAAAAAGATAATTCTTACACTTGTGTTAGCCCTACACTTATTGGTTTAGCTTGCTTAGAAGTACTAGTTGTGTGCAGTTAGCTTACTAGTTGTGTTGAGTTAGCTTCTCCATGTGAATTAGCTTACTAGTCTTTTAGAGTTAACTTAATATAAAATATGATTAGTGGGAGTTCTTCACCACTAATTTAGGTAGTAGTTGCACTTCCCTCCTCCTATATGTACATTTTTCTTATTAAATAATTCAAGTCATTTGATTGTAATGTATTGAGCATTTTGGATTATGATGGATTTCATATATGGAATTTTAGCTCTTTTACTTTGAAATCTAATGTGGTGTGTTATTATCATCTGAGATCATGGCTTTAACAATCTTCTTATCGCCAATCCTTTAACCTAATGGCCATTCACAAGCATGTTTTGGTGTTGATTCTAATTTATATGTATATAGATTTGGAAATGCACATTTCAAAGGCACACAAAGAAAAATCAAAAGTATTTCCAACATGTATATACACAAAACTTAGTCATTATCATGAATTCACATTACTCTATTCGATTCTAATGATTTATACATACAATCATTGTTTCCTAAATGTGATTGTGAGCGATCTTCATAAATTATCTATTTCCTTCAAAAATTATCTAGATATATTATGTGTTTCCTTCATAAAATTAGTTAATTATGCAAAATCACACGCGATGGAAATTATACTTTATAGAATACCTCATATTATATGTCTGAATCCATCCACAACATTTCAAAAATGTGCATATCTTGGTAGTCATAAATTACATGAAACATAGCTAGATGTTGTAATGTAAAGCAAACAAATTATATATGAATGATGGCAACCATTTTCACAAAATATATATCACATATAATTACATATTTATCAAACATTACTACTTGGAAAATTATTATCAGCATCCAAGTCATTTGCTTCGATTCCATACAAACCATATTGAATATGATTGGTGAATAGTACCTACAAATCACAATGAAAAAATGAATTAGAATACACCACTATCTAATTAACACGTAAACGTTAACTAGGGATATCCTTATAATGTCACCGAAACAAATGGTGTTGTTATAAGACTTTCAATCTTAATAGGGATTAGACCTAGAGTAAATATTTACACAACAATAACATAGAGCATAGGCATTAATGAAAGCCTATTCTACATTAAATAATGTATTTATCATATAAAATTAATATACATTGAAATCACTCGGAATATTAAAATACATAACCAACCTAACACATTGATGAAAATTCCTATAATCATCCTACTCCTAAAAGTTACTCCATAACTAACTACAAGTATTTGATTTCACTTTTTGTAAAAAAATTCATTCCTTTTTAAGTTTTAAGAATGTTTAACTAACATGCATAAAAAGGATGAAATAATGTTACAGTGGATATTCTAATTTGATTAAATTCCAACATTAATTGCACAAATTAGAATAATGCTTTTCAAAGTGACTATTGATCTAACAACTATAAAAAAAAAGAGAAAATTGCACTTAGCTAAGTCTGTGTGGATCCGGAAGAGTCGGGTAATCTTTCAATTTGGGATTTGACCTTATAGAAAATTCAAGGTTTCTTTTCTTATAAAATTGGTCATTTTCTTTGCATGTTAGATTTATTTTAATTTGATCAACACCACATGTGCTCTTCTCTTGCACTTTCGAGTGACCATGATTTTAGATATTTTTCTAACATTATGGTTTTTATTTGTTTAGAAGTGGTGTTAAGATTTTAAATATTTGTTGGAAATCTCCTTTTCACTATAAATTCATCAAACCATGTATGTTGTTCTCTCTTGCTCTTTCGAGTGATCTTGAGAATCAAACTAAACGATTTTGGATTCTTTTCTAACATTTTGATTTTCATTTGGAAATATGGCTAACACTTGATATTTTGATAGTTTTCATGGAAAAATAATCATTTGAGTTGTTATTTAAAAATCAATTTTTACACACTTAATTGTTTTGATTACGTTTGTTTTTCCATTTACTTAAGTTGGATCAAACGTCGTGTATGCTCTTCTCTTGCACTTTCGAGAGATATTGAGAATCAAAAATGACCTCAATCCTCATTCTAACATTATGGTTTGTATGTTTGAGATTTTATTTAAAAAAAAAAAAATTAGTTTTTTTTTTCAAGAACTTATTTGTTTTGATCATTTTCCTCCTATTTTAGTTAGTTGGATCAAACTACATGTAGCTTCAAAGAAAGATTCTTTTCTTTCTTGCGCTACATTGAAAGTGATATTTAGAATAAAAATTCTTACGGCACCACAATCGCAATCCCCACGATTTGAATAGAAAAACTACTAATCATTTGCATCTCACCCATTATCTTGTCAAAGTCCAAATTGAAACAATTATTATCCATTTTCAGACCTAGACCTGAAATGGAAAATAGAAGACCTCGAGATTTAAAGAAATATTTTGAGATCTATCCTAGCTTACGATCAATAAGTTAAAAATTAAATTAATGCATTATTCCTATGGATTATAATTTATTGTGCCCTACATTAAGTGGAAAATATGGGACATCTTGAAACATAACATACTTTACTTTCCCTAAGGCAATTCTCATTCTTCACGGCTCACAACTATAAATCCCAAGAAATAAGGGGACATTCGGAGGTCATGAAATACAAATTACATCTTGATCACTATATTTATTATTTAAATTTATTTTAAACACCCATCACTTGTACAATCACCATTGGATTCAGAAATTTGGGTTGTTTTCTGCATGTGGAAGCATACAAAAATTCACCCCAAAATTCATTTGGGAGCTCAAGATATCACCTTACAACCTTCGCAAGTTCCATTCTAGGGGGAATCCAAGTAAGTACGGCATCATACTAGGGTTCGATGACATCTAGGGTTGTATGGTTGCACATTACCCATTGGCCTACCCCAATCACCCAATACTCGTCATGTCCTTTGTGTAATCACAAAGGATGGCCCAAATCAGGGACATTTGAACAATCGCCCCTAGTATTCCTCTATTTGCCCCTACCTATAGATTTCATCAACCATCTAACCCAAGATGGAATTATCATGGATCAAAGTCGAGAGGATGAAAATAACAATAGTTTGTCATGGTCGACGCTCATCTAGTTGTACATTTTTCAAGTTGGGCAGCTCGCATGTTGATGACTAACATTAAAATTTATTCTAAAGTCATCAATAAAAATATTGATCAAGTGATAAAAACATTAATGGCGTAGTATTTGAGGTAGTTCAACTACCCGTCATGGATTTAATGCAAGGTAGGTGAGACAAATTTGTTATATAATGTAGTAAATCCTCTTATTTGAAGGGAGAAATTGCGGAGCTAGGGAAACTCTTGCAAGTTTGTTCCTCAACTCCATTGATCCACAAGCCTTCTCTTGGGCCTGGAAAATGTAATTATGCCTTTATGCATCAAATGTAAATGGACTGTGTATATTATGGAGCAATAAAAATCATGTTTTGTGGTGTTTCTTCAACCCTTTCTCATTTTTATTGTGTTTCCCTTACCTCTCCATTTTTTGTTGTATTTTGTGCATGTATTTCTCACTTGCAGGTATAGGATGTTGTGCTAGCAGATGGAGATTTGGATCTGTGTCACACTACTCTGGCTCTCTAACTTCATTCTCCTTTCATTTCACTCAAGTAGAGTATCTCACCCCCTTTTCTTGGTATTATCACCACATCTTAGTGTAGGATTTCCTTATTCATGCATCTCTCTATCCCTCTCTCTCTCTTTTGTCTCCTTGGAAGTGTTATTATAGGTTTAGATTAGTTTTTTTCTAGATTAGGAATAGTTTAGCATTGGGATTAGGAAGAGGAAGTCAACCTTTTCAGAGGACCATCTCAAGTTTGTAGTTCCCACATCTGTAAACATGGTTCCATGTTAGCAAAAAGTAGGGATCCATAACCAAATATCCTAGGGTGCAAATTTTTTTATAATAATTTTAGCATGCCTCGTGGGACAAGTCGAAGCACGTTACCACTTCACTTCATCAAGTTTGATGTGCTCTTGGTGAAGATTTCAGCCTTTGAAGGCACTTTCAAGCATATTTGATGACTCCATCTGGTCAACAACCCATTCTCTGAGTTACAAACCTTCCTCTCCATCCACTTCCATCCATTTTCTTTCCATCTCTTTCATCTTCTTCCATTCATGAAGTTGTGTAGTCATGGCTTCATTTCCAGCATGGAATTCACACTTGCATCAGTAGTGCCATTCATACCCACCTCCGCATTTGTGAAGTTCATTCCATGTTATTATCAATCACCTCCTTGATCTATACTACAATCAAGATCAATAGTACGCATACCCATATGAGCAAGATGTAGATCAGTTTGACTATTCACCAAGTTATGGATTTGTTTAAGAGAATGAGTATGTAGATTATGGAGGCTACCTTACACCTGGTAATGTTGAGTTACATCTAAAAATTCAAAGTATGGAGGTTAAGATGGTGCAATCAAGGGCTACATCTTAAATGAAGGCATTCAAGATTGGATTTAGGATGCCTTTTCCATGGGTGGGCCCTATGCCAAGACATTTTAGCCTTCAATAGAAGATTGATTTCATGGTTGAGATGTTGCTCCAACTTGCAAAATGGAGTGAGGAGATAAAATCTTATGTTCTTGATGTAAGACAACCTTGTCAATGGGTAAGTCCTACACCACTAGCTCCTAGTTCTTCTTTTTCTCCTTCCCAGTCTATGTCATTTCAGTAGCATCATGATTATAGCTTCTTGCATGTTGCCCCTCATGTGGAATCCCCTTCTCCATCTTATAGTCTCCCATCCCATCCTAACTTTTCTACCCTTTTCCCTTCCAAACCCAAGTCCCCTCCACAAGAGAAGAATGAAATACCTTCCCTTCCACCACCTCAATAAATGGAAACATTAGTTGAGTCCCACCCACCCCTTCTCTTGCATTCCTAAGTCCATATTGGAAAGAAACTCATAAAACCAGCCAAGGGCGAGGGAGAAAGGAGCCCAACAGAGAAAGAAATGATAGAAAGTTGGAAGAGATGGGCTTTGAGGTTTGGAATAGATAAGATCCCATTGATGGTTAATCCTTTAGAGGAGTATGAGGTTGGACAACAGGTGGCTAAGATTGATTTTATAAAGTAAGCAGAGCCGGATCATAAACAAGAAGAAGATCAAAAATCAATGCACATGCTTCAAATGTAGTGTGCATGATGGCACCATCCTTGCAGAATTTGTTGATCATCCACCAGCTATAAAATCAGCAGAGGAAGAGGTTAAATCAGCTCAATCAGCAAGAAGAGAAGCATGTACAAGTACATGAATAAAATCTTCCAAGTGAGCAAGGTGTTTCAAGTGAATGCAATGATCCTCATTGCATTACATGCCAAGAACTTGTAGAACTTCTAGGAGGTTACAATAACCCACCAAAGTCATCATCAATTGTTGCAACCAATCACGAGGAACTTCATGTGATGGAGCGAGAACCATGGAGATTCAAAGGTCTCAAGTAATGAGTAGGTTGCACAAGATATTTCATATCTCTCTCCCACTTCATCTCTCCAAAAATATGATTTTTGGATGATTTTTGCTCACGAGCTCCATGTTTGAGGATGAAGCTACACATGATGAGCAAGTTTCAGATTTGGAGTTCATTATGGAGGAAGGAGAGCCCTTAGCACAACAGATAATGAGGAGGAATATTATCTCATGTCGACTTGGAGGATTTCTTTGATGGAAAAGAGCCTATGGAGATCACAATATTTTTGTACCATTACTCATTCCCCAACATCAAGAGACTACTTCCATCGAGGAGAAATTGAAAAAGTGGCATCCTTCTTCAAACAATACTCTTGGACCAAGATTGGAGGATTTGAATCTTCCGATCTCCAAACCAAATAAGGAGGAAGGGAACAAGGATGACACCTCTTTCATACCAATCATCATGGCATAACATCATTTGTCTCAGATGAGCCAAAAATCCAAGAACCACTCATATACAATTGCCCCTTCTCGGAAGGCCTACAAAAATACTTCATTCTTGAAGTCAAAACTCGAGCTACAGGCACATTCAACGGACTAGACCATGACCTCATAAGGTACTTAACTTCATTGGAGCCAAAGGAGAAGCCAAAACTGGTCATGTTCACTTCCAAACATGAGGATGATATTTAGAGTACTAAAGGTCAACAAAAATACCTCCAACCAAATGCACAAAAACTTGAGGAGGCATTCATCTTGTTCTTTGTTGATATTTTGAAG
Source organism: Taxus wallichiana var. yunnanensis (assembly GCA_018340775.1). Lineage (NCBI taxonomy): Eukaryota > Viridiplantae > Streptophyta > Pinopsida > Cupressales > Taxaceae > Taxus > Taxus wallichiana. The sequence goes on along the minus strand of CM031238.1, from coordinate 849,646,364 downwards.
AATTTGGAACTGCAAGATGCATGTTCTCATTTCCCCATGTGATTTTATTGTCAAATAGATTACATGGCCATGTTTTGTGAGGAAGGGAAGCTACTTCTCCCTATCGTTATAGTTTGATTCCCCTTTTCTCTTGTTAAAGTAGAATAGGAGTAGGTTTTTTTAAAAAAACAAGTGTGTAAGCACACTATGCATGTTCCACTTAGGGCATGTATGATTTTCATTTTTATACATAGTTTTTTTATGGTTATTTCTCTTAAGCGAAAGTGCATTTCGAGTGGCGGTGTTCATGGGGAAAATCTATTTTAACATACAGTCCCTAATTACTCCCCACTTCAACACATATGCACCCCAAATGGTTGTGTTCACACTTGGAAAGAAATCAATTTTGGGATGGTTTCGAAGGGATTCAACCTTCATCCCATAGATCAAACTTGTAGAGATAGAAAATTCTAGGTTCAAGATAATTTTCCACTCTCACAAACCTTAATTCATATTATTCTACTAATAAGATGGAAAATCCAAGCAAGTAGGTAGGTAGCTTCAGTTCCAAGAGGTACCTCATGCCTTTTAATGGTGGAAGGAATCATATTGATACAAGTTACAAGATACTACATTGACTCCATTTCCCAATGGATGTTATAAGGCTACTAGTCAATCACATCTACCATACAGATGTCCCCGTGAGTTGCTAAATTTTTATCCATTTTCACCCCAGGGTGAATTGGAAAATAGAGGACCTGAGCTTTAAAGAAAGATTATAAGACCCACGTGAGTGATTTTAAGTCCAAAAAAATTTCCTACGTAAATCACTTTACATTCCCTACATGGTGGAAAATATGGGACATCTTAAAACATCATACACTTTCTGAGGCAACTCATTCTTCTGGCACACAACTAGAAATCCCAAGAAATGAGGGGAAATTTTGAGGTTTGTAGTCAAAATTAGTTCTTGAGACCATCACCATTAGATTCAATTGGTTTTTCCAAGAGGAATCATATAATATTTCACCCCAAAATTCATTCCAGGGAGCTCAAGATATCGCCTCACAAGTCGGTCCCAAGGGTTAGACAATCGCACGTTAGACGGCCCGGGGGTTGGACGGTTTTCTAGTAGCTCGATTTTCTCTAGTTATATGACCTATAGTTTGGATAGCTCGTAGGTTTGAGGAAGGATATTTTTCATGGTCATATGCGCTCATCTAGTTGTATGCGATTTTTAGGTTTGGGTGGCTCATAGGTTGGGCGGCCGACATCAAAATTTATGCTGAAGTCATGAACAAAAATATCGACTCTAAGCAAAACATTAATATCGGTAGTTGAGGTTAGTTAAACTACTTTTCATGGATTTAATGCGAGGTAGGTGAGATAAAAATTTTATATAATGTTATATACCCCCTCATTTGAAGAGAGACATTTTAGGAGCTAGGAAACTCTTGCAAGTTTGTTCCTCAACTCCATTGAGCCACGAGCCTTCTCTTGGGCTGGAAAATGTAATTATGCCTTTGTGCATCAAATGTAAATGGACTGTATATTATGGAGCAATAAAAATCATGTTTTGTGGTGTTTCTTCAACCCTTTCTCATTTGTATTGTGTTTCCTTACCTCTCCATTTTATTGTTGTATTTTGTGCATGTATTTCTCACTTGCGGAGTCCGTGGATGTTGTGTTTCATGGAGATTTGATGGCGTAGATGGATATTTGGGTCTATGTCACACTAGTCTAGCCTCTCCCAACTCCATTCTCCTTTCATTATCCCTCAAGCGAGTATCTCACCCTCTTTTCTTGGTGTTATCACCACCTCTTAGTCTAGGATTTCCTTTTTCATGCATCTCTCTAACCCTATCTCTCTCATTGTCTCCTTGCAAGTGTAAGTGTAGGTTTAGATTAGTTGTTTTTAACATTAGCATTAGGACTAGGAGAGGAAGTTAGACTTTTTGGAGGACCATATCAAGTTTGTAAGTCCCACAACTTGATAGTTGGTGGTCCCATGTTAGCAAAAATTAGGATTCATAACCAAATATCCCACGGTGCTACTTTTGTGATAATACAATTACGATACATTGCATGTGTAGGTTTCCCGAAGGATTTCAAAACAAAATTCACTTGATAAAGATAATAATGAATCATTCATACTATATTCGTAGGTTCAAATATGGTTCAAGCTCATCTACTTTAAAATATGGGAAGTATCTTTGCTTAATCCATAAAACTCATTATGAGGATTGCCACAAGGACCCCAAATTATTCAACACTAAATAAGGTAAATGCAATAAAAGATTGATCTAAGACCGAAAATGATTTGTTATAGAAACTGGCACCTAAAATTGGACCCATTCAAAATCATACAACCATGTCAAAAGTGTTCATACATTCTTGACCCTTTTATATGGCATTAGACCTGTTTGGGATCTTGGTATGTAACTTCCGAGTGTTACGCCTAATTGGAAATGAGTTTTGTTGAGTGTCGGTATTTTTGTGCACCTTCAGAATGGCTCTGTAAACTCTTCTCAAACCCTAAAACTATTATATTATAAGAACGAGTTCCTACAAAACAAAGTTAGTTGGGTTGTGGGAACCTTGTGCACTACCAATGTCGACACTACTCTAATAAGGGGTCAAATTTCACGTTGTTCTCCTAGCATGTGATATCTATCATATTACAATTAGAACTTGAAAATTGTGCTTTGAAAAAAAAAAATCTTGAGTTTCACCCTTGTTCAAATACTTGGGAAGGTTCATTTTTCTTAGTTTTAGAATAAAGATGGATACTTCTAGACCTTGAAGGAAAATTCATACTTGTAGGTGGTTCTTCCTTAATGGATTTTCATGATTTATTTCATAGTTTAGGGAGCTTGGAGTGCCTTTTGTGCTTGTTTTATATGAGGATTTTTTAAGTTCTTCTTAGTGTAGAATCACAACACCCCGAATGGCCCGATCATGAAGTGGGGCATTCAGTGTGATTGCACAACATGGGACCATCTCTCAAGTTGTGGGACTTGCAAACTTGAGATGGCCCTCTGGAGAAATCTGGTTCTTGCTTCCTAATCTACCTGCCACAAACTACTCTAGTGCAGTAGGAAGAGTCTAACTAATCCTAATCTAACCATTCCAAGGGGATAGAGAGAAAGAGAGAGGGTGAAAGAGCCTACACTAAGCGGTGATACACCAGAAAGGGAAGTGTGAGATACTCTATTGAGGGAGAATGAAACAGGGAAAAGGGAACTGAGGGAGGTCAAACAGAAGTGACACAGATGCAAATCTAGGTTGACATAAAACTCCATGAATCACAACGTTCCTACACCTATAAACGTGAAATACATGCACAGAAGCAAACATGAGATAGAGAGGCACAAAGAAATAATAAAACGATGCTAAGGGTTGAAATACGCCATGAAACAAGGTTTTATTTCTCTGTAAGGTGCACAGACTATTACATGTGGTGCTTAGAGGCACAAATACGCTCTCCAGGCGTAGGATAATGCCTATAACTCAAATGAAGTCGATAAAATGACTTTGACAAAGTTTCCCTACACCTAGAATGTCTCCCCTTCTCAAAATGAGAAGTGTTACAATATATAGAAAGAATAAGAGAGAGAAGAGGGAAAAATGAATCCTACTTCAACCACCATGGGATACGCATTGAATCTTTCCTTGAAAGCTTCAACCACCATCAATCAATGCCCCCTACAAATCTACCTACAATCTATCGATTCTGGCTCCCTATGGATCAAATTAAATCTAGTCTAGTAGTTGAAGAAATCAGATTTTGCATTAATGGCCTGGAAGACATTTTCCCAATTTTCACCCACCAAATCCTGCTAAGAATGATATTTTATGTTTCCATGGTGTAGAGGGGGTCGAGATGTTTCCAAAAATCTTCTCTCACCCAAATTTGAGTTTCCAATCAAAGCGTGGCCATTTGAATTTTTGGGTCATAGGCATGCAATATTTAAAGAGTCTATCCATACAGGGTCCACGTGGCAGCCCTACACTCATTTGAGATTTGGCTCCTTCCTTCACTCTTGAAATTACACCCATGAGACACGTGGTGGCTTCCGCAGGCTTCTCGAGCTCCCTTTGTATTTTTCTGGGGTCCCTTATGTTGGCAGAGACACTGTGCCCAACCTGATACATGTGGTGGCTTTGTGGATGTCTAAAAACTACCTCAAGACCCTACCTTTGAGATAGCGCCATGCGACACTTGGCAGCCTCCGCTGACTCTCTATACTTAGCCAATTTTGGGCTCATTCCGAGTCATTTGCAGAGCCCAAAGACTTAGAGCCTTTAGCCATCTCTTTCTTTTGAGCCTCTAGTTCTTTGACACTGTTTGTTCTCCCTGACCTCTATTCCATTTTAGAGCCTTCCTATAACTTGTCTGTTGGATTTGAAGCACGACTCATTCTACGGGCCGTTTCTTGAATTTCTCCTGCACGGGTCATTTTTTTACTCTTTTGGGCCTCTGATTTCATTTGTGTCATTCGCCTCATTTAGACCCTACGTTCCTTGGATCAAGCTTACCTGTCACCTTATTTTTCATTCTAGAAAGTGAGCTCGTGGATCTGAATCATTCCCTTTATATTTTCTTTATGTGTGGGGCTTGTTTTGACCAAATTTTCCAGGGGCAAATTTGGGATAACAGATTCTAGGTCCTAAAATGAGGTATGATTGAATTTTTTATATATGTTTTTAAGATTATTATCTCATGAAACACCGACAAAGGGGATGTATTTTCTCATAAGAATTTGATAGAATTGAAATAATTATACCAAAACATGTGTCCAAAACTATATAAGTATGGTTAGCTTATAGATTTGTGCAACCCGACTAAAAATGACAGCTTTTACCAGGAGGGAAAAAGCATGTTTTAACTTTATGGGTCAAAGGATGAATGTTTCGAACTATGTTTTATGTATTTTAACTTCAAAAAATGATGACATAGAGGTGTAAAAAGATAAGAAAGTAATCAAATATCTATTAGGGTGTGTTAATCAAGAGTGAGGAAAGTGCATTTGTATATGCAAGTGTGCAATGTCAAGATCAACAGTGTTAAAGGATAGATTTATGAGTCTAAGTATATAAATTTTCACCCCTTTAATTATGAAATTAAATTACTTTATTAAAGGAAAAAATATTTGAGTATGTAGACACACTTTGTCTTTTCTCGTAATAATTTTATTTTGCAAAGATCCCATTGTGTTGGTGTTGGAACATTCCAAAACGAAACTCCAAAAACATAGTGTATTTGATTTCCAAGATAGGAATTTGAAATTTAACTCAATATGTAATGAAATTATTGTGAAATAACATAAAACAAGATGTTCCAAAAGAGATGCAAAACATGTAAGGAATACACCTTTTTTGTTTTGTGAAGGGAATGTGATCACATTCTTGTGCTTTGGAGATTCTAGATTCATTGAACTTTGATGAAGAATTGGGGATGATTACTCCCTAATGTTTTTTAAGGAGAGGTTGATGTATTAGGTGTACAAAACCCAACACATGAATGTTAGAGAGAAAAACAAAAAAGATGAGGATCTGAAGCACCCCACCAAGGAAGAAGGTCATGTATCAAAGTCATTCAACAACTTTGATATCTTCCCCTTAAGTGTAAGAGGATAGGAAAGTATGCCTACAAAGAACTTATCCACTTTGATGCCTTCCACAACCCCACGAACCATACTCTTGTAGATGAATATAAACCAACTTTGTAAATTAGGACACATAGTAGAAAAGAGAAATAAGTTCTCCCATGTTTTTCCCATCTGTTGCACAAATGAGTAAAAACTCGAATAAAACTTATTACATGTTAAAATATGAGTGGAGAAAGGAGACCCATTGATGTAGGAGATTCATAGATAGTTATTTTTTGTGTGTCATTTGTCTAGGAGTGATGGAGAATTTTTTTCCCTCCATTCATAGTAGTTTGAATTCAAATGTGTGTGTATTTGGCATGGTAAATGTAAATTGGCTTGTAAGAGTGATCTACTAGATCAATTAGTCATGGTAAATGAGTTATTTGCACTAAATAAGACTATAGATAGCCATGTCATGATGTAAATCTTGTTTGATATGATTTCATGGGTTAGTTGAATTGATTTTTTCATGTTACAAGTTTAGACTTTTGTTAAGTCAAAGATAGGAGGTTAAGAATATCTAAGAGCATTTCTAAGATCTATAAAATAGGTTGATTGAGGAGGAATTTGAGCTCAAAAAGAGGATTTAGTGTAGAAACCAATTTAAATAAGGTGGACTTCATTAATAAAAAGGATTGAGAAGTTGGTGTGAAACCTATTCATTTTACAATGTATTTCCTTGTAATTTCTAAGACTATATGTTAGACTTATTGACAAGGCATCGAGCTACAAAATTACAGTCTAGTTTGGAATAAATATTTCTCCAATTTTCCAATTTGAATACCTGAAGGGGGTTATTAAAATCTCATTAAAATTTATTTGGGCTTTTGAACACAATTTTAAAGGTTTTATGGTCATTCTAGTACTCATGGGCTTGAGCTAGGTAAAGGATAAATATATTTGTACCTAATCAAATGATTTCAAACTTCCAAAATATCTTTATCTCTCATCTAATATAAATATTGCAAATTTTTAGAGAAAATAAGCATGTGTGGCAAGAAAGAAATCAATAGCGAAAAATTGCCGAGTCATGTAGACCATGTTTTAAAGCAATTTGGGCGTATCATAAGTCATAAATTCTATAAAACAAATCCAATTGATCTGAAATTTTTAGATAAGGTTTTGAGGTGATTCTTGAGGTGGGTTTTTAATGGTGTGTGTTGAAAATTAATATTGTTTGAGTTATTAACGACATAAATTTTCTAGGATGTGTAGGCGAGAGTAAGGTACATAATTGTGAAGGTTTTTGTCATTTTTTTATAAATTTTTCTTTAAGATCTAAAATGGATGGAGATTACTAATAGAGGCATAGATACTATAATTTTGACTTATCCAAATTAAATTTAGTCCAATTTTCTTCTACTACAACAAGAAATCCATCATTCCAAGTCTAGGGAACTAACATGCTTTGTTTTACTTAAATTTTTACAAAGGAAGTTTAGTTGGAATTTTTACATGATAAGTAAATTCAATGATTGATGCATCCTATAATTTACCATATAACACCCTAGTCGCATTGGCATATCACTCGAGCTCTCACCCTAGCTGTAAAGGTACTCTCACCAAGCGTGCAAAAGGAAGAAACATAATTCCAAACTAATGTCCATTCTATACCAATGCACATGGATTTGTTAGAAAGTAATTCCATCATATATCTCTCACTTAGATTCACACACATTCATCTCTCATATATGCGTGTGTGTGTGTGTGTATTTCTGTGTTTCATATGTCTCTATGTATATATATGTCTCTCTCTTCATGCACCACTACTATGTAATTCTCATCATATATATAGGGTGGGGACTTTCCCTTCACCACTCATCTATTCCGAAATAGGCCACATGCTATTAATAGCCACGCACCGTTTATAGACATAGCCACACATGCAAGTGTGCTAACTATAGACCTCTTACGTTAATCAAGTGACAATTCTATTCTTAGCTCGTCTCCATGCAAAACACTTCAATCCGATCCTCCAAAGATAGACAATGTGTGGCGCACATGTCTCGCATTGTTGGTGTGTTCCGCGTGCCATCTTCTAAAAATATTTTGTCATGCTCAAAATCAGCTAAGTCCCAAAAGTTGAACTTTCCTTCCACGCTGGGTTCTTCCTATCCCTCTGCTTCCCTTGATCATGTCTTTCTCTCCTACGCAGAATCCTTGTGTGATCTCTAACAAGTATTCTTTGATCAACATTACCCCACACTAATCTCATTGTCATCCCGACAATGGGTATCTCCAAATAAATTTAAGTAAAGAATAGAAGAATGGAAAGAATAAGAAAGAATGTAGATGAATAAAGAATGTTTTATGAGGCTATGAGGCAGCCTCCTCTGTATCAGTTTGAAGTATCAACTCTGGATACTCCTCCTTTATTTCGCCTCCAAGGCTTGCCATTCAGTGAGTGCTTGTGCTACTTTCTCTGGAATTTCCATAGCAATGGATTCCAACTCATCCCTCATAATCTCTCCTTTTTCATTCTGCAAAACCAACACAACGCTAGAAATTGATGTCATCCTTCCTTCTAAAAGATCCATCTTTTATGCAATTTTCTTCCCAAGCTCTTCTAAATTTGAGTCTTATATGGACTCTTGAGTTGCTTCCTAGGGCCTCACTTCTACTTAACTATTGAAATCTTTCTACGTGGCCCAATGTCTCATCCTTCATTTCTTTTGGACCTCATTTTTTTCTTCTAGGGTCTTTATATTGATAAGCACCTCTGGAGCTATGCATATATTCAAATCTTGGTCTACTTTCTTCAATACTTCTTGTAGCACTTACAACAACCCTTCATAAGATGCAATCTTTTGCATCACTGAGGCTTTCTCTCATTCTACCTCTTGCTCTGACTTCCTTGGCACTGTCATGCACAAAGGTTCATCTTCAAGCACTAGGTCCACCAACTTTCCTACATAATGTATCACTGAGGGAAATGTCTATGGTACCTTGGTCTCCAAGTGTGGCCTTGCTCTGATGACATTATCCCCAATCTCCTTTGTGATGTTGATAAATAATTTGTTCTTCTTATACACAAAGTCCCTCTCTGTGTTATACACGTTATCTCAAAGATCCTTTTTCTTTAGCTCCTCGTGCAATGCTCTGATTGTTGCAGATTTTTCCATGTTCCTTCTAGCAACTTCAGCATAAACCTTCACCAATGTGTTGCTAACCTACTCATCCGACATGACAGTAGGCTTTACTCATCATATGTCTAGATTGTGGTGCCTTCTTTAGCCATCTCGAAATGCATGACTCTTTACATACATCAAATTTAGGCTCATCCATGTGGGTGTGCATTGACCATGATAGTTTCTTTCGAGTGCGCATAGTCGCCATATCCTCATCCATTAGCTCCCAACCAAATAAATCCTTCTATGTTATATCGTGCTCTGGAAGTGGGCATGGATAATTTTACCTATGTCCTCTGCATACCCCATGGCTAGTGGAATGTTCTCTCCACTCATCCTTTTTGATCTAGGACCCTTGGGAATTGTAGCTTCAAGGTTAGGAGCATGTCCCATTACATCTTGAGTAGTCACATGCGTGATCCTAGAGGTTTCCTTTTCTTTTTCTTCTTTATCCTTCATCTCTTCATATTTTTTCTCTTCCTCATTCTGTGGCTCATCTTCTTGCTTGAGTGGGGTAGGAGATGCACACTCACTCTCTTCTGATTCCTCCACTTCTTTATCCAACTTCAACTTTCTTCTCTTCTTTGGTTCAGTGGTCTCCTTGTGTGGAGAGAGACGAGGTGATTTTTGTACCTGTTTGTGGGGTTCCACTTTGAATCCTTATGCATCTAAACACTTTCTTAAATCTATGCTCCCCTACTCAACCTCCGTATCTTCCTCTTCATCATGTCCTTGAGGTGGAGTGGCCACGCGCCATGACTCTTCTCTATGTCATATGGTTGCTTTCTTCTACGCTCCAAGCCTCCACTATCTTCACACTCCTCCTCTTCACCCTCTACTTCAACAACTTTTGTGGGCCTTTGTGCCGGTATGTTTTCTATTGTGTGCTTACCCTTTGGTGGCCCTAGGAGTGTGAATTCATTCTCTATATACTTATTGTTCTCCATCTTGGGCTTCAGCTGAAGATACACCAATGTTGCCCCTACATCTACTATAAATGACTTATTGGCTTAATATTCAACACCTCCAAAATGATCCTCTCAGTGTAGGAACTTCTTCTAGGATACACATACTTCTTTCTCAACGTATGGTAGTCACAGTCTACCTTATCTGCATTGAATACCAATCGGTGCATGTCTGTAAATATGTGAACAAATGCTTGGAAATACCTTGCAATGAATACGGAAGGCAATTTACACCAAGGGCTCCAGACTTCATCTCTCACTTTGGGAAGCCACGATGCATAAATGCTAATATACAACAAAATGGACTTATTTCCCTACTACTGATGGTAGGTCCTTTGGGATGCGCCACTCTTCTCCAAATGCCACATAGAGCCTGTCATACCATTTCTTCACCCTTTTTTTGTCATCTGTCATGGCCCCTTTAGGTAGGTACTTGTTAAACCTTTCATTTGGTGACTTATTCTCCATGGGGTATTCTCATACCTTTTCCTTCAGCCCATCTGGTACTCTAATTTCCATGAATACTAGTGATAGTAGAATAGCCCCAAAGCTGATCTTCCCTCCTATGCGCGCTTCCTCGACTATTTGTTTTGTAATGTAGCTTGCAATATTGTAGATTGCTCCTTTTGACATCTTACGTGCGTAATGTGTAACCACATAGTATTTACCTATGACCACCACTCCTAATCATTCAACTTTGTAACAAGGTGTGCTATTGCTTGCACAACTAGATAGTTCTTTAATTTGTCTATATCCATACCGCACAGACCCTTCAAGTACCCTAACTCTTGTCTAGTCTTTAAGATCATGGCTTTATCTGTGAGATCATTCTTTATATCCTCTCTTATGGCCTTCAAACCTATAATTGATGAGATAAGCGTAGATGATATTCTAACTCTATGTCCTGCAAAGTAGAAGAAGTCCTCATGCACTCTGCTCATGAGCCACTGATACAAGGGCTCATACTTCCCGAAATATGGAAGCTCATATAATTGGTAGACCCCAATTCTCTTTAGAATCTTCTCACCTACATCATCATAAAATGACATGTCATCCATCGTACACTTGTTCATCCTAGTAAGTGAGCAAGGAATCGAGCTCCTTTTTGTTCTCCGTGGTCCTGTGATTATATTCACTCAATTTTCTCTTTCTGATGGGTGAATCCCATTCCTAGCTGACGATAACTCCTTCTGGATATTGCATTTCTAAAAATCACTTTCAGGTGCCATCTCTTCTTCCTCGATGACCACCTTCTTCTTTCCTTTTTTGTTACTTGCAACTGCCTTCTTAGGTGTCATTTTTACCTTGCAAACGTCTCCTCTTTAACTCTACAACTTGTGAATCAAACCCTAGCTCAATTCAATCGTGCCCTAGGTGGAAAATTTGTGCCCTAACTCCTCTCTATCTCCCTGCTTCACTCAAACCCTTCACCATCGGGATGCAAGCTTCTTTTCACATAGATCTGTTTGTCACGCTTGGTTTCACACCCTTCGCACCTTAACTTGATCACTCGGCTCTTCGCACTTAGCTCTTTCCTCAAATTCTCTTAGTCGCAACGATAAAAATGAATTTGCATCCCATCCTTATATAATTTTTCAAATTTTGATGCATTTATTTCTCCTTCACCTACCAAATATCCCCTCATTCATTGACCAAATTCATTCGCTTTGCGCAGATGCATCTTCACGTGCCCCAGCTATAACCTTTTAGTGTGCCTTCCTTCCCTCTAGTCATAGACTTCTCTTCTTGCTGCGCCTTCCACCCGAGTACCTCGTCACTATACCTTCTTCTAGTAGTTATCATGGCCTTCACATACCTTGTGTTATATTGTCCTTTATTTCATTCATCTCCATCCTTGGTCACTTTTGAGAAGCAATCTTCTTTTGACTTAAAGCACACCCGTAGCATCTTATTCCTTTCACCTTTCAATTCCCACAGTATTTTACTTGGATAACTACAACCACCCCACACTAACAAGTATGTGCAGTCCTCTGCGCATAAACATGCGTCATATAGTAATTAGCTTCATGCACGCAAGTGCACTTATTACATAAGAACAACAACTAAATTGACAAAGCATAGCGACAATGAAGGAAATATAGAATGGAAACCTATTCTAAATGGCAATACTACCTTATTACAAACACCAAGAAGACTTATTTATAGTAGGGCTTCATCCTACTCCCGTTAAAGTAACCGGGTAGCCATGTTCCATCAAGTTCTTCTAACTGGAAAACACCTGATTCAAGTATATAAGTGATGAGATAAGCCCCAACCAATGTAATTTGATCTTTCCTGGATGGAGTAAGAACTTAGAGTCATAAAGAAGTACCATTTCTCCACTCTTAAACTTCTTATCCCTTATGTTTCGCATTGTCATGCCTTCTTCCCGGATTTTTCTTACTTCACTCCATCATGTTATGGCTTGTCCACTCATCTAGTTGAATCATCTTCTCAATATGCTCTTCTAAAGTTTGATCATTAGCTAGACCTCAAGCACACGAAATATGCCAAGAAGGTAACATAAATTATATAGGAGAACAGATTCTATGCCAAACACCAACTGAAATTATGTGGCTTTGTTCAATCTCTTGTAAGTTGTTTTATATGCCCAAAGAATAGTGGACACTTTATCATCCCAATCCTTTCTTCTAACATCACAATTTTTGTCAAATTTTGGCTCAAAATGTTGTTGAAATCCTCAAATAGCTTCCATTTTCATGAGGATGGTAGGGTGTGGTTTTATGGTGTGCAACCATAAACTCATCTAATAGAATCTTGATTGTCTCATTCAAAAAGTGTGTACCCCTATCACTTGTCAAGCTTAAAGGACATCCATATCTTGTAAGAACATTCTCCCATAGAAACCTAGTTGTTGTAGCCACTTTATACATTTGTAGGTGTGATTTCTTTCCCATCGTGTTAGATAATTTGTGTAAGTAATGATATAGCATGATCCAATCCTATGCGCAAGCGGCAAAATAGGTCCTACAAAGTTAATGGCCCATTTCTCAAATGGTTTGGCACTAGTAATTGGTCTCAAAGGCATCTCATCTCTTTTCCCTAGTTTATCTAGGCGCTGAAAATGATCACATGCCTTATAATATTCTTTGATCTTTATATAATGTCCCCCACCATAATCCAACAAGTAGGATCTTTCAGCAATCGCATCACCTGGATAATGGCCTCCTACAATACCACCATGGGCCTCTTCCATAATATCCTTGCACTCATTCTCTAATACACAATTTCATTATACTTCATCTCACCTAGACTTGTAGAGGTCACCACCGATTAACATAAACAAAGTGTCGTGTGTATAGCAAGTTATTTCTTTTCTAACGCCTTCATTCCTTCTTGTGCCATACTAGTTCGTAGAAAGACAACAATGTCTTCTAATTCTATGGGCACGTGTTGTAACCTATATAATTGTGCATCTGGCATGGTTTCTTCAATTTTATGTGCTTCCTCTCCTGAGTTGATTCTAGATAAATGGTCTGGTCTAAAATTGTTTTTCCCGGCTTCACCACAACCGTGAAGTCAAACTCTTGAAATAGAGTACCCATCTACATGCGCCCCTGTAAGATAGGATTGTTTACCAAGTACTTCAATGCCATGTGATCCGTATAAAACACAAATGGTGTTTCTAACAAGTATTGTCAAAAATTGTGCAATGCATAGATCATTGACAAAGATTTGCGCTTTGTAGTTTTATAATTCTATTTAGCAAGAGTCAACTTCCTACTAGCAAAAATTGGATGATCTATAATACATTCACGAGCTAACATAGTTGGCCATGCTTTGAGGTATCCCATAAGAAAATGCAAAATGGGCGCGTAGTAAGTTTCTCCTTTAATATCTCAAACGTGCACTCACTCGTGGTTCTCCCCATAAAATGTACCTTTCCCCTTGAAAGTAGTAAGTTTGGAATTAAACAATATGGGTAAAAATGAACTACCTAAATGCGTATGCTAGATCTAGAAGTGTGATACTTCCTAGATGGTCTTCCGAATCACCCACTATTTTAAACAATTTAATGTTGTAAACAAAGTAAATCCTATTGTAATTTGAAATGATTTAGGTATCTCACTTAAAACACAATAAGAAATAGATCTAATCTAACAAGCTAAGCTAGAATAGAATCCAAAGGTCAAATGATTGGTTCTGGGTTCTGTAGGTTTGACAGAGGTCTCGGGTAGATCACAGGTGGATGAGGGTGAGATGAAATTAAGTGGGTAGGTCTCTGTTCTAGGGGTGTGGGGAAAATACAGAGACCGATGTCACTCAAGGGTAACCGATGGCGTCAAGTGTGACCAAAGCATGCCATCGTGAAATCTAGAAATGTCACAAAACAAGCTTTAGGTCTCCTTTGTGATTACACAAAGGACTTTGGTTGGTCGATGAGGTATTGGGTGACTGGGGTAGGCTTCAGTGAGGCTTTAATGGGTATATGGAGGTGGAAATGTTGGAGAAGGTCAATAGGTGGCTAGGTAAACAATAGATGATAAAATGATGATGAAATGAAATAAACCAGAAAAGTATGACATTATACTTACTTGGATTCTGGTCCTGAATGCCTGTGAGTGAGGGATGGAGGTGCTGATGAGAGGTTTGAAGGTTACAAGTGATCACCAACTAAAGGAAAGCTTCTACATGGGCTGCATGTGCATTCCTCTTTGCTTGGTTAGATCAGATCATGGTCTGGGATGGTCTGTGCAGAAAAGATGTTTGATCTCCTTCCTTGCATGCGTGGTCTCACTGAATTCACTCTCTGAAGATGTGTTATCTCTCTGAGATGTGATAATGCTCACCAACCTTTTTTTTCCAACTTCCAACCTTGAGAATAAGGTTGTTTTGGGGTTAAAAGGGTAACCGATAATGTGGTTCCGCTTAACCGGTGATGGTTAGGGGTAACCGACATCGGTCAAGGTGGGATTTCCTAGGTTTACTAAACTAGGGAGATCCTCTTGATTTCCTCAGATCTCATGTCATTAACCCATGGATTAGACTGGGAGCTTCTTGTGAGCATGTGGGAATGTGGTTAGAGGGAATGTAGGCATTGATTTTTAGGGTTTGGGTAAGTCTTAGTTAGTTATGGCAACTTACTAAGAATAGGTCTTAGGTTGAGTTGGCTTGGTGAGGTGTCTAAGTGAACTATATGTGTGGATATTATTTAAAATAAGATATTTAAATAATAAATATAGTGAGGATAATGCATTAATTTAATTAAATTAATTAAATTAATATTAGTGGGGTGAAAGGGGTCATGGCTAGGTGAATGTGATGAAGGGTGCTTATTTGTCGAGGGACCAAAGGGGAGTGTGACCTAATTTTAGTGTCTACATTTTTCCCCTTTTTTGTTGTAGCTTGTATTGGTAAGCGATGCTAACAAAAATAAGATGTGGTTGCCCCATGTGTGGGTGAAGGTGATCCCCCTCAAACTAGGAACTGATGAGGCAAAAGGGAGAATCAATGAGTGGTTTGATAAAAGGTAAATGGGAGGAAAAGGTAGGTGGGCATGGGGAGAAAGGGTTAAAGGTCTACTGGGAAATCTAGGTAATGGGTCTGGGTCAAAGGTAGCAAAATCAAACGCACACACACACATAATAAACTACAAAGACGCTACCGGTCAAGAGCAGGAAAACTCTACATCATCTAAGGTCGATAGGTTTATCCAAACAAGGTTGAAGTGAATCTAGTATCCAAGGTATAGGATATGGTCAGGAAACACAACGTAGGTTAGGTGTAGGAACATTTAGGTATGTTCCAGTACACCAAAGGTAGGGTCAGGATAAATGGTCATGGTAAATAGGCTAGGTAAGGTCATTAGGTCAATCAACACAGGTAACAATGCCACAAGGTATAGCAAACACATGAGGTCAAAGGTCACTAGCGATGGTCCAGGTCCAAATATCTAGGTCACAAAGGTGGGGTAAGGCCAAGGTAGGGGTAAAATAATGAGTCCCCAAAGGAGGAAAATGGAGGTAGTAAATGAGGAGGTCAGGAAAGGTAAGGTAAATGGGTTGGGTAAAGGTGTGGTTGGGGAAAGGATCAAGGTGAAGGGTGGGGTAAAGGATCAAGGTAAAGGGTGGGGTAAAAGGGGCTTAAAAATTGAGGGCAATGTGTAGGTGAGGATGACCGATGGCGGTCATGGAAAACCGACGTCGGTATAGGAAAACCGATGATGGTGAGGTAGGGCACGCGACCGATGCCGGTCAAGGGTAACCGACGTCGGTTAGGTCGGGTTGGTTATAAAAAAAAAAATCCATGTTTTTATTATTCATTTGTTATTTGTGAAGTGAGAAAATGACAAAAAGGAGAGAAAAGAGAGAAAAGTGTCCAAAGGAAATGGGACAATGAGTTACAGTGTGATTGGATGAGGGTTGGGTTGGTGAGCAGCGGGTCCACGGGATCAGGGTGAGAGATTTGATTGGGTGAGGTTACGAGTAGTTATTCGGTGATGGCAGAGGCCGAGAGGGATCTGGTGGGGCCACCAAGACATAAGGCCAAATGTGCCACCGAGATGGTGGCAAAGCATGAGAGGTAAGTAACCCAACTCTACATTGTTAATTAGATAGATTAGAGGTTTGGATAATTGTTATTTTAGGTTTTTGTGGGTTTTTGTTTTTGGGGTGGGTAAAAATAAAATTTGGGTATGGGGGAATAACGGGCTAAAAGAGGGAGGGGAAGGGTAGTAAATGGTATAGGTGGGGTGGGTAGAGGTCCAGGGGTAGTTTAGGTCATTATAGGTGGGGTAAAAGGGAAAGGGGGTGATTTTTAGAAAATGGGGGTTTTGGGAAGTCACGGGATTTTCCACGACAGTGACTGCGTCGGCCAAGTTTGGCCAGCATCGGTTGGGTAAAACCGGTATCGGTCACCAAACAGGTGACCGATGCTGGTTACATGGTAACCATGGTCGGTAAAGGTGAACCGGTATCGGTCACCAAACAGGTGACCGATGCCGGTTTAAGGGTGACCGAGTCGGTTAGGATGAACCGGCACCGGTCGATTTTAGGCACAAGGGTCCAAAAGTGATGTGGGCTAGGTAGTTGAGATGGGTAGAGTGAAAATAGGGTGGAGGGTAATGATAATTGGTGAATATGGTCATGGTAAATGTGATTAATGTCATGCTTGATTGGATGCAGGGGAGAGCATAGCACATATGCGGATAGGGTCCACCTCTACTAGGTGACATTACATGGCATAACGACCCCTTTGGAGCTCCAACATGTGGAGGTAGTGGGCTTGAGTGGGATTCATCACTACCGACATGTTGTTCGGCAGCCCAACTTGATGGTCATGCTCATCGATAGATGGGATCCCGTGACCAACACGTTCCACCTTCCGACGGGTGAGATGACTATCACCCTGGAGGACGTGTTCCAGATTTTCAGCTACCCATATTGGGTGCCCAGGTGTATTCTATCTCCTCCGAGGCCTCAGAGGAGTTGATTGGGACTAGTTTTTGGTGAGGGAGCAGGCTGATCTGATTCCATAGCGCCAGTTTGAGCTATGGAGAGATGTACCTAGCCCATCCGGATGAGACGAGGCTAGTGGTTTTGTTGATGGAGGTAGTGTGCTATGCACTACCAGATGCAGAGGGTGGATGCTTTCCCTGATCACTGATGGGGGTACTCCATGATATGATGGTGCATGAGACACACTTTTCCTGGGCACCAACATTCTTAGTGCAGCTATACAAAGAGAGTTATGGGCATATGGGTGGTTGTACAGTTTAGCCTGTGTTGTACATTTATACTACACTATTGGGCATACGAGCACATAGTGTGTGTGTGACCTATAGGGATGCCCCGAGTAGATGCATTCCCACCTAGATTTGTGTGGGTGGGATACAGAGATGGGTGCCAATGATAGGAGAGTGGAGATCGATAGGCCGACACATGATGTGGCCCATTTTCGGCAGTTATTGGAGGGGTTTTCTGGAGTGGACATTATCTGGAGGCCATATGTGGGATTCCCCTCATATAGGCATATGCATGAGGAGCTAGCTGAGCTCCAGCTAGAGAGGTGGATACAGGTCACCATGTCGGGGAGGATGAGATGATCCCGGTAGACAGAGTCCGACGGTAGTTTGGGCTCTTACAGGACATTCCTCCGCCCTTCCCATAGTATCGAGAGATGACGTGGAGAGGCCCTTACCTCTACCACAGCCTACAATGCCCACAGGGGAGGAGGAGCAGCTAGTGGATCAGTGGATAGATGATGACGCCGATGTATGTACAGATATAGATACAGTGTGGTGGGTGGCTGGCAAGCATGAGCCATACCACCTGCAGACCGGGGAAGCCAGACTAGCTACCATTACAATGCAGAGAGACACCCTACAGGGGTAGGTAGCTACACTGATTACCCAGTTGGGTATACTATGACACACAACCGAGGGTTCGAGGTAGAGGTAGCAGAGAGCTACACATACAGTGGCCAGCCTACCAGCAGCCCCGATGGCATGGAGGAGATGGAGGAGATGGAGATGGTCAGGGGGATGGTCAGGTGGCAGCCTTACAGGCTCAGGTGGTAGGTTTACAGGCCATAGTTGGCCATAACCTAGGCATAGAATTGGGGCCTTACAGGCCCAGATATAGGCACAGGGGTAGGGGGCACCACCACAGCACCGGAGTAGTCCCAGCCACACAGCAGCAGGTAGGTGGTTGTCAGGGTGGCAGGTACAGGGGCTGAGACCTATGGGACCACCACAGACCATGCCTATATCTAGGTTACGGATGCCCTAGGTGAGGTGAGATATTATCAGGACCAGCTTATGGCAGCCGGATAGATTTCATATCCTATGCCGAGTACAGGGCACAACAGTATCCAAAGGAGAGGATGAGATCCCACACTCATAGTGTGGAGAGCACAGAGGTCAACGAGCTCCGAGGCCCGATCAGGGAGAGGCCACCAATGCATGGATGACCAAAGCACTAGGTGAGGTGCCAACAGGGACACAGAGGCCGAGGGTACAGTGACACAGAGATGGAGGACATCCGACGAGATGCCTGATATGCAGTCACCTATTTTTGATGTATATTAGTTATTTTTTTTATATATATGTCACCCTGCATGTCAAGATAGTTGTATTTTTTATCACATACCAGCCTACATGCCAAAGATAAAGTGAGGATGTATGAGTGATTTGTATATTTTGAGCATATACCGCCTACGTGCCGAAGATATTTTGTATTGATTCATTCTTTTTTTGTATATATGAGACCGACCTACATGCCGATGACATTTTGTATTGTATATCGGCCTACATGCCAACATTTTGAGATGATGGACATGATGAGATGGGCATGTATATTGAGATACATATTTATTGATTTATATGATGAGATACATGGTATTTTGTGATTTGTTGATGTGTTTATGAGATATTGGTTTATGGCTTGTGTTAGATGAGATATGGATTTGTTACTTTGATGTGGATGGAAATTAGGTGAGTTAGGCATGATGGAGTCAGGTTAGTTTAGGCATGGATCGAGTCAGTTAGTTAGGCATGGATCGAGTTAGTTAGGCATGGTTGGTTAGGGAGTTTTGGTTAGGCATGGTCGAGTCAAGTTTAGTTAGGCATGGAGTCATGGTTGAGTTTAGGTTAGGCATGGTTGAGTCAGTTGGTAGGCATGGTTGAGTCAAAGTTAGGGGCATGGTTGAGTCAGTTGGTGGCATTAGGTGAGTTGTTAGGCATGGTCATGAGTCAAAGTAGGTGAAGTTGTGATTCATTATTTTTTTATTATTTTGAAATGAATGATACTATGGGTCATATGTGAGATGTGGTATAATCCATGCATAGTGATGATAGAGAATTGGTAAGTGTAATAAATGTATAAAATATGTAGCAAATTGTTATGTATGTGGCTTAATTTCCAATTTTGTATATAAAAGGGGAACTAAGTGAAATGTGATGTAAATGGTGAGTTAGGCATGGTTGATGAATTGTTTAGGGTAGAGAATGGCCGAGCTAACCTCCAAGGGCCCCATGCCCTCGAGTGCTACCTACATAGTCCCAACGAAAAAAGGGACCTCAGGCCGATGTAGTTCTCCCATAAGCTAGGGAAGAAAATGAGAAGGTGTGAAAATGAGTCGGTAGGTGTTTGGGCATGTTGTGGGTTTAGGTTTGTTAGGTGTGGGTAGATTGTAGGTAAAATGATGTAGGTGAAAGTGATTATGGTGAAAGAGGAGGATTACCCCAAAGGTAAGCATCGAGGACCAAGTCCTATATAAGGTAATCAAAATGTAAACAAAGATGGTTAAAAGATAAAAGGGGGCAATAAAGCCACCTGATTGGGTAGGATCATACCGAGTAGATCATACCTTGGAGGAGGTGATGAACATAAGACCCTAAAGACATTACATGATTGACATGTTCTACGATGAAAAGTAGTCACATGATCACCAAATGTCTAAGTTCCAAGAAGTCCCTTGAGGCAATAGGAAATGAGAGTGGGCATGGTTCAAGGTGAAGAGTGAAAGAGTAGGTAAATTTTTATATGGTATGAGGTAGCAGCCCTTCTGGGCAAGAGGTCCTAGGTCACAATGGGCAAGTCCATGACTAAAAAGTTTTTTTTTTTGACTTATAGTTGAGATAGACTGATCGATGCGGGAAGTCTATATGGGAAAAATTGAACTCCTTGAGGTCTTCGTGAAGCTGATCGATGCGGGAAGCTTCTGGTTGCTCTCATTTTTTTTTTTTTTTTTTAGCTTTACATAGCTTCACATCCTTCATGGGAGTAGTCTATTTATAGCAGAAATTGGTCGAGAGGAAGATGTCCTTTTGAGGGAGTCATCTTTTTATTAGAAGTTTGACTCAAGGAGTTTGGTCCCATTATGAGGTCTTTGCAGTCATGGACAAGACCAAGGTGAAAGATAGGACTCTTGTTCAAAGGTCAAGGTGAAATGACCATGGGATCTCATCTAAAGGTAGATGAAAAGTATCCATGAGAATCATGCTATGTGCAATGCACATGGGTACACATATTCAAGGGAAGATAACAAGTGATGGTACTCACATGATTCTGGTTTAATCATTAGGGAGGTGTATGGAGTGGGTAGCGCTCAAGGGATGAGCCTGGAGAGAGACAAAGGGTGAGGTAGGACAATGAGTCAACAATAGAATGGTCAAGATGCAAGGTGTTTAGGGGCTCAGGCTCAGGTTTACCATCGAGAGAAGATAAACGATAAGCACCTGATCCATAGGTATGAGTCACGATGTATGGTCCAAGCCAATTAGGAGAAAATTTTCCCCATTTACTTTTTTTTGCTTTGGTTACGTGTTGATTTTCTTTCAGACAAGGTCACCGACTTGAAGGTTCATTTCATGAACACATTTTTCATAGGCACGTTTGATACATTGTTGGTAAACTTGAAGGTGATCCAGAGCATTAAGATGACATTCATCTAATAACTCTAGCTATGCTAAATGGTCCTGACGAAAGTCATCATCAGTGAGCATGTCATGGAGAGAAATACAGAGTGAGGGGATCTAGACTTCGAGAGGCAGAACAACCTCTATACCATAGACCAGAGAAAAGGGTGTGGCCACAGTGGAAGTGTGAATACTAGTGTGGTATGCCCACAGGGAAAAAGGAATGTGCATATGCCAATCCTTCCCAGTATCATCAACCACTTTCATGAGAATTTTGTTGAGGGTTTTGTTAGTGGATTCAGGCTTGGCCATTGGTTTGTGGGTAGTAGGGTGATGAGAAACTAAGTGAATGCCAAAGGCATCACAAAGTTTTTGCAATGTTTTGTTTTTGAATTGTTTTCCATTATCAGTGATGAGGCGATGAGGAACACCAAAGTGAAAAATGATGTGGTGGTTAATGAACTCACATATTTTCTCAGCTTTCATGGAAATGAGTGGTATGGCTTCTACCCATTTTGTGTAGTATTCGTAGCAGTGATGATCCATTGATGGCATTGGGAAGAATGAGGATTGATTTCTCCGACAAGATCCAAACCCCATTGAGAGAAGGGCCAAAGGTCACGAGCGACCTGTAAGGCATGACTGGGTGTATGATGAAGATTGGAATGTTGTTGGAATTTTACACAACATTTGACATAGTCACAACAATCATGGTTAAGGGTCGCCAAGAATAGCCTAGGTGAAGAATACGCTTAGCAACAACAAGGCCACTAAAGTGACCTCCACATATGCCATCATGAACCTCCTTAATGGTATAAGGAATTTCAGAACTTGTGAGGCATCGTAAGAGAATACCATCAAAGCCACACTTATAGAGGAGTCCTCCCAGATAACGTAATGAGAGACCTTTTTAAGGAAGGCACGTTGTCCGTTACAGGTGAGATCAGAGGTAAGATGGAGAGAGAAAGGTAGTCGAGTATTGTTTATACCAAAGGTCACTCAGGTCAGGGGTATTGGTTCCAATCGAGTAAACATCATGAGGTAAATAAGAAGGTGAATGGAGGTGTTATATGGTGACAAAGATTTTGGAATCGGTGGGTGAAGCGGGTATTTGGGAAGCTAAGCAGGCCATGGTATCTACAAATTTGTTGGTGGAACGTGGGATGGTTTGAAGGGTGTAACGATCAAAGGTGGTCAAAAGTATGTCTACATGATGTTTATACTTTTGAAGTATCTCATTACAACATTGGTACATACCATTGACTTGGTTTATGACCAATTGAGAATCACCAAAGATGTTGATTGATTTGACATCTAGGGAATAGGTGGCTTGGAGACCTAGTACGAGTGCTTTCAGATTCGAAATAATATTGTTGGTGCATTCAAAATCTAGTTTGAAAGACAAAGGCATGGGTTCTCCATCAAGAGGAATGAGGATAATACCAGCCCCACCCCCACGCTAACACTTGGAACCATCAAAAAAGAGTGTCATTTGATAAGGAGGTTCATCCAGGAAAGGGTAGCAATCGACTCATCTAGAAAGTCAAAATTAGAGGGTTGATCCCCGAAATAGGTGCGTCAGCCAATTGGTCGGTGATAGCTTGGCCCTTGATGGACTTTTGATGAATGAATTCAGGTCAAGATCAGCTAAAAGCATAAGCCATCATGCGGCACACTGATTTTGATAAGGTTTGGCATACATGAAGTGTAAGGGGTCGGTGTTGGTCACAACATAGGTTTTGTGGTTGAGTAGGTAATGACGGAGTTTGGTGGCAATGAAAACTAAGGCTAAGAAAAAAATTTTTGGGATGGGTGTATCAGGTTTCATAGTCCAAAAGAGTATGGCTGATATAATAAACCACCTGCTCCCTGTGTTGTTCATCGCGATGAGCGAGCATGGCTCCCAAGGAGTGATCAGTAGTGATATGTATAGATAAAAAGGTTGATCATCTTTAGGTGGGATAAGTATGGGTGGTTGGAGAAGGTATTGTTTTAAGGCCTCAAAAGCTTTGTGATAGTCATCATCATCCCATTTAAAGGAGACATCCTTCTTGAGCAGATGATGAAATGGTTGGCACCGATCCGATAATTGTGAAATGAAATGGTGAATAGACTAGCAACTTACCTTGCAGGCTACGGAGTTGTTTAAGGTTAGTGGGTGGAGGCATTTCTAGAATGGCCTTGACTTTAGTAGGTCAACTTCTATACCATGGAGGGAAATGATAAATCCCAGAGAGCTTTCCTGAGAGAACCGTGAAGACACTTCTTAGGCTGAAGGCGGATGCAATATTTAATGAGGTGGTCAAAGATGGTTTTGAGGATGGCAAGGTGCTCGAGAGTGACATTTAGATTTGGCCAAGAGATCATCCACGTAATCTTCCAATATGTGATGCATGATGTCATGGAAGATGTAAGTCATAGCCCACTGATATGTGGCACCAACATTTTTAAGGCCAAAAGGCATGACTCGATAGCAAAAGGTCCCCCAAGGGGTGATGAATGAGGTTTTGTGTTGATCTTCTGGGGCAAGAAAAATTTGGTTATAACCCGAGAAGCCATCCATGAGTGATAACATCTCATGACCAGCAGGTGAGGTCAACCAACTGATCAATACCGGGTAAGGGAAAGTCATCTTTCGGGGCTAGGTTGAGGTCACTGGAAGTCCATGCAAATGTGAGTCCCCCTGTTGCTTTAGTAATAGGACAATGTTAGAAATCCAATGAGGATAATCAATGGGTAAGATGAAGGAAACAAAAAGAAGGCACTGAAGTTCTTCTTTGACGAGAAGAGCAATACGAGGGTGCATTTTCCTCAGCTTTTGTTTGATGGGTTTGGCATCGGGAATGGTTACGATATTGTGGACCACTATGGTGGGGTCAATACCGGCATGTCTACGTAAGACCAAGTGAAAGCATGGTTATGATCTCTGAGAAAAGAAGTGATGGCTTCCTGTTCAAAGCATCTAAAGATTGTCTGATCTTTAAGATGTGTGGGTCATCCTGAGTATGAATGTTGATCTCGATAGTCATTCATTCAACATGGTTTACATCTCAGAGGGTAACGACCGATGAATATATGAGTCTTCTACACCAAGGTAGGTGAGTATGGATTCATCATCCTGACATCAATGACATGTTAATTATAGGTGTGTCATCATCGATCATTTCAGATACAGAAAGGGAAGAGTGGAAGGGGCCTCGCCTCACGCTTGATAAGTCGAGAGGCCCCAAGGAAATGGTGTTTATGAAAAAAAAAGTTAGGAGGGATAGATTCAGATCCATCGACTCCATCGGTGAAGGTGGTGATGAAGGTGGAGCGGGTGAAGAAGGTGGAGAAGGGCTAGTGTCCTTAATGAGTTCAATGCGGGCCTGTTTGGTAGGTGGTTCAGGGAAGCCGATACCACTACGATCATTATGTTTACAGGGGTGGTACATGGAATAATGGTATGGTGGCCTTGCTCATAAAAAATCCAAAACAAAACCCTTCCACACACAAAGTGCAGAAGGTGTGGGAAAAATGGTGATTGGTAAGTGATTGGAAGTCAAAGCAAAAATGGGTGGGTTTGTGATGGTGGTTCAGTGTGTAAGTGGTCAGATCAAGTCCCCATAGGTGAGACTAGTACGAAGGTGGGGAGGACCATAAAGGAGACGTTCTCCTATATGGTGATCATAGTGAGGGTGTTGGTGAAGGCTTCCATACTCTTGTGGAGTAAGAAATGTGTTGACACTATATAGGTGGTACTCCCCCAGAGTGAGGCATTGAAAACACCTTCCAAGGGATCAATGGTTGGTATGTAGGTAGTGGTATGGATAATGTGTCGAGGTCGATGCGCGGAGGTGGAGTTAATGGATTGGGAAGTTGATGGGGTCAGCCATGGAGGTTATGGCAAAGTGGTAGGAATGGAGGAGGTATGTGTGGTAGAAGCAAGGCTGGTATACTGGTAGGTGGAGGTGTAGGTGAAGTGGTAGTGGTCATGAGGTAGATGGCTTGATAGGTATGAGCACATCATTAGGTCAGGTAAAGCATGCATGTTGTATGTTTTAAAAGGTGATGGGTCAACTGAATGGTATAGGTGTGTCCTTCATGTTCAAACTTTACACAACGATGCAAAGTGGAAGGAACGCAACCCATGACATGGATCCAGGGTCTACCAAGCAACAAGTTATATTGGAATTCCCCCTCCAAAACGTAAAACAATTCAGAAAAAGTGTGGGGGCCCACATGAATGTGGAGGATGATGGTGCCTAGTGTAGAGGTGATAGCATCATTGAATGAATGCAACATGACCGGGTGTTTATGCATGTAATTTCGTATGTGCATTTGAGTGAATGCATGGGATGAAATGATGTTAATGCTAGTGCCCCCATCAATCATCACATGACATACCCATATGTCATCGATGTGGACAAGAGATGAAGAGGGTCTGGGTCTGGTCATCATTTTGTGTGGCGCGATCTCTTCCTCTGAGAAGCTAAGGGAGGCCACTTGGTGAACAAGGTGGGGTGAAGATGAAGGTGGTAATTTGGTGAGAGAGGCTACATGATGGGGTGTGATAATGGAGGCTACGGTGTAGGGTCATTAGGTAAAACCTCAATTGATTGAAGAACCTCCATGAGAGCTTGACGATGGGATTCTGAGGTTTGGATGAGGTCATATAAGGACATTTTGAGGGGTGATTGGTGTAATTGTTTGAGCATGGTGCGATGTGTGATGCCATTAGAAATGGGGTACGTGGGGCCACGGATAGTTATTTTAGGTATGGGTGCAGATGGTATGTTGGGTATAGGATTGGTTAGTGGGTCAGTTGCCTTTTCTTTTCCTCTTCCTTCTGAGCACGTGTAGTGACATGTGTATCATGTTGATTTGAGGGGAGTTGGAAAATGGAGAAGGTGTAGGGTGAGTGGTATAATGACACGATGGGCAAAAACCTACCGAGAGGAGAAAAACCCTGTGAGGTCAGTTGGGCACAACGACATTTGGGTGGTGGCATGGCAAGTTCTCTGATGTGAACCATGTTAATTTCAAATCTTGGGGTGGCTCTAGGAGAGGTGAGGGGGGGAGGTTGTGGTCATGAGTGGGCAAGTGGGAATGGGTGTGTCAGAAGCAGATCCTCATCGAGAAGGTCATCATCATCAAAGTTGGTTTCTGGTGGACACAATTGATAAGGATGGTTTTCAAGGCCTTAGCAGTTCTCCACATCATGTCCTAGCACATGATGGTATGCATAAATTTTAGTATCATCAAACCCTTTTGGCTTGGGTTTGAGGGGGTCATAAGGTCTGAGTGGCGGTAATGTGATGACAGAGGTCTCAAGGAGGTTGGTTAAAATTTTGGCATAAGACCCTGCTAGTGGATCACAATGGGAAGTAAACGTGGGTTTGGGTGTAGGTGTAGGTGATTGTTGAGGAATGGTCTTTAGAAGAGGAGGGGGTCGAGCCATGGGTTTGGGTGCTGGTGTGGTTTTAGGTGTCAGTCATGTTTGTTTAGGTATGGGTATAGTAGATGGATGGGTAGGAGGGTGTGTGGTCATTTTGACTACCTTATTATGGGGTAGTGGAGTTTTGTTTTTGGGTTACACCTTCTTGGGTAAAGGTGATGTGGGTGTATGAGGTCTAGAAGGAAAAGCTAATGGAGGAAGAGGGCATGAGTTACCCATGGGGATAACGGGGGTGCTGTGAAGGTAGATGACGCGGGTCATGCTTGAGGTGCATGAGACAACGACTGAAGTGTAGTGGGTAGTGAAGCAATAGCTGAGGGTATCGAGGTATGGGTGGTAAAGAGGCTGCAGGTGTAGGTGTAAGTCAGGTTGGGTGTCTGGGTAGGTCAGAGGTTTGTGAGGAAGGAATGGGCTGTTGTGTTTTTGGTTTATTGATGGGTGGAGGTTTCTTGACCATGTGGGGAAGCTGAGATCCTAAGATGGATGGGACAGTGCAGGTGTGATCGCATAATGGGGTATGAGTTCTATGGGTTTGGTGCTTTTGTTTGGGTGTCGAGTAGGTATGGTGTTGACTTTGGAGGATGTAGCTAAATCCAGTTTGATAGGTGGATGAGTAAGGCTGAGTGGTCGGGGTGACCCCTAAAGTGGTAATGGGTTTAGTCAAGAAAATGTTATAGGTATGGGTTTGGGTTTAGGTGTAGGTTGAGTTATGGGTAAGGGTGTGGTGTGAGCTATAACAGGTGTCATGGAAGGGGTTGTGATAGAGGTGGTTGTGTTTGGTTTGATTGGTCAAATGTTTTTGGGTAGATAGTGGAGGTATCAGCAAGGGATCTCTGCATCTGTGTTGAGACGGGGAGTAAAAGGCACCCCATAGTAGAGCCCTATCCACATAATCTAAGTGATCAGCCAAACATGAGAATGGAATGTCTGATAGGTGGAGTTGGTGAGGACCTAATGGAAATTCCCATAAAATGTGTCTTAGAGATGGGGAATTGGCTAGCTTCAGCTTCCATGGGTAAGAGAGCCAAAGTAGGTCTATAGGATTTTGGGTGGCTGATGGAGAATGCTCACCAAGAGGCAAAGGTATCTCAACTGGGTCTATGATAGGTGGAGATGATGGGTGCTCCTCTATGGGTGGAGGAGGTAATGGGTGCTCCTCTATGGGTGGAGGAGGTACTCTAAAGGCTCTCTAAGTGGTGAAGCCAGGGGTGAGATGGTCTCAATGTTAGCAAAAGATTCCTCCGTAGGTGATGAAGGAGATGAAAGGTGTTCCTCTATTGGTGAAGGAACAGGGAGGTTGGTTCTGAACGTGGAAGGAGGATTTCGGGCTAGGATCTCCTCTATGGAAGGAATATGGGGTAATTGGGAGGTGACAGGTACATCATTAAAGATAGCGTGAACCTCATGCGGGTATGGGTATCATGAGTTGAGGTCTCACCGGTTTGATCAGATGAAGGGGCATGGTTAGGAAATGGTTTCTCAAGATATGTAGGTTTTGGTTGGTAGGTGGCATTAGGATTATCCATGGTTAACTCACCTTTCTCGAGCATTTCTTGGACAATATTTTTGAAAGTGATGCAGTTTTCATCACTATGACCCTTTACTCAATGATAGTTACAAAAATCATGTTCTTTATACCATGCGGGCATGGGGTGAAAGTAGTGGTCAAAACCAAAGGTGTGTGGTTTTATAGGTGGAAGAGTGATGGCTCTAGCTTTGATAAGATTTTCTAAGATAAGAAGAGTAAGGCTCCCCGATTGGGGTATATTTCCACTACTCTCATCTGAATTGAAAAGTCTGGACAGTGAGAGATTAGATGAGGGGGTAGCCTGATTTGATGGATGAGTCAGGGCCAGGCCTTAAGTACCACTGCATTAGTGGTGCCCTTAGCTTTTGAATAATTGGTTTGTGGTTTGGAAGAAGAAGAGGTATCATTCGACTTGAATGCCAAATTCTTATTGCGTAATTGGATTTTCTTCTCTTCGATGGCCCGAATCTCTAACTTTCATGCCATAGTGAATGCTTCATCAAATGTTCGAAGGTTTGGACCTACAAGGTCGGTGAGATATGCCTAGCACAAGCCCATGTGAAGAGCTCGATGAGTTCTATTTGTGGCAGTTGGAAGGTAAGTTGGTTGATCAAGCTACACCAACGAGTGACAAAATCTGTGATAGATTCATCCTCATACTGACGTGTGGAATATAGATCGGTCATGGTAACCTTCTTGATGATATTGATAGAGAAATGATCCAAGAAGGCTTGGGCTACCTGATTGAATGAGAATATAGAGTGTTTAGGTAACCCACTATACCAATCTAATGCAGGTCCAGTGAGGGACATGGGAAAGGTTCTCAAGAGCAAGGCATCATCATGAGCGATCAGATAACACCCATGTTTAATGACCACAAATGTTGTTGTGGGTCTTCTTTTCTATTGAAATGATTGAATTTAGGCATTTCCCAATGCACGGGTATGAATGGATAGGAATGGATGGGTGAATGGGCTCATGTTGTAAATCTCATCATAGGTGAGAGTGTTATGAGAGCTGAAACCGATGCCTCCAATGTCTCATCTCTTGTCCAACATCAATTTAATTAGGTCGTTGGTGGGTTATGATGATTGGGTGCCTCCTATAGCATGAGAGGGTTGGTTTTGGGCATATAATAGGGGTGGCACTCTAGTGTATGGGGCTGCCATGTAGGTTGATTGAGAAGAAGGTAGTGAAACAGGGGTACGACTCTAAATGTATAATGGATGAAACGGAGGTTGTTGATAGTATGTATATGGGGGTGGAAGGGTCATGGTAACCCTAGTGGCAATAGGGGCTAATGATTGTGGAATGGAAAGGACCACATTCTGAAATGGGGTAGGGGTCACCGACACTAGAGGTGGTAATGTAGCTATGGGTATGTGTGAGACATTAGGGGGATGAGATTGTGTTTGGGGTAGTTTTCGAGGGTACAATGGATGTAACGGTGCCACGGAGGTAATAACATGGCAATCATAAATGGGTATAGGGGTACCTAACCTAACTAAAAATGACTAGGGGTAAGGTAGATGCGGGCAAAGACGGAGCCAGATGGGGCCAATGCGGGAGTGGGTGTGAGAGTCGGGGGATAGATATGGGCATGTCGTATATCAACTGACCCAAGGCATCTCGAGTGGATGAGTGGGAAAGGTAAAACTACAAGGCGGTAGGGTTTTGGTCAAGGAGTCATGTGAACTCCTCATCTCTAGTAGTGATAGTAATAGGCTGGATGGGATCCATGGCTGGTGATAAAATGGAAGGTGGTGAAGGACTAGGTGGGAGTGGTTGAAAACTGGCATGAAATACGAGTGCACTTGCTTGTCTTTGGGTCAACACCATGTGAACCAAGATCGATCGTAGGGTCGCTTCTCAGAAATGACACAGAGAACAACAGGAATAGGTGAATCTAGTGACAAAAAAAGTAGATTAAGTACCAAATGGTGGCTGGAATGTGAAATAGGCTAACCGATGCTCAGTTAGGGAAAACCGACACCGGTCAGGGGTAACCACCGCCGCTATCATAGAAAATGGACAAAGGAGTGAACAACAAGGTGCAAAGGTAAAATCTGATAGTATGCCAAATCTGATGATGTTTACAATGTCAATGGGAATGATGATAGTGATAGGGACTATGAAAAGTGGAAAAAAATGAATGAAAATGTCCTTTTGAGTAGGTTAGCAAAAGGACCTGAACCGACGTCGGTTGGGTATAACCGATGACAGGTCGAGGTAACCGATGATGGTTACTGATGAAATTGAAATAGTGATGAAAGAAAAGTGGTTGTGAATTAAAATCTGATGTAGAATCAGACCCAAAATTCTAGAATGATGATGATATGGCCCAGCACACTCAGGTGAAGCCGAATACACCAGCTGTGATGAGGAGCATGCAAGGATGAACAAAAAAGTGAAGAACGTGATCTCTCACCTCAAAACGCAAGCCAAGCAGAAACACTAAGAAAATGTGATCCTAGGAGTGCCTTTTCTATTATGTTTGTTTAGCTTATGCTATTTAGGACTGACACATGAATTGTGAAATAGAGTTTTTGGTGAGGATGGCTTCCTACAAAGAAGGAGATCTAAAAGGTGAGGTTTCAGGTATGTTATGGTGGGGGTGGGCTTCACTCTAAAGTATGACTCGACAGAGCAGTGAGTTGGGTGCCCACTGTGTCATGATCATGTGATCACCTACAACTTCTTCCAGGTAGGATGTTGTTTAAGAATGTATGTATTTTGAATTTTTGTGAGGTTTGGTAAGACTCAGAGAAAGAGAAAAGGAAAGAAGTGCTTTTCTATGATTCGTTTGTCAACCATCAGCTGGGCATGACTTCCAACATATAGGTTGCCCTCAATTAATGTGAGCTAATGCAATAAATCAGAATGGAATGCACTTATTTTTAAGCCCAAATCAAAATGTGAAATTGGATGACACAATAAATGAAGAGGAAGAGGGATGCTCTTTCACTACAATGCAGAAAACATGAAGAAATGATTCTTTTTAATTACACCAAAAGAAAAGTTTCCTTTAGAGAAAATAGAAAGAAGAGGTGGGTTACCAAGGAAGAAAATTAGTGTGTACACTTTTCAGAAGGGAAACAAACACACAAATTTTCCTAGGAATGAATGAAATGCAAGGAACCCCGATGGGTCCCACCGGCATGCCAAAATGTTTCACCTTTTTCTTAGATTGTTTCTTTGAAGTGTTGATGAAACAAATAGGGTAACGGGCATAGGAGGAATACCTGTTCAAATGTTGGTTGATGGGTTGTTGCACACGTATGACTTCCAATCCACAACTGATCGTGAGAGCTTCCTTTTGGCTAGGAGGAACTACCTATAATGCAAAGCAAGACCACAAGAAGGAATTAAACAATATGGGCAGTGAACTACCTAGCGTATGCTAGATCCGGGAAGTGTGATACTTCCTAGATGGTTATCAGTCCACTATTTTAAACAATTTAATGTTGTAAACAAAGTAAATCCTATTGTAATTTGAAATGATTTAGGTATCTCACTTAAAACACAATAAGAAATAGATCTAATCTAACAAGCTAAGCTAGAATAGAATCCAAAGGTCAAATGATTGGTTCTGGGTTCTCAGGTTTGACAGGTCTCGGTAGATCACAGTGGATGAGGGTGAGATGAAATTAAGTGGGTAGGTCTCTGTTTTGGGCTGTGTGGGAAAATACAGAGACCGATGTCGTCCGTGGGTAACCGATGGATGGTCAGTGTGTGACTGGTGCCGCCATCGTGAAATCTGAAATGTCACATAACAAGCTTTAGGTCTCCTTTGTGATTACACAAAGGACTTTGGTTGGTCGAGATGAGGTATTGGGTGACTGGGTAGGCTTCAAGAGGCTTTAATGGGTATATGGAGGTGGAAATGTTGGAGAAGGTCAATAGGTGGCTAGGTAAACAATAGATGATAAAATGATGATGAAATGAAATAAACCAGAAAAGTATGACGTTATACTTACTTGGATTCCGGTCCGATGCCTGTGTGAGGATGGAGGTGTTGATGAGAGGTTTGAAGGTTGCAAGTGATCACCAACTAAGGAAAGCTTCTACATGGGCTGCATGTGCATTCCTCTTTGCTTGGTTAGATCAGATCATGGCTGGGATGGTCAGGCAGAAAAGATGTTTGATCTCCTTCCTTGCATGCGTGGTCTCACTGGAATTCACTCTCTGAAGATGTGTTATCTCTCTGAGATGTGATAATGCTCACCAACCTTTTTTTCTTCCAACTTCCAACCTTGAGAATAAGGTTGTTTTGGGGTTAAAAGGGTAACCGATGGTGGTTCCGGCTTAACCGGCGATGGTTAGGGGTAACCGCGTCGGTCAAGGTGGATTTCCTAGGTTTACTAAACTAGGGAGATCCTCTTGATTTCCTCGATCTCATGTCGTTAACCCATGGATTAGACTGGAGCTTCTTGTGAGCATGCATGGGAATGTGGTTAGAGGGAATGTAGGCATTGATTTTTAGGGTTTGGGTAAGTCTTAGTTAGTTATGGCAACTTACTAAGAATAGGTCTTAGGTTGAGTTGGCTTGGTGAGGTGTCTAAGTGAATTATATGTGTGGATATTATTTAAAATAAGATATTTAAATAATAAATATAGTGAGGATAATGCATTAATTTAATTAAATTAATATTAGTGGGGTTAAAGGGGTCATGGCTAAGGGAATGTGATGAAGGTTAGTGAATGTGATGAAGGGTGCTTATATGTCTTTACTGTATTATGTAAGGTCTCTTTCTCATGGGGCATGCAACTTCCTTGAGCTTTATCTTAATTTCCCCAGTGATTCATGCATGCATTTAAGTTCATGATACCCTCGAGGAATAAGTCCTAATAATCCTGAGTAAATTAATGATCTTTTATCATACCTCCAAGTCTAACCAAGTAGTCTCCAATGATGGCCTCCTTAGGCTCAACCTCCGAACCTATATTCACCTTCTTTGTCTTCATGGATGTTAGGTTATGGAGCCTATTTTCATGTGTGAAAGTGTTGAAGACCCACGTATAATAAGAGTCATCGTACACTTTTCATGTATCCTCGCCATATCGGGAAACGTGCTCTTCTCATATGGGTGAGATTTTTGACCCATAGGTTTATGGGATGGGTTTTTCCCATGGTTTTGATACCCACGGTTTTGTAAAACTGCTTAAGCAGTTGTCTATTTATATGGTTTTATGCATATGATAGAGAGATGAAGAACATTGCAGATGTGCTTTGAATTCGGCTGTGAATTCTGTAGAGTTTGTTGAGCATAGCTCCAAACAGATTTGGGTATTGTATTAAGAGAGCGGTGGCTTGTAATAACATCTGAGCAAGTGATTCTTGTTGAACATAGCCCAAATTGGGTGAACCACGTTAAATATTGTCTCTTTGTGTTGTGTTATTTTATTCTGTAATTTTATTTGAGATCTGTAATAATTTCTACATATTAGTTTCTACTGTTGCGATTATGTGAGGGATTATTCCGCATATTTTATCCCTTATTTCCTAACAATTGGTATCAGAGCCTGGTTTGGTTTGCTGAAGTGTTGAATCGTAGGGAAATTTTTTTAGCTTGAGTGGGAGCTATGGTAGATGATGGAAGATCTAGGGTTGATAAATTCAACGAGTAGAATTTCAGTCTTTGGAAGATGCAGATGGAAGATTACCTTTATCAAAAGGATCTTTATACTCCATTATCTGAGAAGGTGAACAAACCCTCGAGTATGACAGATGCGGAATGGGATTTGTTGGATCGGAAGGCACTTGGAACGATCCGCTATGTCTTGCATCTTTGGTATTATTTAATGTTTCAAAGGAAAAGACTACAAAAGATCTAATGGATGCATTAGGGAAGTTGTATGAAAAACCCTCTACCTCTAACAAGATATTTTTAATGAAAAAGTTGTTTAATATGAAGATGTCTGAGAATAGTTCAGTAGCAGATCATTTAAATGATTTCAATACGGTTGTGAATATGCTAGCTTCGGTTACAATAGAATTTGATGAAGAAGTTAGGGCTTTATTAATTATGTGCTCTTTACTTGAAAGTTGAATAGCTTGTAATGGCGGTAAGCAACTCGGTTCCAACTAACTCAAAGTTGAAGTTTGAGGATGTTGTAGGGGTGATTCTAAGCGAGGAAATGTGAAGAAAAAGCTCTAGTGAATCTTCTACTTCAGGGAATGCTTTGATAGTGGAAACTAGAGGGAGACAAAAGAATAGAGGAAACCGTGGAAAATCAAAGGATCGGGCAAGGTCAAAATCCAAAAGCAAGATAGTATGCTGGCACTGTGGAAAGTCTGGGCATGCAAAGAAGGATTGTTGGGAGCTTCGAGATAAGAAGAAACAACAGAAGAAAACAAGGAGGCAAATGTGGCAATGGTAATGTATGTCAGGATGCTTTGATTCTTTCTTTGCACAATATTACTGAATCTTGGGTTTTAGATTCGGGGCTTCTTTCCATGCTTCTCCACATAGGCATTATTTTGTTGATTATGTTCAAGGAGATTTTGGGCATGTTTTTCTTGGTGATGATGAGCCTTGCAACATAGTTGGAAAAGGTTCTGTTCAGGTTAAGATGTAAATGGGAATACTTGGCTATTGAAGGATGTCAAACATGTGCCTACATTAAGATGAAATTTGATATCGGCGGGGAAGTTGGGAAGTGATGGTTGTACTGTGATATTTACAAAACTCTTGGAAGGTTACCAAGGGTGCTCTTGTGGTGGCAAAAGGTAAGAAGGTTGGAACCTTGTATTTAACCACTTATAACACTAATGTTTGTAATCTTGTGGCTTTAGAAGTAGATACAACATTGTGGCACTATAGGCTCGATCATATGAGCCATAAGGGCATGGAGATCATAAAGAAGGATTTGCCCGGATATACAGAAATAGGTTTGGAGTTCTGTGAGGACTGCATATATGGGAAATAGAAGCAAGTAAGGTTTCTCAAGGTTGGACCTACAAAGAAAGAGAGTAAGTTAGAGCTGGTGCATTCTGATGTGTGGGGCCAACTGTATCATCTCTTGGGGTTCAAGTTATTATGTTACTTTTATTGATGATGCAACAAGGAAAGTTTGGGTTTATTGTATTAGAAAAAATCTGATGTATTTGATACTTTTGTTAAATGGAAAGCCTTGGTAGAGAATGAAACAGTCTTAAGTTAAAATGTCTCAGGTCAGATAATGGAGGGGAGTATTGCAACAATGAATTTGATGATTATTGTTCTAAGAATGGAATCTGCAGGAAAAGATGGTTCCAAGAACTCCGCAGCAGAATGGGGTATCAGAAAGGATGAACAGAACAATAATGGAACATGCTAGGAGCATGAGGATACATGCGCAGACTACCTCTTTCTTTTTTTTGGGCAGAAGCGGTGAGCACAACTGTGTACTTGATAAATAGAGGACCCTCAAGTGCCTTGGATGGAGGCATACCTGAGGAGGCTTGGTATGGTAAGAAATTTGATTATTCATTTCTTAGAGTCTTTGGATGTGAGGTGTTTGTTCATATAGACAAGGATGATAGGACCAAGCTAGAGGCTAAATCAAAAATGTACTTTCATTGGTTATGGTGGTGATGACTTTGGATATAAATGTTAGAGTATTAAGGAAAGAAAATCATTCATCTAGGGATGTGGTCTTTAATGAGAAATTCATGTATAAACAAGTAGTTGGAAAATAGGGAAGAATCCAAGAAAGAATACGCAGCGGTAGAGGATCTTCCAGATGGGAAAGTGACACATGAATCAATTCAAGAACCCCTCAACAGAACCCCAAACTCCTATATTGAGGAGGTCTTCTAGGGTAAGAAGAGAACTTGAACATTTTTCTCCTTCTCTTTATTATTTATTACTCACTGATAGTGGAGAGCCAGAGAGCTTTGATGAAGCAATGTAGGTAGATGTGAGAAGAAGTGGGAGCAAGCCATGGATGAGGAGCATCAGGCTCTCATGGAGAACCAAACATGGGATTTGGTAAAGCTACCCAAAGGAAAAATAGCATTACATAACAAGTGGGTGTTTAGATTCAAAGAGGAAGGAGGAAAGAAAAGATACAAGGCCTCGGTTGGTGGTGGTCAAGGGGTTTGCATAGAAAAAAGGTATAGATTTTGATGAGATTTTTTCTCCTGTAGTAAAAATGAATTCTATTAGAACTGTTCTAGGAATAGTTATAGCAAGAAGACTTGCACTTAGAACAACTTGATGTAAAGACTGCATTTCTCCATGGTGATTTGGAGGAGGAACTATATATGCAGCAACCAGAGGGCTATGAGGTCAAAGGTAAAGAGGAGATGGTGTGCAAACTGAAGAAGAGCTTATATGGCTTGAAACAAGCTCCACATCAATGGTATAAGAAATTTGATAGCTTCATGATGGAGCAAGGTTATATTAGATGTCATTCTAACCATTGCGTGTATACAAAGAAATTTTAGGATGGCAGTTATATTATCCTTTGTTTGTATGTGGATGACATGTTGGTTGCAGGTAAAAACATGCAAGAAATAAAAGTACTCAAGAAGCAGCTAAGTGAATCCTTTGCTATGAAGGATTTGGGGGCAGCCAAACAAATCCTTGGTATGAGGATATCTCGGGATAGGAAGGAACAGAAGCTGACTTTATCTCAAGAAGAGTACATTAAGAAATTCTTGGAGAGGTTTAATATGCAGGATGCTAAACCGGTTGGGACTCCTTTGGCAGGCCATTTCAAGTTATCAAAGGAGCAAAGTGTCCAAAGACAAAGAAAGAAACCAAATGTCCAAGGTACCTTACTCATCAATGGTTGGTAGTTTTATGTATGCCATGGTGTGCACTAGGCCTGATATTGCCCATGCAGTGGGAGCGGTGAGTAGATTTATGAGTGATCCAGGTAGAGATCACTAGCAGGTAGTAAAGTGGATCCTTTGGTTTTTACAAGGGACCATGGGGACAGCTTTTGTGCTTGAAAGGGATCAAACACCATTTTGTGTGGTTATGTAGATTCGATATGGCTAGAGATGTAGACAAAGCGAGAGGAGCACAACAGTTATGTTTACACCGTAGGTGGAACAAAGAATAAGCTAGATTTCACGACTACGTGGTTGGTGGCTTTGTCAACCACGGAGGCTGAGTATGTTGCTGCCACAGAGGCAAGCAAGGAAATTATTTGGTTACAACAATTATTTGAGGAGTTGGGGCATAAGAAAGAGGAAGGAAAGTTGCATAGTGATAGTCGAGTGTTATACACCTAGGTAAGAACTCGCTTTCCACTCGTAGGAAAAAGCATATATAGTTAAGGTACCATTTCATCGGGACACTTTGAAGGAAGAGAAGTTGAAGTTGAGAAGATTCATACCACTCAGAATCCTACAGCAGACATGATGACCAAGGTGGTCACAAGGGAAAAATTGAAGTTGTGTTTAGCTTTGGTTGGTCTTCATAGAAACTAGTGAAGAGTTGAGAAGCTTTCTCGAGGAAAACTAGTCTCAAAGTGGGAGATTGTTAGGTTGTGGAGCCTATTTTCATGTGTGAAAGTGTTGAAGACTCAGTAAATAAGAGTACTGCATACACTTTTCATGTATCCTCACCTGGGTTTAGGGCGGGCTGCACCCGAGCAGGGGGTCCAAGGGCGGTAGCCCTCAGTAGCAGGTTTAGGAAACGTGCACCCGACATATCGGGAAACGTGCTCTTCTCATATGGGTGAGATTTTTGACCCATAGGTTTATGGGATGGGTTTTGCCCATGGTTTTGTAAAATTGCTAAGCAATTTGTCTATCATATGGTTTTATGCATATGATAGAGAGATGAAGAACATTGCAGATGTGCTTTGAATTCGGCTGTGAATTCTATAGAGTTTGTTGAGCATAGCTCCAAACGGATCTGGGTATTGTATTAAGAGAGCGGTGGCTTGTAATAAAATCTGAGCAAGTGATTCTTGGTGGACATAGCCCAAATTGGGTGAACCACGTTAAATACTGTCTCTTTGTGTTTTCTATTTTATTCTACAATTTTATTTGATATCCGTAATAATTTATGCATATTAGTTTCTCTCATTGCAATTACGTGAGGGATTATTCCACATATTTTATCCCTT
Source organism: Taxus wallichiana var. yunnanensis (assembly GCA_018340775.1). Taxonomy (NCBI): domain Eukaryota; kingdom Viridiplantae; phylum Streptophyta; class Pinopsida; order Cupressales; family Taxaceae; genus Taxus; species Taxus wallichiana. The sequence continues at coordinate 849,608,225 of CM031238.1, read as the reverse complement.
ATTTCTTAACTACACATATCCTTATCTTGCTATGTCCAAGACCTCATGCACCCTCAGTGAATGCTCAATATCCAGTGTTCTCAACTTCCTCATCATCCAAAATGTAAACCATATTTTCTTTCTATTTCTCAAGGCAAGCGCATTCAAGTAGTATGGATTCCATTTCTTCTTCCTTTCCAAAATGTGCTCCGGACTCTATCTCACCAAATAACTCTTGAATATGCTCTTATGCTTTTACACTATCTCCCATAGTTAAGCACTTGAAAATTTTAATGCCTCTTTTATTGGAGGTTGGGAAGAAAAGTAGTCAAAGGTCTGGATCATTCCTGCAGTCAAAATTTTCCTATTTCCAGTCTCTCTATGTAGTTCTACATATAAATACCATGCACATGCACATCCTCGTAGCGTAGAATACAATCTATGCACCCAGAGTGAAGGTGGTAATGCTTCCTGTCCTGTTGTCCAAAGTCTCTCACACTACTGAATGTGATGTTGAATAGGTTGATCACCATGATAAGTGCATATCTGTGTAGGTGCATTGTTCCTTACAAACCTAATGATAGGTCGATCCCAAAGTGTCTTCCCATTCTATAAGATTATCTCGTGGCTACCCACCAAAGTGCATTTTTGTCCCGCGTAAGGTATATACTAACATATCTCTTCTCTTAATTTGATCTATCCACCGTGTTTCCATGGATTTCAAAAATACAAGAATATCTTTTGCCCCTGTATACCAAGGTAATGTGCTACTAATCAAAACGTGTGTTGTATTTTTTTCTCACTTTTAAAAGTTTCCAAAGATCATGATTTTCTTAATCAATTTTAAGTATTCTAAGCTCCACAAATTTATTAAATTATTATTATTAGGCATCCATAGAAGTGCATAAAAATTGGGTGATAAATAAATAATCGTAACTAAAAACACTCGGATAACAAACAAGATTGTTTACGGGGTTCGAAATTCCTACGTCCCCTGGTTCGATTAAACCTGATCCATTAATAATATTAAAATGTAAGTACAATAACTCTTAATAACAACCAATAATGAATGACAACCTACAAATGAGCTGATCGATGTCCCAAGAACGATCTCGTGGCTCTACAAGAGTTTTCACAATGTGATCTCCCTGCAACTGTGTTAGAAAAACACCTAAAAATGGAGATTTAAAAACATTCTATGAAAAAAAATCATATATATGAGATCATCTCTGAATTCTAAACACTTTTCATGTTTACACCAAGTCACATTTCGGACCAGAAGTGCATTGAAATTTGTGTTTTCCAACTAGCTATCTTGTAGATCCCTGTTAAAAACTGCATTCAAAGCTTCCAAAAATAGGTTAAAACTCAACAAAAAACATCAAATCTTACATTTTTGGAATTGTCTCAGAATTCCCTACATTTCACCTTTTTACTCTGAGTTCCCATTCTGAGTGCAGGCCTTCAAAAATGGCATTTTCTGAAAACTGCCTCCTTATGCTTGCTTTGCACAGACCTGCCACCTCTTGTATAAGTTGAAGCGACCCATTTTATAATCCGCCCAAGCCTCTAGGTGAGTTGGTCAAAGCACTTTGCTTGGGGGCATAGGTTTTGGGTTCAAATCCCTTCTCCTTCTCCTATGCCGCCTCCTTTTGATTTAATCCCACATCCAATTTGCATAAAAGGTGGAGTAGGTCTTAAAAGATAGGGCGGTTTTAGTTTATAATTGGCTTTTGAGCTGCCGTTTAATGTGGGCCTATGTGGAATGTGCCATATTTGGGCACTATGGTTATATGTTATGAGTTGTGGCTGTTTGGAGGGATAAGGAGATAAAGCGATGGAGTTAGCATAAAATGTGTGGCAAATAATGTAATGCGCCAAAGGAGATATTGGTTTGTTTGGATATATATATTCATACCCCGAGTTGATAGGACATGAGATATCCTTGGTTGTTGATAAGGTAATCCCGAACTTAGTGTTATATCCTCGAGCTCTCCAAGTTGGATAATAATAAGCCCGAACATAACAAATAATGTGGCTTGGTAATTAACATGGAAGTTAATATCAAAGAATTACAAAGGTAATAAAAATGGAATTCGACCCAAGTAGTATAATGACATTCCAAATGAAATATGGCAATAAATACCACTTGTCGACCCTCGATAGGCAAATCGAACTTGTGGTGGCAAGCCACGTGGTGGTTTGAGGACCCACCACGTCGGCGATAATATTATCGTCCTCATGGCGGCCGGGCTCCCCTCCGTAACAAAAGTTGAGCCTCTTGTTCTAGCCCGATTTTACGTGTGTCAAAGACCGGAGGTTGCAAACAACTCAAACAACCTTCATTTTTCCCTTTTCTCCTTTTGCCACATGTCGCATTGCTATTGGTCCATTATTGACATGTTGACCAGAGTTGACTTTCCTATTGACTGAACTTTGGCTGGACATATCTTGAGCTCAAAGTGTCTGTTTTTCACGTTCTTATAATCGTCAGAAAGCTCTTTGAAGGATCTACTGCACTAGCATGGTCTAGGGAAGTTTAGGGAACATTTGACACTAAAATTTATCCCCTGATCAGCTACCTATCCATCGAACCGAACGAATTCCATTCTTACGAGCAACCGCACATTTCACCTCGCGCCCTCTACTAGTTCATATGTACTATGAGCCCAATTGTCACAAGCAATACTCATAGTATCACTAATAAAATATGTAGGTTTCCTTCTTTTGATGGCTTATTGACCTCTAGGTCCCGAATAGCGTGTACATAAATTATGTTTAAGTCCTCCTCACTTGTGAGGCTCAACATATGGTGCAAACTTCCCATCTGTTAGAGGTATCACAACTCTTTCCTCCTTGTTCTCAACCCCCCTTATTGAATCTCAAGTCAGCAATATTTGCATAATACCAAGGGCATCCAAGAAAAGCTGAAAAATTGTGTGCTTCGCAAGTGCTAATACCTCAAAATCCCAAAGAACTTGGCCCCTTGTATGGTTATAGATGCATCCTTCAAAACTCCTATAGGAATGGCCTTTGTCTAGTTTTACATAAAAACACATTAGATGATGGCTGCAATGGAGGCCTCCCCATTTGTACCCATGCATCTAATGTAAGAAAATTTACTTCCGCACCTATATCAATCAATATGTTGCTCAACAACCATCCATCCACAACAACATTCAGAGTAATTTCCTTGTCATATTCAATGCTATCATGGGGAATATTTGCATGTAGAATCTATCATCCAGTCTCAATACTTGCACGTAGAGTGTTCCCTTTCAACCAAATTCCTAATAGTGGAATAATGTTCTCCTGGCACAACATTTTGCACACTTCTCTTAGATAATTGATATCGAGTTTGGACTATCTCCGATCTTTTCTTCCGCTCCTTTAAGTATTGTATCTCACCCCCGAATATTCCTTAGCACTTCCATAGTATCCTGGTAAACTTCCTTCTGATGAGCAGGATCTAGTTACCTTGCATGCAAAACCTCCTCCTTGGTGATCATAGGCTTTTGGTGCAATACCTCTCTTATGCGTGCTACTTTAGCTCATGTAGTAATCTTCACGCTTAATGCCTCGTCCCGATACTATCTTGGGCATCCATTGATCTTCTACCACACGTTGGATTCTAACCATCCCGGTGCCTTTGTTTTCTTGCTTATGTTGCTTACTCAAATGCTCATATAAGTCCTGGGCACTCTTCATAGCTATGGTTCTTTCTGTAGAAAGAACATGTAATATTCTGAGGACATTCGTGCCTATAGTGGTCAAGAGATCCAAACATATAACATGTTCCATGAGGGAACTCACCTCTTCCTCCACCGCAACCTCATCCTCCTTATCCACCACAATATCCACGTCCCCTTTCCATGACCTCCTTCAAAACGTCCCTCATTCCTTTTATAGCACGTGTGATTATGATCTCGATCCCGTGCTCATTCTTACCCTTAGGATTATCTATTATACTTGTCTATTGTACCCCAATTTCTATAAAGCATCCTGGATTTGACCAATCAATCGAAAATCCTTGGTACCATGGGTTGTGGAGCGGAAAAATTTGTAAAAGTTAGATACATTCTTTCTTATCGCACGCTATAACTATGGACATTGACTAGCATCATGATTCAAATGACAGATCTCACACCCAACAAGAGTGAGCATATTGTTCTATGAGGACAACTATCCTTGGTGCGGCGTTCCACTTCACAATTTGTATACCAAATTCTTGAGCGCATTTCATGAGCTGAATTATTTGATAGCTTCTCTAACTATTAGGCCATATCTATAATTTGTGCCTCTAAGAATGGACTAACACTAGTGTCCATACTCCCAACTACCTCAAAGACGCAAAGTTGCTTTTAGTGCTTCGTGCGGATCAAGTGTATATCTTATGTGACATTTCTCTTCTAATGGTGTAATCAATCCTCCAACGAACCATTGTGCATGCTAGCTTGCGTGAATATCATAAGATATCTTAGATAGAAGTGTCTTAAAATGGGCATCATACTCACATACACTCTCAGTAGTGCCCTGTTTGATATCTTTGAGTGCACTTATACTCTTCTGCTCAAACTTAGGGATATGGAACTCTTTTAAGAAAGCATCCTTCAATGCTACATAATCCACACAAGTTTGATCAGGGTCAAACTTCTTATACCAGTTGTGTGCTCGTCCCTGTAATGTAGTAGTAAATTGACTTTCCTTGCGCTCAGAAATCATGATCCCTTTAGCGTGCCACAAGATTTCACACATATGCACATGTTCGGCAACATCCTCTATACCTCTATACTTCGGGAGATGAAGAGACATCTCCATATAGATATTTTGTGGTTGTTGTGGGCCTTGACCACTTGATCTAGAACCTCTTGTGTTTCCTCTACCTCCAGAACCACCAAATCCACCGGAACTAGAACCACATATACCTCCTGATCCTCCACTTGTAGCTGGAATAGGACCTATAGATGTACTCCCATGTTCTCTGAAAGTAGTACTATACTGGACCCCTATAATCTGTGAGGTAGTTCCACTTCCAGAGGTGAATCCAACATTCTATGCACTCACGTTCTATGTGGATGATGCACCTAAGAATGTTCCTCCGGATAGCATTGAAGTCATATGTCCCGCCATTAATGTACTTGATCCCTAATTTAATCCTACTCTCCTACTTCCCAAGTTAGCTTGTTGGTTACTTGTCATACTAGATACTGGAAAACCAAGCACAAGGGCTCGGTCACCAAGGGGATTAAGATGCACGCCTACTGCCTCGGTAGTCTCTGGGTGCACTTCGTGTGAGGCCATGAGTGGATCTCTGTCATGTTTTCCAATATGGGGGAGTTCCTAATACTCTAGCTCCACATCTTCTACGTGAGCTTTAAATCCTTCACGATTCATCTCTCTCCTCAACACCATTCTTTCTGCAATGGAACACTTCTTCTCTATATCCCTCTTGCATACCTCATTATACTTAAGCCGCCTCTCCTCTCTCTACCTCTCTCTCACTAGGTCTTCTATCTTTCACCAAACCCATTCCTCGCCCTCATGTATGGTTAATTTTAGTTAGCCATCGGTTTACTCTCTAGATTCAAAGTTACCATCAAGATCTTGATCGCGAGTGGAATGCCTTGCAGATATGTTCCTCTTGGATACCATAAAAAATGGAATTTAGCTACCTCCAGCAAGAATACATTGAAATTGAATATTCCGAATATAAATGTTTAGAACACCACAAAACAACGTATCCATAAAGCACTTGTCCAGATTAGATCAAAGATCAAAAAGGGCCTCGAAATTCTTCCCGTGTCTGCAGACAAGTGTGCGATACCTCTAATTCCACCGAGATGCATAAGCAAATAAGCCACCCGTATAGTTATACTTTGGAAAGATAGCGAAAAATCTCTCATATAGGCTATCATACATGATTTTATTCTACCCAAGTGCATGTGTTAAACTCAAATCCACTTTGTTGAACCACCGTGCATATTATTCCTCCAGATCATGTATCCATTCCTCAATACTTTCTAGAGTTAACTAGTATGTCTTCATCACGAACCATCCTGAAAAAAACTGAAAAAGAGGTCCTGAAATGGAACTAATGATGCAACCTAGAATTTACCAGATAACACCCTAGTCGCATTGGCACATCACTCAGCCTAGACTGAGCGCTCACCCAAAGTGCGCAAAGGTACTAGGTCCCTCTTTAGGGTTGTTATAGCAGGATGTTAGCATGATGAAGGAAGAAACATATATGTCCATAACTAATCCACCATTCTACCATGCATGCTACATTCAAATCTATGAAAGAACAAGCTTAAATAGTAATCATGATTGAATCAATAACATGCACTACTCAATTACACACAATAATGACACTTAGATTCAACCAATAACTTCCATCTATTAATAAACACAGAAGCTTCTTATAGTAATGTCAATCTATACCGATGCACATGGATCTGTTACAGTAATTCCATCATATATCTCTCTATCACACACACATCCATCTCTCATACACACACACACACACACACACACACACACACACACACACACACACACACACATATATATATGTATGTATGTATGTATATGTATGTCTCTATGTGTATATATGTCTCTCTTTGTTCATGCCCGCTACTATGTAATTCTCATCATATATATAGGGTGGGGAATTTCCCTTCACCGCTCATCTATTCCAGAAATAGGCCACATGTTATTAATAGCCACGCACCATTTACAGGCATAGCCACACATGCAAGTGTGTTATCTATAGACCTCTTGCAGTTAACTGAAGTGACAATCCTATTCTTAGCTCGTCTCCATGCAAAATGCTTTGATCTGATCCTCCAAAGATAGACAATGTGTGGCGCGCACATCTCTGCATCATTGGTGTGTTCCGCACACCATCTTCTAAAAATAGGTCTTCATGCTCAAAATTGGCTAAGTCCCAAAAGATGAACTTGCCCTCCGCGTGTGGGTTCTTCCTGTCCCTCTCGAGCCCTTGATCCTAGCTTTCTCTCCCGTGCGGACTCCTTGTGTGATCTCTAATAAGTATTCTCTGATCAACAATGATATAGATATTGAGAGATCCATAAATTTCTGAGACAATATTGAAAGAATATTTATGTTTATATGAGAACTTAGATATACCTAAGAAAGCATTTGGCCCAAAGAGAGAGCAAAGGATGGGTTGTAATCAAGACAGAGCTTTATTGATAATTTCATATGCTTAGTGCAGATGAATGAATGAAGTGTGTTTAAATGTTAAACTAGGTGGCATAATTTTATTTGGTCATAGATCAATTTTTGAGTCTATGGCTAGCACTTTAGTTTTTATTAATGTAAGTTTGAGCAAAAAGTAGGCATCAAATTTTTGTATCAGTGTGGATATTTGTGACTAATGCATTATAATTATTATTATGAAGAATGGAGTTTGTCATGATTGGAGGGAGAATGTTGTAAGCTTGTGAATACATGGTACCAATAGGAGAAGAAGGTGGGAAAGAGAATTAAGTCAAGAAGATAAAAGAAGGTTCTTGGAGGAAGTTGGTGACAAGATGAAGCCCTAAAATCTATTAAAGACTTGAAAGAATTTTTTTGATAAAAGTGATTTCATGTGTAGCTCATTGAAGCATTGAGCAAGAAGATCAAGAGACTAGGGTGCAATAGACCTAGGTGAGGATCTGAGATTGTCAACAAACCAAGCAAGGAGAAAGCTTGGGTGAGATAATCATTGAGGTACCAAAATACTAAGAAGAAGGCTTAGGTGAGGTATCCAGTTGAAGAGTGATAGAGTACCTGCTGAGAAGAAGGAGAAGCATACAGATACCTACAAGAAAGAGAGATGTAATATCATATTAAGCTCAAAGAAAGATTGAAAGTCTTGAAGTAGATATGAACAGAGAGGTGAAGGGCTTGATTAAATAGGATTTTCACAAGAAAGGGATGAAATATGTTTAAAGGAAACAAATGAACATGGAGAGAGAAACAAAATAAATAAGAGAAAGGATAGACCACCTAATGAAGCTGCTACAAAACCAAGGGAATGGTTGGAAAGTGAAAAGGAAGGTCAAATGGCCCTTAAAACAATTGATTATAAGAAGGATGAGGCATAATATGATGATCTTCATAAGGGAAGAAGAGAGGAAACTCATATTTTAGAGGGAAATGGAGAAAGAAGAGGTTATAAGCAAGAAGAGGTATGAAAATCAGTCCTTAGGGGCAGGAAAAGAAGTATTCATATGTAAGTCAAAGACATGAGAAATTCTTGGAGATGAGGAAATGGAGGAGAAACAAGATGATAGCCTCATAGAAGGCTTGAACAAATTAGAATTGCATGAAGGAGGATTTTCAATCTTACAGGCATAAAAAGGAGTAAATGAATCACAAAATTTTTAGCTTAACTATTTATATGAATGTTTGTTTGCAGGTTTTGAAGGACAAACAAGTGAACCAATATAGGAATATGTCCGAATAGAAGATGAAGCAAATTTGTCTCTTGAAACCACATGCACGGTAATCGAAGGACATAGACCTCAAATTTATAATAAAGATTAGCATGAGGAAGGTTTCAAGATCATTCAAGATAGAGATAAAGGACAACATGAGGATGATGATATTTCAAGACCAATGGTGCCACAATTCAATCCACAAGGTAGAGAAAGGAAGAATGTAAGTACAATGACTACATGGTCCATGGTAATACCTCAAGAAGTTGAAATTGCATGTCTTGAAGAAGCAATAGTTCAAAGACAATCAATGCATTCCAAGGAAAGGTATGAAAACTCAAGAAACCAACTCTTTTCACTTATAAAGAACCAAATTTATGGGCATGTGATAGAGAACCAATATAGAATACTAGTAAATAATGAAAATTTCATTCAAGGACAAGGTACATGCAGAGATTGAAAATAATATGAGAAGGATTTTATGGTTACAAGTCATACCAGGAAGAAGGATAAAGAAAAATGAAATTTTCAAAGCTAAAGCAACATATGAAAGGGTTTGAACAAGATGGAGGAGTAATGGTCATTTAAAAGACCATATTTCAACATGAGAACGTTGTGGAGAGCCATAACAAAAATCACTTTAACAATGAGAAGAAAGATGGAAACCACTTGGAACAAGCCAACAAGGTGGTGGAAACCCTACAAGCACAGATATTCATTCTAACATATTATCAAAATAATGAAATTACAGTATAAATCTTGGAAATAAAAAAAACCTTGATAAGGATATGATGAGTACAAGGAAAATGATGTCTCGATTCGTGGATAGGAAGAAAGTGGGACAAATAAAACTAACCAACCCTCATGGAAGTTGTTATTAATTGAGCAATAATGATGACAATCGAAAAGAGGCTAGCTGATTTCTACTCTACAACAAAGTAGTATTGAGTTGGAAGCCACAAGAAATTGGGTTAGACAACAGAATCAAGGTAACTTTTCATGCATTTTCTTACTTAATCTCTATGAGAAGTGAGTACTCCATAAAAATAATACAGAAGCTTAGATCAACATCCACACAAGGTAACTCAACGGGCCATTAAACATGGACTTATACAGCTTTACAAAGGAGGACCATGGGGTGGACTTGGAGCCACCACATTTTTACTGTGTGGGCCTATGAGCACATTTCAATATTGAGGCCACTCAGCGGGCCACGTGTGGATTTGGCTAGACAAGAGATATTCACAGTGAAATGAGTAGAACTCGTAGTAGGAGGATGGAGACTATGACTTATAGATATATGTTGGATTGTATGGGACCGGGGGCCATCATATGGAGACCTTATATAGAATACAATGGGTAGAAAGAGAATGGATTAGATTTGTGGTGCATCGACGCACCATCTGGCTAGAGGACCAGTTTTCTGGAGTGGCCAACCTATTTCAGTCCGAGTGTGTGTTGAGGCAATTCAAGTATGGCCCAATATGTGCCCTAGGATCCATATATATATGGATGAGGCCACTAGAGCACCAAGGCATCTAGGAGCGAGACCAGGCCCCACATGAGCACAACTAGTGCATCCTGGTCCAGATGATGTGGATGCGGCCATAGAGCCAATAGAGGTGGATGACACATGATGTACCCAAGCATACATCGATTGGTGGGAAGCTCATTAGTGAGTACTATTGTTTCCATTTTTCATGGACATGACGAGTGAGCCATCGGTAGGAGGATTAGAGGGACAGTCTCTACCCATGATGGAGATGTTGTAGAAGTTACACGAGTAGAATGTAAGTATTTTCTTTTGTTATTTGTAAGTTGTGACTTGGTTGTTGTGTAGTGACTAATATTTTGTTGCTTAGTTTACGTGCAATGCTTATTGGTCATCGGTCGTTGATACATCAATTCACACACTGAGACATAGAATTTACCTCCATATTTTCTCATGTGAGTGATGGGTGTCATTATTCCCTTCATTTAATAAACTTTTTGTTGATGTCATATTCAAACCAGGGGTGTGTCTAAAGCTATATGCAACAAGAAGAATCTTAGCGATCTAGTAATTGATTGTAGGTATTTTGTATTTTATGGGGGATCTTTTCAATGTCTTAAGGACTTTCTTAGTTAAAAACCTTATTGGAATCAAACTATGAAAACATGTTGGAGGTAAAAACACTTTACAGAAATGAATTGCTGGAAATAAACACACTTTTCCTTGGAAGTAAACACACTTTGCATAAATGAATTTTTGAAATAAACACACTTTGCCTTAAAAGTAAACAGACTTTGACGAAAAGGAATTGCTGAAATAAACACATAAAAATAAACACACAATTGAGAATTCTTGAAAAATGATTGCAAAGAAATAAGAACTTAATCTAGAACACCTGTAGGGACAAGTCTACAACAGATTTTAACTTAAGGAATTTGAAAGTGATACAGAATTAACAGATCTAAACTATTTTCTCTAAAAATATAAATACCAACAAAAACGAGGATCCTAGTTCTTGGAGGAGTGGGCCCTTGCTCCGCCTCAAAACAGGATTGGACACCTTAATTTTCTCTCAAAACAAAAATGGCTATTTTATTGATAAATCGTTCTGCATTATAAAAAAATGTGATGGATCTGTATATCAATCTATATCTATCTTCTTGTTCTATATCTATATTCCTATATATAATCTATCTGCAGGTCTGTATGTATATACTTCTTCCAGGGGTGCATTTATGGTCATAACTATTCCACTGATACGATGGAACTGAATCATGCTTAGAATAGATGTTGAATTGGAACATGGCTGGACGTATAAGATGTGTGATAATTATCTTGGATATGTAAGTATGGAGATTCAAAAGTCTTCTAATCTGCTCCTGATTGATAGGATCATTGATTTGACAAATCACCAGCCATTTGGAATAGATTCTTATTGGTTTCAAAATTTAGAAATGTTCTGGAACTAAATGAAATCGTTCCAATCCTAACCGAGAGAGTTATGGAACTATCTGCAGGAGTTCCAAAACTAATTTCGATAATTTCATAACTAAATACTAGAGTTCCGGAACTAGGTGATAAAGTTGTCGTGTGTAATGGAGTTCTAGAACTAGCTTGGAATTTCTGGAACTAAGTCTGTATTGAAACAAATGCTTTCAAAAACATGTTGACCGCTTCATACTTCGTTCTTCCACCTGATTGTGACCTGCTTTATTACAAAACTGAATTCCAAAACACTTTGTTAGGAATTACAAAGATTTTAAACGTTAGAATCATAATCAACAAAAGATGGACAATTACATCCTAACTTATATTAGATCAAACAAAAGTCACAAAATGTAGTCAAACTTAATAAAAAGGAGAGTAAGATGAGATCATTTATTGTACATTTAACGGGCATATTCTGGCCTCATCATTTCCCCCATACTTACTTGTTTGTAAGTCCCTTTACAAACTTTACTCTTCAAATTTGGGGTTATATATTCTACATTCCATTTGATTGCTTAGGTCAAATGGCTAGAACTGAATATCCCAATGCTTTAATTCAGAGGTACTATACCCTGCTCTTGCTTCTACTTTCCTTTGCCATGCATCAAATTCAGTGGGATCTTGTGGTTCTCTATGTTCGCCATGGTGACATGGGGGTGAGGAGTGGAGGTCTTGTTCTCATTCCTATCCATATGCCCTTGTGATTTTCATTGATCTGAGGAATTAGCGTACATAAGGATTTTTCTCTATGCAAACTCCAGATTAAGTTTCTTCGGGAGATATTATTTCCCTCATTATCAATGCCACCGTGAGCAATTCCCATCTTTTCACACATGCCTCATAAATATCTTCAAAATTTTCCTCTTCATAAGAGGTGAAGGAATTAATACTTCTCTGCAAATTGGCAAGATAAGGTTCCTTGAACCTTTTATCAAATGCATGGGATCTGAAATGTGTAGCAAAGGCGGATGGTTTACCATAATGAATTCTCATACAGAGACCAGATGAACTAGCCTTTAACAAATGCTCTGACTCCCTTTCCTTCCATGCAATATAATTTTGAAGAACAGAAACAAATGCATTAAGTGACTCTCCCCTACATACAAATTGATCATAAAACCTGAGTTCTTTTCTAGCATGAAATTGCAGAGATAGAATTCATAGAGAATTTTTTTCTCTGCATTGGCTAAGGAATAGGCTGCTATGAAATCAACTTCATCTTTTATTTCATGTGGAAGGCCACATGCTATCCTTGACAACTACTAGCAAATGAATTGTTCCTCCAAAAACACATTATATGCAAGAGAAGGTCTCCTGCATGCAAGCAATTTCTCACTCATCATGCAAACCATTTGTATTTTCACAAGATATTTAAATTTGTCATTTTCTTCTTTGTAAAACTTTTCTTCCCATTATTTTATTTCTTTCTTCTCTTCTTCTATCTTGCTTCTCAAGTCCTCATTGGATGTCTTGGCTTCACTGAGTTCTCTGCAAGTATCATCCCATAGTTGTTTAAGTGGCCAATAAGTTAATTCAGTTTGTGCAGAGACTATTGTTGACAAGACAGTTTGTTTTCTAGAATTTTGACATTCTTCCTCTTTCTCCATTATTTGTTGTTTAACTCTTATCAATTCCTCAGTCTTTTCAATGAGCTGAGTTGTTAATTCCCCAATGACCATTTCTCTCTGTTCCAATTTAAGTTTGAGAAAATTCAACTCCTCATCCTTTTCTCTAATAATGAGTTCTTCTCTGGATAGAAACAAATCCTATTTAACTTGTTGTTTCTCTTCTTTCTCTGAAAGTTCCTTGGGGGTTAAGAATTATTCTTCTACCATAGGGGCTTTCCCTTTCTATTTCCAAGATGCCAATTCATCTTCTTCATGTGATGGTGCTATTGATTCACCCATCTCTTGGAAAACTTGTTCCTCAAATCTCTCATCTTCTTTTTCTATCTCTGTTTGGCTTGGTCCAAGAGGAGTCATGGCCATGCTACCTAAAATATCAATGGCTTCCTTTTCCATCCCTTCTTGATCTTCCATCTCCTCCAGAATTTCTCTAGACCTTTTATGAATTCTCCTTCTTTGAGGGGCCTCAAAATGTACAAAAATGGGTCTCCTCCTAGAGCTTCTTCTAATTTTCACCTCTTGCTCTTGCCTAGGTGAACTATCACTATCAAAGATAGATATTAGCTCTCCTGTAGCTACTGCAGAGGAAGGAATTTCTTTAGAAGGCACAATTGGTTCTGCAGTTTTAGTCCTTCTTCCAGATCTTCTTCTTTTTGGTATTTCCTCTCCACCTAGTTCTTTCTTTTCCTCTATAGTGGCATCAATTTCCAAATTAATTGCAGGAGTAGAAGGAGTTGTTATTACTCTCCTAAGAATATCAAGGCTCTACTTAAACTTGCTAAGAAATTTCTCCCACATTTCTTCTCCATTTTTCTTCGAAATAAAATGGTGTTGGCACACTAAATGCACTAACCCATGATGCCTGATTGTTCCCACACCCCAGGAATACCTCTGGGCCATTGTATGAATGGAATAAAAAAGAAACCCTAGAAGATTTACTATATATTCTAGTTTTGTAGCTCCATATCTAAGGTATATGAGGATCTTCGAACTTCCCTTTCTACTGACTCCTGATTGACCATCACAAGTTAAATACTTGACTATCCAAAATGACACTCTGTCAAAGGGTTTGGGAAAGCTAGCCCTTCTAACCCCTTTTATGATTTTCTTCGTGTTGTAAATATATTGGGGTTCATCTTCCCCCTTTTTCAGCAGGGTTTCAACTAGGTCTTTTAATGTCCCTCTGACAGGGTTTGGGACATGCACAATTGATTGTATTCATAGAAAAAGGAATGAAAACATTTCTAACCTTTGTCCTGGATTGCTCTAAATTTATAACGAATTCTCTTACCAATTCGTCATTATACTTGGGAACTTTCTCAAAAATTCCAGCCATCCTTCCTGATGAAAGATAGTTGCCACTTCTTCATTTGCAATGAGTTGGGTATCATCCTCTGGTTTCGACTTCTTTTTAATCCCCATGATACGAAGTGATTCAAATTCATTCTTCTTTAATATTGTGTGGGTTGGCTGAAGAAATCTTCGCTTAGCTGTGGAACTGATGAATTTAGCTATGGAATTATTGTACTTAGTTGTGGAACTTCTGTGTTGTAGCTGCGGAATGCAAACCTAATTCACTGCTTCTTCCTTGAAATTTCTCTACAACTAGTTTTCACTTTGTTGATTTCACACTAATGATAACTCATTATAAATATGCCGTTAATTTATTCCATCAATATCTTCCTCATGATTACTCACTTTTAATCATGATGTACAATAGATGACTCATCATATCAACTTTTAAATCAAATCTAATCACACATGTAAACTTTTAATCTAACCTTTAATAAGTTAAAGACATAATTACCATATTTGATGATGTAATCCCTCTGTCATGATGACTCATCATTCCTAAAAAGTGAAACAAAAGGAAAACGGTTAGAAAAACAAATGGAATTCCAAAGAATTTTGTTTATTTTGAATAAGCCATTTATTTGAGAAGATCAACCGCCATTGTTGGTTTTCAATTGATCTTTGAGAGAAACTCTCTTTTTGGGGAAGAGAACGCCATTTATTGGTTTTCACTCTCTTCCCTTTTTTTCTTTTTTTTTTGGGGGAAGAGAACACCATTTACTTGGTTTTCATTCTCTTCCCTTTATTTTGGATCTATCCATCTAATTATTTGATCATTTTGGAAGAATTGGGTTCTTCCATATGATCAAATTCTTTATCTACTTCAATCTGCCTCAAGAATTCATCCTTAGTAGGAGGCTTCCTATAAAGCTTTAGCCTATGACCATTGACCAAAAGTGTTCTTCTGCTACCATTAATGGGAAGTAACTGAATAGAACCATTGTCAAATATTTTCTCAATCTCATAGGGTCCCAACCATATGGTTCTCAATTTTCCTTTGAATAGTTGGTACTTAGAATCAAAGAGCAATGCCCAGTCTCATACTTTGAATTGTCTTTTCTTGATATGTCTATCATGCCATTGCTTCCTTTGATCTTGGATTATTTTTATCTGCTAAAGTGCTTCCATCCTCGATTCATCCAACTCATTGAGTTAAAGGATTCTCTCCTTTTGAGTTGCATCCAACTCAATACCCACCTTAACTGTTGTCCTTAATGTATGTAGTTCAAACTCAATAGGAAACAAGGGCTTTTTCTCATAGACTAACTCATATGGTGAAAACCCCGTTGTAGTTTTCAAGTTGTATATCAAGCCCAGCATGACTTTAGGTAGTCTCTTTACCCAATCCCTTCTTCCCGGTTCAACTGTTTTGGTAAGGATGTTTTCCACCCTCTGTTCATTGCCTCAACTTGTCCATTTGATTGTGGGTGATAGGGAGATGACTTCCTATGATTGATCTGATAATACATTGTGAAAGCTTGGATCATATTAGACATAAATTTTGGTCCCCGATCCAAACTATGCTTCTTGGTGCTCCAAATTTTACCATAATTTTGTCTTTAAAGGAAATTAAAGAATCGCTTCTTTAGTGGCATTTGTTAAATCCTCGCACTTCGCCCACTTTGTCACATAATCAATACACACAAGAATATGTTCCTTCCCTTGTGAAGGACTAAAGGGACCAACAAAATCCAACCCCCATCTCTCAAATGGTTCAATCACTACTTGAGGTTGTAGAGGAATTTCATTGGTAAAGGTTGGTTGTCCCATCCTTTGACAAGGATCACACCGCCTAATATATTTCTTCACATATTTGTATAGAGATGGCCAATAATAACCAGTGCCAAGTATCTTGTGAGTTGTTCTTTTCACTGAATAGTGTCCTCCACTTGGTTCATCATGACATGCCCGGAGGATGTCAAAGATTTCATCTTCTCTTACACACCTACGTAAAACCAAATCAAGACCACACTTAAATAGCATTCCATTTAACCATTTGAATTGTGCACTGGTTTTGATTAACTTCTTTATTTGTTTCTTGGTGAAAGAAGGAGGAAACTTCCCTATGTTGCAAGATAATTTTCCATATCAGCAAACCATGGTGTATCAGCTGAAATAACAAACAATTGTTCATCTAGAAAGTTGTCCTTGACTGGATCTTTCTCCCCTGTAGTGGTTAGTCTTGACAAGAAATCAGCTACCACATTAGATTTACCTAGATTTTCCACAATGGTAATATCAAATTCTTGTAAAAGCAATAACCATCTAATTATTCTACCTCCAACCACTGGTTTGTTCATTAAATATTTAATTGTTGAGTGATCTGTATGTACAAATATTTTGTACCCTGTAATGTAATGTCTAAACTTATTAATTGCATAGATCACAACAAGAAATTATTTTTCAGTGGTGGTGTAATTTCTTTCAGTGGAAGTAAGATTTTGCTAAGGTAATAGATAGCATACATTTTCCCTTCTTCATCTTTCTATCCCAAAACTGCACCAATGGAATTATTTGAGGCATCTGTTTGGATATGAAAAGGTTTCTCCCAATTAGGTCCTCTCAATATTGGGGCAATTATTAATTTCTCTTTAATTTCTTCAAAAGCATGTTGACACTTTTCATCCCAAAGAAATTCACAGTCCTTGGTAAGCAAATTAAATATGGGGAAGCAATTGTACTAAAATCCTTGATAAAGCATCTATAGTACCCAACATGTCCTAAAAATGACTTGATATTAGTGGGGGTCTGAGGAATAGGTAAGTCTGAAATAATTTTGATTTTGTTTTGATCAACCTAAATTCCTCTTTTTGAAATATGGTGTCCTAATACAATCCCTTCATCAACCATCATCAAAAAAATCATGGCTAAGAGACAAGTGGTGTTGCTCACATCTTGTCAATACTTTGTCTAAATTTTTCAAGGCATCATCAAATGTATCTCCATGCACAATAAAATTCATCCATGTATACTTCTACATAGTCATTTGTTAGGTCTGTAAAATTGTTGATACAACTCTTTGAAAGGTTCTTTGGAGCATTACATACTCTAAACGGTAATACCATGTAGGAAAAGGTACCCCATGGACATGTAAATGTATTTTTATCCTAATCTTCAATAGCAAATCTGATTTGATTATATCCACTAAATCCATCCAAGAAGGAAAAGTACTGTTTACCTGAAAGGTTGTCTAAGACTTGATCTATGAATGGTAAGGGAAAATAATCTCTCAGTGTGGCTTTGTTCGGTTCCTACTATGAAACAAAAATTTCCATTTTCCATTCTTTTTAGGACAATTACAAGAGGAGACACCCACAGGCTATCCGAGATAGGGTAGATAATGTTAGTGTGAGTTATCTTATGTGTCCTCCTCTCATGTTGGAGGGTCATCTCACATGGGTTAGGTTTAGGGTTAGGTTTAGGGTTTCATATGTGTCATGCACTAGGGTTACTCAGCACCCTATATGTACCCCTTTTCTATTCATTTATGAGCATGCCAAGACACTCCGCTGTCTTTCCTCTATGCAAGCTTTGTTTCTGTTGAGCAAGTTCTTCCATTACTGATCAATTTTTTCCTTGCTATCGCTGGAGCTTTCACGATTCCGTTGGAGTGCAACTACTTCGTGGTGCCTCGTTTCCGATTCGATTCTCGCAAACTCTTTTCATGGTACCAGAGCTGAGATCGGGTAAACGTGCACTCGATTTATTTTTTGTTGCTATTACTCTTACTTGGTTTCGTTATTTTACTCTGCATGCAAGTCTTTTGATCACCATTTTCTGGAAATTATCTTGCTAATATCTCTAACAAGCTTTCTCGGAAAGTTTTTGTGTTTTTTTTCTTGTGCATGTTGTCTGTGGTTGCAGGATCCTTGAGTTCTTCAGTCGTGGTTGCTACTCAACGAACTGCTGTCCCTCTAGGCATTTTTTTGCTTCCCAGGCGTTTTTAATCAAATTTGCCACGTTTTTTGGTGTGGGCAAGCTAAAACGTGGTTGCTTAGGCATTTTTTGGACTCTCCAAGGCGTTTTTTTGATTGCACAAGGCGTTTTTTAATCATTATCCATGTTTTTTTGATAAAGACAAGTGTTTTTAATCATCTACCACATTTTTTTGCTTCACGTATTCTAAAAATCATTTGCCTCGTTTTTTTGCTTCACAGGGTTGTAAAAAAATCATTTGCCACGTTTTTTTGGCCTGCTAAAAAACAAAAAAAACGGC
Organism: Taxus wallichiana var. yunnanensis; assembly: GCA_018340775.1. Classification (NCBI taxonomy): domain Eukaryota; kingdom Viridiplantae; phylum Streptophyta; class Pinopsida; order Cupressales; family Taxaceae; genus Taxus; species Taxus wallichiana. The sequence continues at coordinate 849,589,625 of CM031238.1, read as the reverse complement.
CTCAATGTACACTCTCTCTTGGCGTGGCAGCAACATTTCTCTACGTTTTTTTGCTTCTCCTATGCGGCTGTGCATCTTATCTCTCCTGTGCAGCCTGGTCAGACGTGGAAACAATTTTTCTCAAAGTTTTTAGTAAATTAAAGCTAAAACATGGCCTTTTTTGCGCGGCCTCGCCAGAACTCCGCAACTTCATTCGCTGCAGCCGAATGCTCTCCAAGAAGGCACGTTTTTCAGTGTTTTTGTGGTACAGTCAGTTGGTACAGTCGGTTGGTAAGTTCCTTCTTTTTTTATCTCAAAAATCCTTGCTTTTTTAACAAAAACGACCTTGTTTTTTTTCATGTTTTTTTAAAACAAATCAACTTTTTAGTAAGTTTTTTAAAGATTTCTAAACTTCACCTTGTTTCTTTAATATCTGTTAAGTTTCTAAAATCAAATTTGAAATTTGTTTTTAATTAGAAGTTTCTTCAAATATTTAAAAGATCTAAATTAAATTCTAAATCTTTTTCTTATCTTTTTTAGATCTTAATTATTTCCTGAAATTAATTAGATTTAAGTTAATTAAATCTATCTTTTATTAATTTCACATTATCTACACACTAAATTTCTTTGGCACTATAATTTGGTCTATTGGCTTTGTGTATTTTTAACCTTCCGTCGAGTGCCGAAGACGAAGGGTGAGGTCCGGGATTGGCAGGTGGCTAATTCCCCCTCGCAATACAAACAAACCCTATCTAAAATTCCATGTCATTTCCAACGAGCATACATACGACACCCTTTGCATGCGTTTCGGACACTTTTTTAATCCGTTTGCAGGCTTATTGGCTTTTTCTCATCAAATTGCAGGAATTGGTTTTTGCTATAACTTTTGACTCGTTGCTCGGTTTTGAGCACTTCTTTAGTCAAAGTTGCATGTTTTTTCACACTCTAGATGATGGGATAATTATCTTTGTAAACAAACTAATTTTATAAAGTGCCGCATTCTGGGGGGTGTCTTTGTTTTGCTTAATTCAGCTCATTCTTTTGAGCTTTGTTCTATTCTTTTTTTTCGTGGACTTGTGAGCGCGTCCGCCACAGTTTTACGACAAAGAGGTTCTTTCATGTGACGTGAGACACTTTTTCTCACCACCAGGGTTGGCTTTCGCCTCCTTTCTATTTTTTTGCTTGTGCTTGTTTACGGTGTTCCTCTTTTGTTGCGCTCCACGAAACACTGTTGTGGTCTCCCCTCTTGCGCGTTATTACGCTAATTGCAAGACGAGTTACCAAGTGTTTCAAACCGCATGCACGGACCCGATTGTAATCAACGCACTCAACTATAAAGTGCCGAAAGCAGGGGGTTGTTATTGTCCTGGGTGGTTGTGTTTCTTTTCTGCATTTCTTTCTCTCTCTCTCTCTCACTATGGATGCACTTTCAATTCCTTTGCTTACACCATTCAACTTTTTCGAATGGAGATCGAAAATAATAATGAAACTAAGGGGTAAAGGGTTATACCGCATCACCATGGGAATCGAGATCAACCAGGATGACGAACCTTGAAAAATCTAAGTGGTTAAACCGTAGTGATGAAGCTTTAGGTCTTCTCTGCATGTCCGTTTCTCCTGACTTGCTCTTCCACATTGAGGCGTCTGAAACACCTACATCTGCGTGGAAAACGTTGGATGCGATGTTTGGACAACTAGATGACATGAGAGTGCATGAGTTGGAAAACGAACTACTAGGGTTAAATCCTAGTGACTTTGAAAACCTACAAGCCTTCTTCTCGAAATTTGTCCACATTAGATTATTGTTAAAAGGATGTCAAGTAGAAAAGAAAGATTCTCAACTGATCTTGTCGATTCTCTCTAAACTAGGTCCCGAATACTCTGTCTTCGTGTCAACTTTCTATGCTACAAAATCGCTTTGGGCAATACTTGGATGATGCCCTCCTTTGACTGTTTTTCGTCCCAACTCATTCGAGAACAGGACAAACTCATTCAAATGGGGTCTCTCAAGTCCAAGTCACATGCCCTTGTAGCAAGTACTAGCAAGGGAAAGAAGACTGAAAAGAAGAAAGAAACTAAGGATCAACCTAAGAAAGAAACCAAGATCAAACCTAAAAATGACACAAACACTTCGACTTCTGAGCCTAGGGCACAGAAAAGCAAGTATTTTTGTTCCTATTGCAAGAAGATTGGTCACGACGAGCAACACTGTTTTAAGAAATAGATTGATCACTTATCTCATTTACTTGAGAAAAATAAAATAAGTGTTCCCGAATCAATAAAACAAAGTGCTCCGAAGGCCGAGTCTTCTCACCGTAAAGGTGCTAGAAATGATAAGAAGAAAGGAAAGGCCCTTGTAGCCAAAGTTTCTCCTTCATCGACATGGATTATAGATTTCGGTGCCTCGCACCACATGGGTTCTTCGCATGTTGAGTTTTCCAACATCGAACCTTGTGGAATGTCCCAAATCACGATGGGTAATGACACGACAGTGTCGGTTTCCGGTAGTGGATCGGTAGAGATGGATGGGGGAACATTTAACCAAGTGTTGAGTGTTCCTGATCTCTCTACCAATCTCCTATCGGTTTACCAAATTACTCACCTTGGTGAAGGAATGTGAGTGGAATTTGGTCCTAACTCGGTGATTATTCGTGAGCTTAACAATGACACTACAATGGCTGAGGGAAAGGTAGATCACCGTTCATAGTTGTACACCTTCTCCCACTTTACTTCTAATTCTACGCCCACTGCCTTGCTCACTCATGCAAATGAGGTTAGTAAGCTATGGCATGAGCATTTTGGACATCTAAACTATCGCTACCTTGAACAATTGAGTCAAAACGAAATGGTCAACGGGTTTCCTCACGTCAAGTTTTCTAAGGGTATTTGTGAGGGTCAGTACCCTTAGAAAGCATCCTAAAAAGAACTTTGATAAAGGAAAATCCTGGAGAGCCACTCGTCCCTTGGATCTTGTTCACAACGATGTTTCTAGTCCATTTCCTTCTCCTTCGTTTACTAGAGCTCTTTATGTGCTAACCTTCATTGATGACTATTCGCGATATACTTGGGTATATTTTCTTAAGCTTAAGTCTGAAGTCTTTGAACATTTTCAGGACTTTAAGGCTCTTGCTGAGAAACAGGCAGAACGGTCTATCAAGGTTCTCCGAACTGACAATGGAGGTGAATATGTAAACAATAGGTTCATGGATTTCTATACTTCTGAAGGGATCTCTCAGCATACACTTCTTATATAGCCTTCACAAAATGGAGTCGTAGAAAGAAAGAACCGTACTCTTAAGGAGATGGCCACTTGTATGATTCACTCGAAGTCTCTTCCTCCGCAGTATTGGGCCGAAGCGGTGAATTGTGCAAATTACATTCAAAACCGTGTTCCACACAAGGCAGTAAGAGGGATGACACCCTTTGAAGCCTGGTTTGGATGCAAGCCTGATGTTGAGCAATTTCGAGTCTTTAGATCCAAGGCTATGGCTCGATTCCCAAGAAGAAATGCAAGGCCTTGGAACCACAATCCAAACCTTGTATCTTTGTAGGGTATCCTGATGGCGTGAAGGGATATCGATTGATGAATCCTACTTCTCATGAGCTATATATTGAGAGAAGTGTTAAGTTCAATGAGTCTTCTTCGACTTCTACTTCTCCACCTATAGAGGTTCTTCACTCGCTGATTCGATTCTGACTCATCAGATGATGATACTGTTGAGCGTGCTCCTCTTCTAGATCCTCCCGACCATCAGACCTTTGAGTCTTCTAATTCTGACAGTAGTGATGACGAGGACTATGTCCCTTCTCACTCAAGTGAAGAATCTTCTGACTCTGAGCCTGATCCTCCTGGTCCCCTTTGGGCTAGGAAAACTTTACAAAGTGCTGGAGATTTAGTTGGAGATACTTCGGATATGAGACGTACTCGCTCAGATTTCGTTGGACCCCACTCCTTCTTCGCCTCTGCTTCCGATCCACACAGTCTTTCCGGAGGCTTCGGTATTCCCGAGTGGGATTCTCGCCATGGATGAGGAGTATTCCTCTCTCATGAAAACGATACTTGGGACCTCACCACTCTTCCAAAAGGAAGAAAAATCGTTCGGTGTAAGTGGGTGTTCCGAACAAAGTATGGAGTAGATGGAGACGTTGAAAAGTTTAAAGCGCGATTAGTAGCTAAGGGTTTCTCCCAAATAGTTGGGGTTGATTATACAAAAACCTTTGCTCCTGCCATTCGAAGATGACTTCTATTCGACTGACCCTAGCCATTGTCGCAATAAACAAATGGAAAGTCCATCAAATGGACGTTAAGAGTGCCTTCCTTCATGGTGACCTAGAGGAAGAGATCTATATGGAACAACCTTCGGGTTATGTCTAAGATTCCTCCCTCGTTTGTAAGTTAAAGAAGTCTCTTTATGGCCTTAAACAAGCCCCTCGGGCTTGGTATGCCAAGATGGACTCCTTCTTACTTACATCAGGGTTTACTAGGTGTCACTCTGATCCAAATGTTTATATTCTACGGCAAGATGACTCCATACTCATTCTTGTTCTATATGTTGATGACTTTTTGATCACGGCAGCTCTTTCTTCCTCTATTATTGATTCTGTGAAGATCGCCTTAGCCAACAAGTTTTCCATGGTTAGGTCTCTGCTTCATTACTTCCTTGGGATCCATATTTCACAATCGACTCGGGAATCTTGATTTCACAACCTAAGTATGCTCTTGATTTGATAGCTTGGTTTCAAATGTCTGATTGCAAGTCTTCTCCTACTCCTTTTCTTTCCGGGGTTAAGTTGGTTTCAGATTGCTCTACTCCCTTGGTTGATGGTACTCTTTACCGACAGTTAGTTGGGAGCTTGATCTACTTGACTCACACTCGACCGGATTTATCATATGCTTGTTGGGATCGTGTCCAGATTCATGTAGGAGCCACATGAGCTGCATTGGAAAGCAGCTAAATGGATCCTTCATTATGTTCGTGGCACTTATGCTGATGGCATACACTATCATGGAGGGGTTGATATTGACTTGATTGGGTTCACAGATTTTGATTGGGCCGGTGACTTAGATCATCGGAAATCTACTGATACGCTTTCTCATTCGGGTCCTATTAGTTGGTCTAGCAAGAAGAAAAATGCAATTGCAATATCATCTACAGAGGCAGAATACGGAGGAGCAAACTAATCCGCCACATAAGCTATTTGGCTACGTGGTATTCTCGACGAGTTTGGCATCCACTTTCAGCGGCCTACCATTATCTACTATGATAACATGAGCACTATCTCTATTTGCATAAATCCAGTTCAACATCAATGAACGAAGCACATTGAGATCCATATGCACTTCATACGAGAGCTTATTCATGATGGTATCATCGACATTCAGTACATTCAGACAGCTGATCAGATTGCAGACTTATTCACCAAGCCTTTCACTGAGATGAAGTTTCTTCACTTACGGTCTCTTCTTGGGGTGAGGTCTTCTGCAGCTGCCCATCTTCTTAGGGCTATTTAGTCCTTCTTTTCTTCTTCTTCTTCTAGGAAGATTGTGTTTGTATATGGGCACCTTATCAGGCCTTTAGTTTCCGGGCCCCATTGACACATCTTTCTTAGTTTTTTAGGAGTGTCTTCCTCTTCCGTTTGACTCATCACAGCCGCTACCCTAGCTTCGATGAAGGGGGGGTGTTAGTGTGAGTTATCTTATGTGTCCTCCTCTCATGTTGGAGGGTCATCTCACATGGGTTAGGTTTAGGGTTAGGTTTAGGGTTTCATATGTGTCATGCACTAGGGTTACTCAGCACCCTATATGTACCCCTTTTCTATTCATTTATGAGCATGCCAAGACACTCTGCTGTCTTTCCTCTATGTAAGCTTTATTTCATTGAGCAAGTTCTTCCATTACTTGATCAATTTTTCCTTGCTATCACTGAGAGCTTTCACGATTATGTTGGAGTGCAACTACTTCGTGGTGCCTCAAGCTTCGATTCGATTCTCACAAACTCTTTTCGGATAAAACCTACTTGTAATAGTTTTTCAATTTCTTGTTTGACTATATCCCTTAAGGCTGGATTTATCCTTCTCTGAGGTTGCCTAACTAGTTTAATGTTTTTAGTATAGATGTGATGAGTGTAGATACTTGGGTGGATTCCTTTCATATCTTTGTAATCCCAAGAAAAGCTTTAGTATGATCTTTTAGAACATCAAATAGTTTAGCTTCTTCATCATTCTTCAACCAAATATTAATATTCAAAATTTTACCCGATTGAATCTCAACATGTTTGGTTCTAGTGTATGATGAATTTATTTGTTGAAAGGGTTCCATTAAAGTATTTAGTGGACATGCATGTGGCAAAAACATATGATATGTAGCAACATCTCCAAAAGTTCCTTGAGACAAAATGTTAGACAAAGGACAATAAGAAGAATTATGATACTTATCTTGTTGTAGGTCGAACTCCTCATCACTGTTGTTTTCCAGAAATTCTTCATCTTCTCCTAAAATATCATTCCTCCAAAGTGAAATTATCTTCATTTATAGGGAATTGTTGTTGGTGTGGTTCTGGAACTAATTGTGATGGTTCTGGAACTAACTATGATGGTTCGGAACAGATTATGTAGGTTTCAAACTAATTTTGTAGGTTCTGAACTATTCCCGACTACTCCAAGGACAATTGGTGTACATTCAATGGTGGGTTAATCATATCTTCTATTTCACATACATGATCCTGCAATGTTATCATGGCCAACAAAGATAAATTTTTCTCATTAATATCAGGATTATCAACCCATAATTGCTCTTGATTATCACTAAAAGGTCATGCAGAGGGATATAATGAAATTTTCTTAGAATTCTTACCATTTGAAATAGTCATATCACTTGACCTGCAATCAATTAAGGCAACAACTATAGCTAACCATGGTCTGCCCAAAATAATGGGATAACCCAATGTTTTACCTTTTGGCTACAATATAAGGAAGTCAACTGGATATTCCCATGACTCCACCATAACCACCACATCTTCAATAACTCCTTCCGTTTTGCTACAAACTAATTTGTCATCTGCAAATATGGTGTTAGTAGGTTATATACCTATTAATGGCAATGTTTTTAGAGTGTCCACTATCATTACATTTATAGCTACTCCCAAATCAACCAAAATGTTATGTATATCTTTATTCCCTATAGAGACAGAAATAATAGGGCTTCTAGGATCTCCATATTTGGGAAGTAGGAGCTTTCCTACTAATAAATCAGCAAGTTTCCCATCTACCTTAATAGTCCTAGGGTATTGCTTCTTTCTTCCAGGCCTTTTCAAACATAGCATTTTGATTAATTTGTTCAATTCTGGAATGTCCTTAATTGCTTGTAGTAGTGGTATTTCAATATTCAGTCTTCTTAGTTCCTACACCAATTCAGATTCCTTGATTTCTATAGCTTCTTTAAACCTCTCTAGAAATGGAGTTTTAGTAGAGTTTCTTTCTGGTTCCTTATCTCTTTATTTTTCATCTTTCTTAGGGCAACTAGACTAGGGGTTTTAGTTTCTTCGTCATTTCAGTGATGATAACAGGTGGACTACCAACTATTTTTCCAAATCTAGTGTGAATATCCTTACAATCCATGGCATTAAGATCAATTGATTTTTCTAGTTCTTTTCGTAGACAAGAATTGTTTGTTTGTTTCTTAGGTTTGCTACTGGTTGTGTTGGTATTTGCGTGTTTGGAATACATTTTCATTTTGTGAATTTTGTGCTAGGGCACCCATTATGGCTTGTTGATTCTAATTAGGATATGTTTTCCCTTGAGCATAGTTATTAGGGCTCCATCTAGGTTATGACCAAGCATACTTGGTTATTTTGACTAGTCCATGGTTGTTGGTGTCCTTGAGCATACCAAGATTGTCCTGCCCAATCTTGGGGATTCCAAGTTGGCTGAGGGGCCCAAGGTGGTTGTCCCCAACTTTTTGGTACTGTTTGAGTAGCCCATGGCATCATCCAAGGATTAGGAGATGACCTTGGCATGAACTGTCCTTAGATAGGTTGTCTTTGGACAAAGTTTACTTCTTCTGATGTGCTAGTTTGTTTGAGTTGATTCTTTAGGAATGGAAGAAGAGAACCATGAATATCATGTTCTTTAGATTCATAGATAATACATACTTCTGTTTTATCTAAAGGACATTCCCTTATTGCATGCTTCTTCCTGCATCTAGGACAATACATGGCTAATGGTTCAGTTTTGGCATTTGCTTTAGCTTGTAATCCATCCATAGTAGAGGTTAATTGAACTAAAATGTTTGTTTTAAAGTTTGCTAATTCATCCATTAGTTTGTTCATATTTGGATTCAAACTTTTCACTGATTTTCCCTTCCTAGGTCCACCCCTTGTTTTGGAATAGCTTCTACAAATGTCTTTAATTTCATTCATCCTTAATTGATCAATGTTTCCACCTCCTATCAAGTTAAGAGATTCCCTAGATTCATCTTCCAAACCTTTAAGAAAAATGGTTTTACTTAACTCTTCTTGAAGTACAAATCCACACCTTTTACTTACAAAGAGGAATCTATCCAAATAATCTTCTATATTCTCATCCTCCTCCTGCTTGATTTTGAAAAACTCTTCCTTCCTATTTCTCCCTCTACAGTAATCTTGATATTTGTCTAGGAAGGCAATTTCCATTTGTTCCCAAGTGGTAATAGAGTTGGATGTTAATCCCATGAACCACCTCATTGTTGCATCCTTCAAAGTGGATGGAAACAACTTGAGTTTTTGATTATTTGTTTTGTAGTCATAGTCTGACATAGTACCTTAAATTCAAACAAAATTGGTCAATTGGTATTCAGATGACATCCCTCTAAATGTGGGTAAATGTGTAGGTGAAATATTTTTCATTGGTGTATCATCATCATCCAATTGAATTGGATAAGTAAAGGTCCTATCAAGTTCCCTTTTAGCTTCTCGTGCCATTTCTGAAGTATTTTCTAAACTTTTCTCCCAATCAATGTGGTATGTGATCTGCTTTGGGGAAGGTGAAAAATCAGGAGTAGGAGGTTGACTACTCAATTGAGAATAAAAACTTACCCTAAATGGATCTTTAGAAATAATCCTTCTCCTAAAAGTTCCACTTCCTTCTAGTGACTGATCCAAGAATTCCAAAGGTGGCAATTCTGCTTCTTGTCTTACAAGGGATAATGGTGCCTCCAATTCTTGGTCAACTTCCTTATTTAAACTAGAGGATGATGTTAATTCTTGTTCAGATATTTTTGGGAGAAATATACCCTTGGAGTCTCTTGGTCTACTCATAAATTTTTTTATAGCTTAGGGAAGATTTCTTCAATTACTAAATGTATGATTGTTGCTCTTGTTGACACCTAATTAGAAAATTCTAACTAGTGGGTCCCCAAAAATGGTGCCAAAAATGATGGGTGTCATTATTCCCTTCATTTAATCAACTTTATGTTGATGTCATATTCAAACCAAGGGTGTGTCTAAAGCTATATGCAACAAGAAGAATCTTAGCGATCTAGTAATTGATTGTAGGTATTTTGTATTTTATGGGGGATATTTTTAATGTCTTAAGGAATTTCTTAGTTAAAAACCTTATTGGAATCAAACTATGAAAACATGTTGGAGGTAAACACACTTTATAGAAATGAATTGCTAGAAATAAACACACTTTTCCTTGGAAGTAAACACACTTTGCAGAAATGAATTGCTAGAAATAAACACACTTTTCCTTGAAGTAAACACACTTTGCGATTAGCGATCTAGTAATTGATTGTAGGTATTTTGTATTTTATGGAGGATATTTTCAATGTCTTAAGGAATTTCTTAGTTAACAACCTTATTGGAATCAAACTATGAAAACATGTTGGAGGTAAACACACTTTACATAAATGAATTGCTGGAAATAAACACACTTTACCTTGAAGTAAACACACTTTGCATAAATAAATTCTTTGAAATATACACGCTTTGCCTTGGAAGTAAACACACTTTGTAGAAAGGAATTACTAGAAATAAACACACAATTGAGAATGCTTGAAAAATGATTGCAAAGAAATAATAACTTAACCTAGAACACCTGCAGGGACAAGTCTACAACAAATTTTAACTTAAGGAATTTGAAAGCGATACAAAATTAATAGATCTAAACTATTTTCTCTAAAAATATAAATACCAACAAAAATGAGGATCTTGGTTATTGGAGGAGTGGGCCCTTGCTCCACCTTGAAACAGGATTGGACACCTTAATTTTATCTCAAAATAGAAATGGCTATTTTATTGATAAATCGTTTTACATTACAAAAAACATGTGTTGGATCTGTGTATATCAATCTATATCTATCTTCCTGTTCTATATCTATATTCCTATATATAATCTATCTACAGGTCTGTATGTATATACTTCTTCTAGGGGTGCATTTATGGCGTAATTGTTCCACTACGATGGAACTACATGCCCGAATAGATGTTGAATTGGAACATGGCTGACGCATACCTATGTGATAATTATCCTAGATCTATAAGTATGGAGAGTCGAAGTCTTCTAATCTATTCTGATTGATAGGATCATTGATTTGAAAAATCACCACCGTTTGGAATAGATTCTTATCGATTCTGGAACTTTAAAAGAGTTTTGAAACTAAAGTAAATCATTCCAAGCCTAACCAAGAGAGTTCCAGAGCTATCTGCAGGAGTTCCAAAACTAATTCCGATAATTCTAGAACTAAATACTAGAGTTTTGGAACTAAGTCCAAAAGTTCCAGAACTAGGTGATAAAGCTTGTGACTATGTAATGGAGTTCTAGAACTAGCTTGGAAGTTCTAGAACTAAGCTGTATTGAAACAAATGCTTTCAAAAACATGCTGACCACTTCATACTTCATTCTTCCTCCCCGATTGTGACCTGCTTTATTACAAAACTGAAATTCCAAAACACTTTGTTAGGAATTATAGAGCTTTTAAACGTTAGAATCATAATCAAAAAATATGAACAATTACATCCTAACTTATATTAGATCAAACAAAAGTCACAAAATGCAGTCAAACTTAATAAAAAGGAGAGTAAGATGAGATCATTTATTGTACATTTAACGGGCATATTCTAGCCTCATCGGTGAGGTGGGATGTTAAATTGATTGGATGTTATTACAAGGGTGAGCATGCCCATTTATTTGAGCCAATGGTGATAGTGGCAGCCATATTTACCAACTTATTAAGTGAGTGTGATGAGACATGCGGTAGAGATGGAGAGATCGAGGGACATTATAGGGGAGAATCCTCATCTCATGAAATTTTTACGAGATTCGTGGAGTTTTAAGGCCGATATGCGCAAGTGACAAAAAGAGGTGCTTATTATGGCACAAAGTCATCTTGATAGATATAGAGGTCGCGACCATGGCGTAGATTGAGCATAAAAGTGTCTAGCTCTAGATCTCCCACAATTGTATATAGTGATAGTGAGGATGACCTATGATGTATATTGTTGTAGCTAATGGATGGGGGCTTACCCTCGGTGATTGTAATTTGAAAATATGATTTTTACCAATATATATAGATGGATTATTGGTATTAGTGTATCATATTGTGTTGATCTTCGATGATATGTGATATGATGATTTTTTTATATGTTTATTTGAGATGTTTGATTTACATTGTATAAATGATTATGTTGATATGAAATAGATGATGATGTGAAATGAATGATGATATATAACATGTGATAGATAGGAATAGATGTATGTGATAGAGATAGAATGAATGAATCATTGTAGAAATATTTAGAATGATGCAGGTATTTGTGTGTAAGTATGATGAAGATGGGGGAGAAGAGAGCTAACCCTAGCATATGTGTAGAAAAATGAGGTTCATTTATATAAGACCCCTCAAAAATCAAGAATGAACCATATAACAAGAGTGTGTCATCGGAAATGGTTTGATAGTGTATGTGAGAAAGATAGATCATGAAGCAAAGGGTTTAAAGAGTGAGTAATGTGAGGTTCATTGTGCAATAAATCCCTCATCAATCATGTAAGAACCTTGAGAACATAAGTGTGTCATCGGGAAATGAGGTGATCACATAGAAATCACCTACCAAAGATTGAGAGGCTTGCGAGGGATGGTGGAAATATGTGAAGTGGTAGCAGCATGAGTGTAAGAACCAAACTAAATATCTAATGTAATGGTGCCAATGATGGGAGATGTGGTGGAAGGAAGGATGGACACCGATGGCTTAGGTATTCAATGAGAAGAAGTAGCATTGTGTGATGAATGAGATGGTACCATGAAGGATGAGCTAAATGGAGGAAACGGAATGGATAATAACCTTAGGTAATCGACAAATGACAAACTTTAGAAGGTGGAGGAGACAAGTGAACAAAATGGAAGCATGCTTATTTGGAATAGGATAAAAATACCACTCACGAGAGTGAGATCCAAAGGAAATGACACCTCGATCTTCTAGTTGTAATTTATCATGTAAAGCACAATAGTCATTATCTCAATGACCATTGATGTGGTCAAAATTGCAATAATGGTGATCATGTTGTTGATGTGAGTGATGAGGAGGAGGATTTTGATTAAATGGTAAGTGAATTAGATGCTTATCTAGTAAAGCACAAAGAACATCATGAGACTTAACATTATGGAATAATTGCAATGGTTCATGAGTAGGAGATGAAGAAATCTAGTATTGAGACCAATGCGGTGAGGATATAGAGGACACTTACATGGTGGAGGATATAAGACATGTTTGCAAGGTGGAGGGGATGGAGACATAGGAGGACACTCAACATATGGAAGAGGAGAAGAAGCCTTAGACAAATAATCATTAGAAGCGGTTGAAGGTGGATCTATAACATGTGCGAGAAATCAAATCTTGTTCTAAATCAATAAATTTATAGCATAATAGTGTAAATGATTCACATGTATCATATTGTATTTTTATTTCAATGTAGGAACTAATCCATGACAAAATATAAATATCTTTTATAATTCAATAGGCTGAAATAATAACATATGCATATAAGACTTGAAATGTAAGATGTAATCTAGAATAGTGTTGTCATGCAAATGTGCAACAGGGAAATTGACAATTTCCAAGCATGAAAACTATACCCATGTGCCAACATTATCTTATCCCCTAGGTGATTTAGGAAATTCAAATCAGTCCCCTAGGTGATTTTAGGAGTTCATTGAAAATGCAAATTTCGAGCAGTCACGGAAGGGCTATCGTTGGCCTTCCCAGGACTAGATCAACCCCTAGAGTGGAATGGAAGGGAAAAATTAAACATGGAGGTGAATTTAAGACCTTATAACATCATGGAAATGATTTTGGAAGGTTTGGGGAAGTTTTGAAAGACTTGGAGTAGTCTGAATAAAAAATAGGGTTCACAAGCCTAGGTAGTACATATGCCTAAAACAACTGCTGAGCTTCAAAAGAAGATTCTAGAGATCCAAATGGAGTTAGGAGTAAAATAAAACATCTCCAGAAATATAATTCCAATCCCTACAAGATGATGAAATCATATTTTTCACAACACCTTGGCGCATAGGGTTTGCGGCAATTTTCTCATGCACAAGTAGAGTACCAAATAAAAATCTATTTTTTTCAGGATCGGTGGAAGAATCAAGACATGATACCCCCACCTTTAGATTCAAAATTCCATTTCTAGTCAGTATCATATAACATTTCACCAATAAATTCCACTGGAGCTCAAGTTATCATCATTCCAAGTTACCCTCTTAGAGACAATTCAATTAGTCAATTTTGTGAGGACATGTGTTAGCAATGAGAGCATAGAGGGATTTTATGTCCATGAAGTCCCTAAGGTCAGGTACATAAACCTTGGAAAAATCTTCCAACTCATGTGACCTTTGGGACCCTCATTTGACCTTGAAATGTGATTTAGCCCCCAAGTGCATTTTTAGAACTCAAATTCTTTATCGTCGGATTGAGGACACGTGTCTTCTTCTTGCTCACCATGGAATTTGATGTCCCTCACATCCTTGAGGTCAAGGACATCAAGACATGAAAAATGTGTGCAACTCAAATGAAAAAATTGAAATTTTTTCTAATCGTTAGTTGTTTCTTGTTACTTCTCACCGCTTTAGAAGAAAGTTGTAGAGAACACAAATCCACCACTCTGCCATTGCCAAAGCTCAAACAAGCTCCATCACAACACATTATCCTTCACTCCATGATGGCACATAGGTCACAAAAAGAATATTTCAATGAGATAAGAAGAAGAAATGAAGAACAGAGAAGAAGAATAGTGGAAATCCCCATTGCCATAAAACGAAGATTTGAAGATATCTTGCAAACTGGTGCACAAATTGACAAACCATCTATTGCTGAGTTCTTCTCTCTTGAAGGCCATTAAAAAATCATATTCAAACCTCCAATTTTCAGCAAGGAATTCTCATAATGAAGAAATTTCACTTCGTCTCCATGCGAGAACAAAGTTCAATTTCCTATCAAAATTGGTCGTTCGGTTTGGAGTAAACTTTGCGTGAAGCACCGGAAGCAAAATCTATCACAATGGAATTTATTTCATCACAAAAAAATAAAAAACAAGACCTGAAAATTTCAAGCTCCATTAATGGCTGCCATGACACAGTAATGGAAAAAATCAGCAAGCTACCTCTCCACTTCTCAAGGTTCCAATGGGCAAAATCACACGAAAATTGGAGGGAATGATCGTTGAAAAATCTATTTTCACGTGAACTAGTTTTCATGCCATGAAGTACCTATTTTTAAGGGATATGGAGGAATAATTTTCATTATATTTCTTCCCCGTCACATGAATAACATCTTTGAAAAGTGACAACGAGCTACCTCTTTAATTCTCAAGGTTCCAATGGGTGAAATTGTGCGTAAAATTAGAGGAAATGATCATTGAAAAATCTAGTTTTGTGTGAACTAGTTTTTGTGCCATGAAGTCCCTATTTTTTAGGGATATGGAGGGTTGTGTTTTTTATCAGCATTCTTCCCTCTTTGAAGAAATTTTCAAATTCCCGAAGATCCAGCGGGTGAAATCATCCAAAATTTAGAGGGAAGGGTCTCCAAAAAATCTAGTTTCTCTCAAACTAGTTTTTACACGATGAAGTTTCCAGTTTCTTGAGATATGAAGGACTAAATTTTTATTAGTATTCTACCTTGGTAGCTCCATACCCAAAGCTCTTACAAGACATAAATTTTCATTTTTCATTTATGAGCTTTCTGAAAGTGAATCATGATGAAAATTGGAGCACGAGTTTGTGACGAAGAGTTGAATCCAAAAAAAGTTGTTCCCATCGCAAATAGAGGTCATTTTCACAACTTACTAAAAATAGTGGATGTTATATTTCCTCACATGATATAAATAATGAGTCCCACCGAATTGTAAGCTCTATCACTCAGACAATTAAAAAAAGGGGTAAAATGAAAAGTAAGATAGAAAATGACTTCTTCCCAAAATAGCAGGTCCCCAAATAACAACCTACTAAAAATAGAAATGTGCTAAAAATAGAAATATATCAGTAACATAAGAGGTTGGAATATGGTAGAAGGTTCAAAAGGTGAAACTAGAGCAAGACAGGTGATATGTCCCAGGATAGTAGAGCATGGGCTCATATTCTAAAAATAGCAGGTTGTTCTCAAAGGGAAAGTTCGGCACAATAGGACATTGAGGGAGTTTCAAAACTTCATCACATAAAATATTTCCATCAAGGATCATCATACTTCATCCAAGGAAACATCTTCTCCTCTTGTCTTTATCTCTTTCCCTCTCTTCTTTTCTTTATCTCTTTCCCTCTCTTCTTTCTCTCTCCATTCTAATTCTTCGTTATGCGTCATCATTGTATTTCATCCTATTCACTTAAGTGACCTATTTTAATTGTAAAAATATTTTCTCAAAATTATAAGAGAAATACTTAATTCATGGAAAATGAAAGGTCATGAGTGGAATATGGAAACAAAGAGTCATGTGAGGGAGGTGAAAGGTCAATTCAGATTGCTATAAATTGTAATGAGCTCTTCATTCCAAAGGGTTCTTCTAATTCTGAAATTCTTCTAGTTGGTTGTATTCTTGTAAGTTCATGAGAGATATTTTTCTCCCTTGTGAGTGAAAAGAGTTAGCCACTTCTCCCCTATTCTCAATGTCTTCCATTCTCAAACTATGTACAATTTCTACTTGAGCATCAATACAAGAAGAAGGAGTTTCGAGCCTTTTTTGACTAAGGGGTTTATTGATACTTTGTGTTCATTAAATTCTAATTGGTCTTGTTGTTGTTTGCAGTATTGTTTCTTCCTAACTTTAGTGCATGTGATGAAACTTCTAACTAGTGTGTGCAGGAATCTGATTTTCTACCTGTAACATTAGTTCCCTACCTATTTTCTCTCACTCCCTTTCCCACTCTTCGAGACAAAGTCTCCCCTAGCAAGAAATTTCTATCTTTTCCGCAAGAGTTTAGTGGAGTGCCCCTTTTGGATAATCCCCGACCACAAGGCCACTAGGAAAATCCACCTTTACTCGCACATGCATATATGGCAGCTTACACCGGTTAAGTAGAGGGACTTAGATTCCTAGAGCGTTGGAAAGAAATCCACAAGTTTTTCCACCCAAAAAAATTTCTCGCCAATAGTTTTTGGCGCCCACCATGGGACATATTTAACATCATCTGCACCCAAAATATGACCGCAAGGTCCAAAAATTCAAAAAAAAAAAATATTGAAAAAACAAAAAAAAGAGTTCATGAAAATCCATTGCTAAAAGATACACTATCAATTCCTACATGTGACCTTTCATATTCCACAGTGTCTTTTCATATTCCCACTTCAAGAATTTCCAAAAGTCAGAAGGAAGATACACCAGGGTAAATAGGTCAAGAGGCGGTGTTTTTCCCAATTTAGAGGCTTTACAAAATCAGCAAGAATGAATTAGAGATAATCCATACTTCTTCTCTCAAGCCTCCTCTTCATCTGGCTCTTCAACCAGCTCATTTGGCAATAACATCTAAACTCTTGTTGATACCACCCTTCAAATTCTCTCATTTTTCAACCACCATTGAAAATCAATTTCCCGAGAAGAAGAGGATTTTGAAGAATAATTTATAGGAGAAAGGGGTTGAAGTAGAAGTAGAAGTAGAAGCAAAAACAATGATGGCGATGAAGCGAAAGACCTCAACCCATTGTTCCATGGGGAAGGAATATAGGCCCGCTTGCTCTTGAACCCCCTCTTCATGATCTACCAATGGGTTCTTAATAACTTTCCAAATTTCAAAGGTGACAACACACAACATCCTGAAGAACACATCACTACTTTCATGACATCATGTGGAATTCTTGGTGTCCAAAATGAAGACGTTGGTGTGAGACTATTCATGGAGTCCCCTGTTATCACCAAATCACAAAGCACCCTTATGTTTATACAAGTGCATATACTTGAACTCACGGTGTGATTGGATAACATGGGTACTATCTCCAAGTTGTGGGACTTGCCACAATCAGTGTCCGAACCTATTGCAAACTTTCACATTGAGCCTTACACTCCAAGTCGATTAATGCCAACTGCTCAAATTTGATCAAGAAGATTATCCAAGCACTGATGAAGCTGACACCAAGGTTGGAAGCATCCCAGATTTGACTCTTGATGAATGGGCAAGCAAGGTGCATGCTTTTGATCCTTATCAAGAAATAGAAGAATCTGAGCTAGGATTTTATTGTTTACATGAAGAGAATCAACCTCTCCCCAACGCATCACCAAGCGGATCATAAAGACAAGAATGAAGTATGGCAATTTTTCTTTGATGGGTCAAGGAGTAGACAAGGTGCAAGAGGAGGAGCTATGCTCATTTCACCGC
This sequence comes from Taxus wallichiana var. yunnanensis, assembly GCA_018340775.1. Classification (NCBI taxonomy): domain Eukaryota; kingdom Viridiplantae; phylum Streptophyta; class Pinopsida; order Cupressales; family Taxaceae; genus Taxus; species Taxus wallichiana. Next base: position 849,571,813 of record CM031238.1, on the reverse strand, counting down.
AAGGTATAAGGTATTACTCAGCCTTCCGTTTCCAGCCTGCTCAAACAACACAACTGAGTATGAAGCCTTAATTCATGGATTGCACTGGGCAAAGAAGAAAGGCATCAAGAATTTACAAGTATTTGGTGATAGTGAGCTGATCGTAAACCAAGTCAAAGGAAAAAATGCTGCCAAAAATGATCTGTTGAAGAACTACAAAAATTGGGTATGGGATCTTATTGAAGATTTTGAAGCTTTTAGCATCAATTCCATCCCAAGAAAAAGAATGAAGCTGCTGACAGACTGGCAGCAATTGGGGCTGCATTTGATGTTGTAGAAAGTATCAAAAGTGAGAAAACTCAGCCTCATATCAAAGTGGTTGTGAGACCAGCTGTTCCGATAACAATACAAGTTGGCAAGTCTTCGAGAATGATCAGCAAATTGTTAATTTCCTAAAAGAAGAAGCTGAGTTCTCCGCCAGAATCAAGACAAGCTAGAGCAGCAGTATGGTGACCAAGTGGTGCAGTTGAGAACTAACAAATTACCAAAAGGCCTCATAACGTTGGAGTCAATCTTCAACCCGAATGATCAGCTCCTAAGGAGAAAGCGAACATTGAAGTAAAGGGTGAAGATTCGAGCCTATTTTAGTGGAAGAAGGCAAGACATTACAAATTGGAAAAGCAAGTACTCCACAAGAGAAATCTGATTTTGTTCAAATTTGTCAAGAGTTCCCGGATGTCTTTGCTTGGACTTACAAAGATGTAAGAGGTTTCAACCCAAAATTGGCACAACATACTATTGAGTTGGATCCGGAATCCAAGCACATCACAAGCAAAAGCAAAGGCCGAGAAATCCTCATATCGAACCTCTCATGAGAAAAGAGTTAAGCAAGCTCATTGAGGCAAGATCATCTTCCCCATCAAACACTCAAGTTGGGTTGCAAACTTAGTGCCAGAAGAAAGAGAAATGGAGAAATAAGATTGTGTGTGGACTTTCGCGATCTAAATAGAGCATCACTCAAGGATCATTATCCGCTTCCATCAATGGAACAAATATTGCAGGTCAGAATAGTCTGGTTCGAAAGGTTTTCATTGCTAAATGGATATTCAAAGCTATAATCGATAATGGTGAAAGAAGAAGATCAATTCAAGACGGCCTTCACTACAAAATGGGGCACGTATGCTTACAAGAAGATGCCATTTGGACTGTCAAATGCCGGAGCAACATTTCAAATGTAGCTATGGATATGGCATTCAAAGGCTTAATCAACAATATAGTGCTGGTATACCTAGATGATATCACTGCCTTCTCAAAGAATGCAAAGAGACCATCTCTTTCACCTCGGGAAAGTGTTTCGAGGTGTAAAAGGTCTTGAGTGTCATTGAATCCAAAGAAGTGTATATTCTTGCACATGAGGGCAAATTGTTGGGCCACATTGTCTCTAGGGAAGGGCTAACAATTGATCCTGAAAGGGTTGAAGCCATCTCGAACACTTCCATTTCCACACCACAAGAAATCTCTTCAAAGCTTCTTAGGAAGGATAAACTTTGTCCGCAGATTTGTGCCTAATTTTGCCACTCTTGTGAAGCCTTTAACAATGATGTTGAAGAAGAGTCTGCATTCAAATGGACAACAAAAGGCAAAGAGAGTTTTGAAAACATCAAGCATGCAATATCACAAGCTCCAACTCTTATCAACCCCAGACTTTTCAAAGGACTTCATGTTGTATGCTTTTGGAGGATCGACATCTGATCTCATTATCTTGACACAACTAAATAGAGAAGGTTCGAACAGCCCATAACATTCT